>JALJCO010005269.1:0-255000 GCA_023101725.1 Atherinomorus stipes | reverse complement strand
GAAAAATAAATGAGGAAACCAAAGCTTTGTTCAGTTCAGTCATGATGTCACGCCTTTATCACTCACCTGAGCAGAGGGAAAGAAATCAGGAGGCTCTTTCACACCAGTTTAAACAGCTTAAATGTTACAACACAGGCCAACACTCGTTAATGGAGGAAGCTCTGGCTTCCACATTGATCTGATTAAAGTACTAATACTATTACAGTGTGTTCAGACCAAGCGCGATTTCGGCGTCAAGGGCGTCAGGTTTACTGCAAAGTCTGGCCGACGCGTCAGGAGCGTCGGCCTTTCTTCGGCGCGTCGCGCGTCGGGCGCGGCGCGTCTAGGGCGTTAGCGGAGTTTGAGATGTTCAGCGTTTCGCGTCAAGGGCGTCAGACGCCGGAGTTGGAAAATCTGAACTTTGGCGTCTTGACGCGGGGCGTCGACCAATCAGAGCGAGTCATGACACAGACACACTTTTTCTGACAGGAGAGGAAACACACAAAAAACCAGGGAATCTCCTCTCTCTCTGAACACAGAGGAGGATAAACTGTGATCTGTGTCCGGTCCCGGTTTCTGAACGGGGTTTGATGACCTGCTGTCCTGATGGGATGTACTGGGCTGATAATGCTGCCCCGCTCGGGACAGCGGGGCGTAAACGGGGCCGGATCAGACGGCTGAAAGTGCCGCTCGCCAGCAGCTCCTGAAGTAAATATGAAACTCATCACAGTCAGAACACCTGGAATCATTTTGTGAACCGGACACAGAGCAGAGATGTCCGACGACGACGTTCCCTGCTTTATTTATCACATTAAGCCGGCCGCTCTCTCTCCTCACCTCCATGTGCAGAGAGACGGAAAAGGAAAAAGAGAAAGGCGAGGCTCCTCCCACAGCGCGGCGAGCGCGGCTTGGCTGGACATCTCTCGCCGCTCGTCAGAGCGTCAAACGCCGGGAAACAGGCGTCGAACTTTTAATGACACGGCGTCCAACTTTGGCGTCGAGCGCGTTTTGACGCCCAAATCGCGCTTGGTCTGAACACACTGTTAGGGTTTGGCCTGGATGGGAAGGAGGAGTCACAGTTTTAGCTTATCACCCTTTGTGAAGGGTGACAGACTTCTAAACTTTAACCTGAGTAATGTCCCTTTATGTAAAGCGCAAATACTCTCAGTTATAGCATTTAGAGTGCTCTCAAATATCAAAATCCCCACATTAAATGGGTCTTTTTTTTTGCCTTTAGCAGAGGTTATGCTTTTTAAAAGCACCTTCTATTACTGCGAGAAAAAACATGTTTTTCAGGACTTCTGACAGTGAGGTGCTCGAATAATTTATGATGGTTTTAGCTTCACAAAGAAATAATTATTTTCTTTGAAGATTTTCTTCTCATCAGATAAAAATGAAAAACAATTACTAATTATGAGTTTATTCCTAACAAAACATTTGGCATTTTGAGCTCAGACGATTAAATATTCATATTTTTGCCCATTATGTTTCTGACATTTGTATTTTGTGTTGGAGTTGGAGCTGCAGCCCTTCTGGTTTGCTTTGTTTTGTGGGAACAAAAGTCAAGAAATACTATTAATGCCACTTCTGACTTTTTATTCTGTTTCCACATCCTTTCTCTTCTCAGCAAAACCATCCACTCTGATGTTTTTAAAGCCAGTGGTTTAGATATTATAAGATTATCTTCTGTGCGGAACTCTAATTCTTACTTTATAAATCCTGATTGGGAAATTCAGCTCTGCTTTTAACTAGGGACGTTTGATATTGGCTTTTTTTTTTGTTTTGTTTTACCGATATCCAATATCTGATATTGTCCAACTCTTAATTTCCAATATCAACCGATACCTATGCAGAGAACTGTGAGGTTGTATCTTTCATATTTTGAAAAATATAGAACTAAAGTCTGCTTTAAGAGCAAAGATCCCAAAATATCCTTAACTCAGCCAGAGGAGTTCATTTTGGACATCTGGCTGCCAGATATCAGATACTAGCAGGTATTAGCCAACATGTGGCTAATTCTAATGTTTCTGACAACTTGGTAACTTAGCAACAACTTAAAACCAGACATATAATCAGCAGCTTCAAAGCAAGTCAGTCTGTAGCAGCAGCAGCTGCACCGCAGTCACATGACTCTGAAAGGAATGCTGGGAAATGAAGTTCTTCCACAATAACAGGGACTGTTAGACATGCTAGACTGGTGCTAACAGAACAAGATCGTGCAAGATTTCGTAAGTAAAAAAGTATCGGTCCGAGAAACCCGAACTGATATTTTTTTGATAATACATTTTAATGACGATATTGGCCGATAATATTGGACATTCCTACTTTTAACCCATCTCTAGCACTCGAGAGCATTGGGTTGCCAATTACAGCACCCGGGGAGCAGTTAGTAGGGGATTGAAGACCATGCTCAAGGGCCCAAGGCACATCCCCCCCCCCCCCAAAAAAAAAAAAAAAAAAACCCAGAGAGAAAACAGAGGAAACTGATTAAACAGCAAACTGTGTTGTCTTAGCTCAGTCCAGTCCTCCATAACTGCTATCCTGCAACTTTTAGATGCATCTGTTCTCCAACGCACCTGATCCTTCATGCACTGGTCATTCAGCTCGGCAGACGTCTGGTAACGAGCCATTTGATTCAGCTGTTGGAGAACGGATGCATCTAAACGTTGCAGGGTAGCAGTTCTTCAGGACTAAACTTGGGCACCCCTGCCTTAACCTAACCATGTACTACGAATTCCAAGGTGGCAATTGACTTGAATCAAAACTTTTTAAGTTCTGTGATTCAACATTGTTAATAATCAAACACCACAGAAACATTGTTTTTTGTATTTGATACCATCATTTGATCAACATTCATTGAATTTAAGAGGATTTTGGACTGTGCGTACGGTACAGAAGCTTTATAGAAGCTGGTTCCTGAAAACCGCACCAGAAAAAGCAAAATCAGACAAGAACGCTGCTGCCAGACAGATAAGCAATAACCTGAGACTCACTGTGAAGCTACAACAAACCTAAAAGAGATAAACTTCATCAGAAACATCTTCCACACTGACAGACAAAAAAGTTGCTTCTTCTGTGGTTGAACATAAATTTGTTCCTTGTAATTAGTTAAATTAAACAAATCTTGTCACAGGGCAGAAAAAGACACTGAGACCTAGGGATGTACCGTATATTCTGGACTATAAGTCACACTTTTTTTCATAGTTTGGCGGATTGTGCAACTTATAGTCCAGTGCAGCTTATATATAAAAATATATACAATTTAACATATTTTTAAGGATCAATTCATATTGACTGACATGAGCCAAGAAGTAAATATTACTGTCTAATGGCAAAAGAGGGCGCTCTACGCTTGTGCTAACTATATTCTGCTCCAAGGGCAAAAATCCCAAAATAGCCTTATCTCAGTGAGAGGAGTTCATTTTGGAAATCTGACTGTACTGCCTGTGTAGTGGAACAAATCCCCCAAAATCATGTTTATCCTTCTAAATATGATTTTTATGATCATTTACAGGCATTAACTTTGGAATTGAACTGATTGGGTAATTTTTAGCAGTAACAAGTAGGATGTGAAAAGTCCGAAAATCACCCTATTTTAAATAAATAGATACATCTTATAGTCCGATGCAACTTATATATGTTTTTTCCTGTTCATGATGCATTTTTTGACTGATGCAACTTAAACTCAGGAGCGACTTATAGTCCAGAAAATACGGTATATCGTCATGATTTTATCAATACCGATATAAATATCGATACTTCTTATCAGTACCCATATTTATCGATATTCTTATTGACACTACACCAAAAAATTACAGTAAAAAGGTGTCAACTACAGCTGCCAGTTTTCAGTATTTAACTGTTATTTTTGCTGCAAACTACCATGAATAAATAACAGTTGTGTACTGCTAAAGTTACAGTTACCAAAATGGCATACCATAATATTTTTATAAGTTGCCACTGTAATTTATAGTGTGATAAGCTGTCAGTTTTCCACTGTAAATTTTATGAATATTTGTTGTAAAAACAACAGTATTTTTTGTACAGCACTGTTTTAACTGTTATTATTGCGGGAAAAAAATGTAAAAAAAATAACAGTTGTGTACTGCTAAAGTTACGGTTACCAAAACAACATACCATAATAATTTATACATTGCCACCGTAATTTATACTGTGATAAGTTGCCAATTTTTTTACTGTAAATTTTACAAAAATTTTTCATAAAAAATATTTTTTGTACTGTTTTAACTGTTATTATTGCAAGAAAAAAAAGTAAATAAATAATTTTTTTCCTCAAAATTTTCCGTTTCCCAAATAAAACTCTCTTTTTTTCTCTTCATTCTCATTTTTTTTTTTTTTTGAAAAAAATGGCAACCACAGCAGCCAGGATATCACAACACTGTTATATGTTTTTAAAAAATCCAAATAAACATAAAAAATGCTGCGACTTCAACTGTCAGCTTAAATGCATCAGATTTATTAAGTCAGTGCAAGCTCTTGGCCTCATATCCCTCATCGCAATGTCTTGTTTCCACTTCAACACATTTAGCATAATAAAGTCTTTAGGGAGCCGTTATGTACATATAGGGACATGATTTTATTTTGGGGATCCAGTAGAGCAGGTTTAAGTGCTTAAACATGTTTTAATCAGTCTGTGCATTGCTAAAACACCCACCTTCTGTCTGAAATGCTGTTTTAGCTTCTGTTGCTTTAAGGCTCCGCCCACAAAAAATCCAGCCTGTTCTGATTGGTCAGCCTCTTGATTTGAAACAATGGACTGGAAATTACAGGCTCTTTTTTTTTTTTGGTTGGGGCTAGCTAAACTAGCAAATGTCTTTCATTGTGATGTCACTAAGTAACTCAAAGGAAAACCTGGGCAACAAACCGGGCATTTTATGCCGATGAAAACAGTTATTAGAGCCATTTTCAATCTGATCTACAGGCAGTAATCTATCAAAAAGGCTTTCATTTTCCTCACCAACAACACAGCATTTTTCATAAACACATGAACAGAGTCTGCTTCTTCAACATTTTAGGCAACAGTTTAAAGTTCAGTCCAAAAAGGAATAAAAAGAGGATCAATTAAAATGTACATTAACATCAAACTTAGTAACGCTTTAACTTGGAATATCATGCTAGTAAATACCACCACAAGGAAACTGGAAGCGTACATAAACAGCAGGATACTATTATCTTTAACCAGTCATAGTTTCAGGAGATAATTTGCAATGTTCGGCACACAAAGAATCTTAAATAATGACAGAAATATCTTAGCATGCTGCATGTTTTTCACTGTCTCACAGAGCGGCTCTGAAGGGTCTGGTGCAAACATGTAGGCGTCGGTTCGGGGGTCGAATACACTTCAGAGAAAAAGGTAAAAACAACAACGGGTAACAAAAAAGAAAAGAAAATAGGAAAAAAAACTCCAACAGCAACAAGAAAAAAATGTCTAATTAAGTACACCCACTGTGAGACTCGTGATTCTGTTTGTTCGTTTCACACAGGCAGCCTTAGTCGTGCAGAGAAACAGCCACAGGTAATATCAAGATTACAGGTAGGAGTCATGCTCATCATAAAAAAGAACATAGAAGGAATTCAGATGGTTAATAATACTGAACGGTTGAAAGAGCACAATGATAGGCTGCGGTCATAGTAACACTAGGATTAAGGATCAATAACTTTATGTTCAGAACGAGGAGACTGCCTCCCGCGAGGCCGACAGGACAAAGGGCAGGTGTTGTCCGGCGTGCAGCCACATACAGGCGGGCTGAAGACGACTTGCAGGCTAAAAGAGTTCCTCTGATGTGGTGTAGGCTGAGCTGTCGCTGTCCGCTGTGGTCGTGGAGAGAGAAGAGCGAGGTGTGCGTGCAGAGTGCAGGAGGACGACTGCAACCCGGGAATCCTCAAAGCCACCCTGCATCCACCTGCACCTCTCTCTCAGCCCCGATTCCCTCTCTCCGATCTTCCTCTTCAGCTCTGCTCCGCCTCCTCTTGCTACCTGGGACGAAAACAGTGAATTCATGAGAAGTTCTGTTTGAATTCAGCTGATAAATGTACAGCCAAATACTTCTGTTTTTACATACACGACCGGTCTAAAGTTTGGCGTCACTTTAATGGGAAAGTAATAATAATAAGTAATAATAATAATAATAATAATGGATTAGATTTATATCTACTTATCTACTGATTTAAGTCTACTTCAACTAATTCACAATATTTATTCAAATCAAAAAGAAACAAACAAAATTTTTTTACTAAACTATAATTTAGTGAAATAAAATATTGATTTTGAGTAGAGATGTCCAATATTATAGGCCGATGTTGGTATTAAAATCTGATATATCCCAAAAAACTATCTTTTTGGACGATATTTTGAAAAATGAAATCTTGCGAGATCTTGTTCCATTGGCAGCGGTCCAGCATGTATAAAACTCCCTGTTATCCTGGAAGAATATACTATATACTATAAACTAGCTGTGTCCGGCATTATCGGCCTACCGATATTATCTGCAGATATTGGCATTAAAATGTGATATCGGAAAATACTGGTATAATTTTTTTTTTGTTTGACCGATATTTTTTCTAAAAAAATCTGAGCTTGTTCCATTAGCAGCGGTCCAGCATGTATAAAGTCCCTGATATTGTGGAAGAACTTCATTTCCCAGCATTCCTTTCAGAGTCATGTGACTACAGTGCAGCTGCTGCTGCTACAGACTGACTTGCTTTGAAGCTGCTGATAATATGTCTGGTTTTAAGTTGTTGGTTAAGTTACCAAGTTGTCAGAAACATTAGAATTAGCCACATGTTGGCTAATACCTGCTAGTATCTGATATCTGGCAGCCAGATGTCCAAAATGAACTCCTCTGGCTGAGTAAAGGATATTTTGGGATCTTTGTTCTCACAGCAGAATATAGTTATATCTCTTAAAATATGACAGATACAATCTGCACATATTGGTATCTGTTGATATCGGATATCGGGATTTGGACAGTTGGACAATATCGGTATATTGGGTATCGGTAAAAAGCCTATATAGAACATTCCTATTTTTGAGTTGTGGTTGAAAAGAATAATAAAAAACCAACAAAAAAAAATGTCCCAGACAGATTGGAGCACCTTTCTCATGAACAGAGGACCAAAATACCTGTGAACAGGCGTGTTATCGAACATTACAGAAATCACTTGATTGCAGCAGTTGCCTCAAATTGTTGCTCAACAAAATTTCCATTTAGAAGCCCCACAATGCTTGTTTTATTCTTTGCTTGTTTTTAATATTTCTATTGAAAAACAATCTAAAATAATTGTCGTGATTTTCAAAATCTTTTATTTGTTATTAGTTTTGTCAAGTTTGAGGTCACTGCCCTGTTGGATTTAATGGGAAAGTGACCTCAAACCTTTGACTGGTAGTGTTTTTAATCTAAATTAATCTCTTAATTCTTTCAAATCAGTCTACTCTCACTCTCAGGAACATAAATGTTCAATCATATTTCTTGCCAATCGGAATTTACTGTAATTAGGGATGTTCAATATTGGCTTTTTTATCTTGTCTATATTGTCCAACTCTTAACAAGGTTATAATAGTTTTGGATTTTTAATTGACCTATGGCTAAACCACGCCCCCAAACGCGATGAGCCAATCACAGTGCGCACAGCTATCCCATACACTCGGACATTCTCTGCTTGAACGTCCATTGAAATGCATTGAAGTTAGTCTGTTTTTGTTCGTTTTTATGTGTTCTTTTTAGTTTAAAATGGTCAAACGTGTGCATGGGGTACATGCAACTCCGATACTAGGTATCCTGAGAGGCTGGGTGACAGGGCGTATTTTTTTGCCTTTTACCAAGTCACATCAAGCCAAAGTTATGCGGCAGACTACAACATCAACTGAACGTGGATAAAATGAACAAGGATGTCTACATCTGTTCTAAGGTAAGGCAACATCGTATTCGGGGCAACATGTTGTCACTTTGCTTGAAAGAAATATGAAGTTACCTTCCCTAACGTTAGTTTAAGTTGGCTAACGCTAGCTAAACATGCTAGTTTTGGTACGTGGTAACAGTACATAAGACGCTGTCGTGTAGTACAGGTGTCGTGTAGTAACGGCGATAACGACACGCCTCTGGCTTCCAAGCTGCAGCCAGACTGCTCCGCTTCCGTGGCTGTTTGATCAGTTTTTGTCAGATGATCACTTTTTGGCACAACAACAGCAGCCGTGCAGCAGTTTGTGCAAGAAACTGAGGAGCGACACGAGTCACATTCAGAGATTCACAGGCTGATTTCTACTCACAGTTTAAGACTTCTAACAATTTCTTTTTTTTTTTTATTGTTTTTATGTTTTTTAATTTATCTTGTCATGATCTCTCTGTCTATCACGCGCTTTGTCCGTGTTGACAGCTGTCATCTCCCGAAATGTCACATAGCGCCTTCACCGAATTTTGTTTGTCCGAGTGAGGGAGGGGGCGGGGCTTAGCCATAGGTCAATTATTTTCAGTTTTTATTTCGTTTTGACTTTTTGTTTTTCAATTCAGTTAGTTTTAGTTAGTTTTTTGAGCAGATTTGCTAGTTTTTATTAGTTTCTATTTTTAGAAAATGTTTAGTTTTAGTTCAGTTTTTTTTTAGTTTCAGTGTTAGTTTTAGTTTTTGGGGTTTTCTTTTCAGTAAATTTTAGGTGTTTGTCTGGTGTGACATTCAAAATCATCAGAAAGTCACTTGGAGTAAAACCAGTAGAGCAAAGTAAAAAGGTTAAATAGAAATAGATTTCAAAACAAACCAAAAGGCTTATGTATTATATTAATTTACAAAGACTAAAACTAAGGATGTTTCTGCAATAATTTTAGTTAGTTTTAGTTAGTTTTGTAAAGACATGATACAGTTTCAGTTAGTAATCGTTTTGTTAAAAACTGTCGTTTTTATTTTATTTCAGTTAACTGAAATGTTTTTTCAATTTTAGTTTTCGTTTTTTAGTTAGTTTTAGTTAACTATAATAACCTTGCTCTTAATTTCTGATATTGGATATCAACCGATACCGATATATGCAGACAACTGTGAGGTTGTATCTCTCATATAAACAACTCTCCACTGAGCCAAAGACGTCTATTAGACATCTCGTCTAAGTTCAGACAGAAATTCACCATAATCGGTCCATATTTCAGCCCGAATCTAAACATAAAAATTTAATCTATTAATATTAAATTAGAAATAACTCTAAGCTGTATAAATGATGGCTAAATGTTGGATTAAAACATTTTAACAATCATTGATCACTGTTCAGTGTAGTTTTGATTTAGTCTGAGCTTAGACGGCTAAAAACTTTCACTTTTAGACCAGTGATAAACCGATTTTAGCCTAGAAGTCTACGGACCATTAGATGTCTTTTAGACCAAAAATATTGTTGGGTATATTCTGCTCCGAGACCAAAGATCCCAAAATATCCTTAACTCAGCAAGAGGAGTTCATTTTGGACATCGGATATCAGATACTAGCAGGTATTAGCCAACATGTGGCTCATTCTAATGTTTCTACAACTTGGTAACTTAACCAACAACTTAAAACCAGACATATTATAAGCAGCTTTAAAGCAAGTCAGTCTGTAGCAGCAGCAGCTGCACCGTAGTCACATGACTCTGGGTCTGACAAATGAAGCAAATCAGACCGGACGGAGCGTCACAATGATCTAAAAACAAACTGCAAAAGGACTTTTTTAAGCCATAGAAATGAAACAATCTGCAATCACGAAGTCTTTGATTTAATATCAACCTGATTAACATGCATTCAAAGTACAGGCAACAGCTGCAGAAAAGGCTCGACGAAACATTACAAAGGAAGAAATCCATGCAGTTAAACTCTGCAAAGGATTATTAAAGGATTGGAAATATGCGTTTTATTTCTGGCTTACTTTTACCGGTAGCCCTTCCTCCTGACAAAAAGTTTATGAACGGCATTGAAATAAAAATTTAAGCCAAGAGTCTGCACTTAATATTCATTATTTAACAGTAACTTTCTAATAAATACCTACAGTGAAAATGGAGAAAGTGTCCAGAACTGTAAATGTCCTCTTTCGTCCTTCCTGTCCTGATACGTGCGTGTATTCATGAGCGAGGCGTGTCTCGTCATACCTCATCCCTGCAGCGGTGCAGCCGGAGCTCCCGAGCAGTGGAAGTGGACGTTCTGCCACCGGCTGTCCCTGCGGTGCCATACCCTGGTCTCCTCTGATTGGCTGGAACGGGGACGGCCCTGGCTGTCCACAAATTGCGTCAGTCGGATGTAGGCGATGCAGGCTGCATCCTCTCCGATCATGTGCACGTGCGGGTTTAGGATGGTGGTGTGGATGGGTTTGCTGTTCTTGGAAAGGACTGAGGAGAGAGAGAGGAAGACCGCTTCAGGATGCAGATGCAATAAAAAGACGAGTGAAAGCAGGTGAGACGGCAGCCTTACGATTGTCAAAGTAAAATCGATGGAAGTCCATGCCCTCCACCAGGTTCCCCAGCCCCTCAGGCTCAAACGAGGTAAGACCCGGGTCACAGATCTTCCTGGAAGAACGTGCAGGCAGAAGTCAGAACCACTGCAAATACTGTCAGCAACAGTTATTTGTTGACTATATAGTGTTAAACAACAACTTTGAGCCCTGTGGATAGTTTTGAGGCCTCGGCTCTTGCCAGATGTGGACGATCCAGGTGCCGCAACACGTTTTTGATCTGCCTGAACATTTAGAACAGGTGTTTTCACTAACGAGCTCATTGACCTGCAGAGGAGCGGGTTTTCTGATGGTTGCCGGGCAGGATTTTTACTTTCTGGACCTCTGAAAACTGTATAATGAAATGATTCTATCTCTGCAAACACAAGATCAATTTAGATACTTTTGGAGGCAGAGTAAAGGGAAGACTTGTGAGATTCGTTAAGATGTATGTCACTGATGAAGAATAAATGAAGATGACGCAAAGCATGAATGGAAAAAAAGGCTCAAAATTGTCATTTTGGGGGAAGGTAAATGCTGTGGTGTGACTTTAAGGCCATTTATTAATGATAAAATATGTAAGAAAAGTGTTATTTTTGTGTTATATCTGAAGAGGAAAAAGATTTTGTGGAAAAGAACAATAATAACATTAATAACAGACACATGAAATCTGAATTTCTGATGATATAATACATTATGAAGGAGTTTTGGAAAGAACTTGAACTAAATCTTCTCCTCCTCAATTATTGCAATCAGTATTTTCATTTTTTTATTTATAATTTTTCCTATACATATATATATATATACACAGACACACACAGTTTTCCCTTAAAATTATTCATACCCTCAAATTAAAGAAAGGAAAAAAACAGCCGTCAGTGAAATAAGATGAAATTGATAAAAGTAATAATATATTTAAGACAATCACTGCAATCAGGTTTTTTCTCTAATGTTCCAAAAGACTTCTGCACCTGTTCACAGGTATGTTGGTCCACTGTTTATGGGAAAGGCGCTTTAATGTGTCTTTTAAATTCTTTTTTGTTCGATTTTTCTTTTAAACATTATTTCCAACCACAATTCATTGACGTACAAAAAGCCTTTGATACAATAGATCAAAGAATACTCATTAGAAAACTTTAACTTTATGGTATCAGGGGAATAGTTTTGTTTCTGGAGAATAGGAAACGATTTGTTCAGAGAAAAACTCCTGCTTTATGTATTTGGATATTGCCTGTGGAGTCCCCAAGGGGTCAGTATTGGGCCCCAAACTGTTTATATTTTACATTAATGACCTTTGCAATGTTTCAGATGTGTTAAAACCTGTTTTGTTTGCAGACGATACAAGTATCTTTTCTTCTGGACATGATTTAAATAGTATTATTGAGCTTTTAAATTCAGAACTTACATGTTGTTTGAATTATTTTTGAGTTTATCCTTTTCTTTAATTGGAGGTTATGAATAATTTAGAGGACGACTGTGTATATATGTATATATATGTATACCGTATTTTCCGGATTATAAGTCACACTTTTTTTCATATTTTGGTGGCATGTGCGACTTATAGTCCAGAGCGACTTATATATAAAAATATATACAATTTTACATATTTTTAAGTCTCAATTCATATTGACTGACATGAGCCAAGGCGTAAATATTACCATCTAGTGTCAAAAGAGGGCGCTGTAAGCTTGTGACGACTATATTCTGCTCCAAGGGCAAAAATCCCAAAATAGCCTTATCTCATTGAGAGGAGTTAATTTTGGAAATCTGCCTGTACGGTGGAACAAATCCTCAAAAAACATGTTCATCCTTCTTAGTTATGATGTTTATGATCATTTACAGGCATTAACTTTGGAATTGGACTGATTGGGTAATTTTTAGCAGGAACAAGTGGAATATGAAAAATCCAAAAATCACCCTTTTTTAAATAAATAAATACGACTTATAGTCCAGTGCGACTTATATATGTTTTTTTCTTGTTCATGATGCATTTTTTGACTGATGGGACTTATACTCAGGAGCGACTTTTAGTCCAGGAAATACGGTATATATATCACTGTTTTTAGTTGTTTTTTTCTGTTTGTTTTTTTGTTGTTTTTGTTCTTTTCTCGTCGTGTATGGAGATATTAGTTATGTAATGGTGTTGTATGTGAATATTCTTATATTCTTATGCTAAAAAAAGCCCTCAAAGGGAAATGAAAATAAAAAAAATAACAAAAAAATTTTCATTTTAGCACAGTTTGGCAGCATCTTTTTTCAACATTTCTCAAGTAGAGATGCACCGATCCAGTTATTTCCGATCCAATCCGATACCAATGCCTGTGCTGAGCGTACCTGTGAGTGAAAACATCAAGCTTGACATAAACATTTCACCTTGTTAAAAAAAAGAAAACAAGTTGACACAGATATAGATGTATTTAATATTATTTATTAACAAATAAAGTGTAAATTAGCAGCAAAAATAAATAAAAAAACACTTCTCTGCTCTGCGTGATTATGTAATCAGCATTGAACATAGAACTGAAGAGACTAGATCGCTGTATCTGTATTGCTCTGTATGATTTTAATAAAAAAGAGAAGACTGGATCAGAGTGCTGTATCGGCCTCATTCATCCGATACCCGAGCTAATTTGTCAATATCTGAGCCAGTATCCAATCTGGGTATCGGATCGGTGCATCTCTACACTCAAGTGGGGGACCACAAGTTTTAACATGCTAACAATATGACTGCATATCACTAAAAACGAAAGAAAAAAAGGAAATATTAAATCTGTAGCCGCTTGTCAGATATTAGATAAAAAGTTATGAGTAAAAATAATGAGATTCCTCGTTTCTATGAGGAAAAAAACCGTCAACATAGGAAATTTTTAAGCTGCTTGATGTGTTGGAGCATCTTCACAATCTGATTTACTCCTTTATTAGTTTACATTGGTAGAAGTTGAACATGTGACCAGATTTTGGTGACAAATGAGGAAAACGGTGTCTGTTTATGAAGCAGAAAATGACAGCTGCTATGTTTAACACAACCTTGTTTTGGGTTAACAGTAATTTTTATAACATTATAATTATGTTTTAACACTATCATGACATTTTGGACCACGGTGTGTAGTTATTAGGGGTGTAACTCGCTGGTTTGATCACGATATAATATTATCTCGATACAGTGGATAGGCGATTCGATATCTGCCGATATCTCAAATTCAGTCACGATACGTTTTCACTTCGATTTGATTTAGGATCCACAAACGATATAAAACAACATTACAAGTAATAAATAAGGTTATTATTTCTAAACATAACTGTAAGCTTTGCAGTATAATCTCCCCATGTCACATTTATTCACTGCACAACTATAAACGTGGATTTTGTTGTGAAAATATTGTGTCAGAGGACCTTCAAAATAAAAGTGGGTTTGATGTCAATTTTTGGTTGATATTGGGTTTTTGGATCGATTTACAATTGATACATCAATCTATATCGATGTATCGATATATAGACTGATATATTGTTACACCCCTAGTAGTTATCACAACTTTCTGAAATAATTAGAGTGGTTAATTATTTTTTATTTCTATACACTGGGACTAATGGCTGACCTAAAAACTGGTCATTTTTTTGTAGATAAGTTGCTACAGTTAGTTTCAGAGGCCATGGTCCGTAAATGTGCTTATACTACCTTGTTAAAAAAGACCAAAATTATCAAAAAATAATAAATGAAATTGATAGAAAAAAAACCAACAATCACCCGAAGTCAGATTTAGCTGGTGTGCATATGTTAATCTCCAGTAAGGGTGTAGCAGTGCCCACTGGAACAGGATCCAGTTTTAATCACTTAGCAGGTCTTAGTGTTTTTCCTTTTTTATTAATTTTTTTTTACCAGTGCAAAAACAACAAAAAAAACTATATATATATATATATATATAAAAAAGATGTGATTTAGATTTCAAACTTTAAATCTGATCTGTTTCCCTTAACAAATTTTAAAATTTGCTAAATTATATTCAAATATACAAAATTTAGAATTTTGCTTTGAATAAATGAAAATTAGGTTTTTTGGGTCGCATTTCTCAAAAATAAATTGAGAGCTTTAATCGCTGAATTATTTGACATAAATCATAGTTGTGGTTTGTTAGATATATGCTGTTTTTTTTAAAATCTCTATGTTTAATGATCTTGCTTTGGGACTCAAACTTTTAATTTGTAGCTTTAGCTCCATTTAATTTTATTTTTTGATTTTTTTTTTATCGGCAATTTAAAATAATAAATTGTTTGCAGTCTTAATGATTAAATTGTACTTTTTATTTATAATTTTGAGAAAAAAATGTAATCTTGCAAATCTAAACTTTGACTAACTTCAGCCCGGATTTCCACTTGATTCTTTTGATTCCCTGTAATTATGTTTATTTTTATCATCCATAATCTTTCATCTGCTTTTTTCATGTCTTTGTGGAAATGGATTTCCATTGTGGACACACTTTACCCTTCCCTCCCCCTCCTCTCACTCAGTCTGCCAAGCATTATTCTTAATTATATGTTGAGCAGAGATGGGGGGAGCGGATAAAACAATGACTGTAATTACTCTTTAATCTTTTAATACAACACATTTGTACGTCAATCAGATTAATGGTCTTTTATGGGTGATGGAGAGCTTTAATGTCCACTTCGCAGCCTGAATTTGTACTTTTTACTTGTAGTTTTATATAAAAAGATAAAGAAGAATGAACTCACGCGTAGGCCTCAAAGTCTCCATTGTTGACAGCTTCGATGAGCTGCTCTGTGATCTTAATGATCTCCTGCTTGCGAGCTGTGAAAACAAAAATACTGAATGAACAATGTGGTTAAATTTGAAGTTGCAGTCACCTTCATCATCCTCATTACCACACGTAAAACTCGGTCCGTGAAGCTAGAACTCATCTACAGACGTGAGCAGCTCAGAGGAGTGTTCGGGTGATAACTCCCGCTCTGATCTTCACGCTACCGCACACACAGTCTACTTCACAGCTTACGTACACCCCATCTTCCGTCTAGGCGCCGTGCAGCTCTCTACCTCCATCCATCATCCATCATGTCTCTCGTGTGTGTGCGAGGCTGCTTGAGCTCATGGCGCTATTCTTGTCCCAGCCCTTCGGATGAGATTTACTGTCCTTCTCCCGTCGCTTCCTCCCCACACTGAGTGGAGGGCTTAACTCCCTCGGATTGTCTCTCGCCCTCCCTCCCTCCCTCTCTGTCTGTCTTTCCCTCTCTCTCACTTGTTGTAAGCTTGTTCTATTTGTGTCTTTTTCTGTAATAAGTGACTTTCATGTCACAATCTTCACTTCATTCTCTATTTTTACCAGAAATGGAAGCATCACTCGTTAAGTGATTAAAGGGACAGTTCAGTTTATTTACATCATGGCTCTCAAACTAAACTGCAGTGATGTTTAGTTTGTACAACTTTTGTGATGCAATATATTGCCAAAAGTATTTGCTCATCCATCCGAATTCTGGGGAATCAGGTGTTCCATCACTTCCATGTCCACAGGTGTATAAATGAAGCAGCTCGGCATGCAGACGGTTTCTACAAACGTGTGAAAGAATGTGTCGCTCTCAGGAATCAGTGAATTCCAGCGTGGAACTGTGATAGGATGCCACCTGTGCAACAATCCAGTGATGAAATTTCCTCACTCCTAAATATTCCACAGTCAACTGTCAGCTGTATTATAAGAAAATGGAAGTGTTTGGAAACGACAGCAGCTCAGACATGAAGTGGTCGGCCACGTAAACTGATGGAGCGGGTCAGCGGATGCTGAAGATCATAGTGTGAAGAGGTGGCCAACTTTCTGCAGAGTCAATCACTACAGACCTCTAAACTTCATCTGGCCTTCAGATCAGCACAAGAACAGTGACAGAGAGCTTCATGGAATGGGTTTCCATGGTGATCGGCTGCATCCATCCATACATCACCAAGTGCAATGCAAAGCGTGGATGCAGCACCCACCGTTTCTTGGTGGGTGCTGTGTGTGTGTGGATGGGTGTGCGCATGCGTGGGTGCTCATGTATGTGTATGTGGGTCTTATTGTAGGGGTGGGAGGGACGGGTGTTGCATGTTTTTTTTTTTATTGTTTTTTTTTTTTGTTAAGCACTTTCTGTTGCATTTTATTTGTATGAAAAGTGCAATATAAATAAAGTTTGATTGATTGATTGATTGATTGATTGTAAAGCAGCCGCCACTGGAATGACGAATAACACTTCTTCATTTGGCAATCTGATGGAGCAGTCTGGGTTTGGCAGTTGCCAGGACAACGGTACTTGTCTGACTGCATTGTGACTAGTGCAAAGTTTGGTGGAGGGGGGATTATGGTGTGGGGTGTTTTTTCTGGGAAAAAATATTGATACATTGAAATATCGCAACATTTTCATATGCTGATATCATATCGATATTTAAAAACGTGGAATCGATCTATTTTACTAATAAAATCTTGCGAGATTTTGTTGGTAAAATAGATCAATATTGCGTTTTTATATATCAATAGGCCTCTGAAATCATATAAAAATATCATAATATTTCTTTGTATCAATATTTTTTCGCAGCCCGAGTAAAAATGGAGCACTTTGGTCAAGTATCTGTATGTGACGAGTCGGGAATGAGAAGGGCTTTTCTCTGCAGCTTTTTTTTTTCTAACTTTTACATAAAATGACAGGGTTTGGTACAAAGGTGCAACATTTACACTTTTGTACTGCAAGTGCATGAAGCTCCTGTTCACTTAATGTGATCTGTCATTTTTAGGGGCTTTGCACGAGGCTTTAAATGAATATAGATTGATTTGCGTGACCATAATGCATGAGTGAGATTCGTTTTTTGTTGATGCTGAACTGAATCTTGTTCTCTAATGTAGAAATAACAATAGAAACAATGAATTTTCCAGGGGCTGCAAAGTTTTGTGTGTGCACATCAGCATCAGAGTATAATCGCTCTCTGAGTCAGACGAAGCATTCGCACCCGTCACAAGAAGCAGCGCTAGACTGGATCAGCTCTGCTGTCCGATCCAGGATGTGTCTGGAGCTGCGGCTTCGTCTGAATCTGAGCAGGGAAAAACTTCGCATTAAAACACAGAAATTTTCCTTTGAAAAATATCCTTTTAAAATTAAAATTGAAACAAAAACTGTATAGTCTTGTCTAATTAGATACCTCAATCTCTGTTTTATTTCAAGATGACTTTTATAGCAATATAAATGAGTTCAAATGGAATCTGAATGTGCCATAGTTGCAGATAACAGGGGAAATTCTGGCAGAAACAACTCACTGGGCACTGAAAACAGAAACATTTTGCTTTGATGCAGTTAGAGGTGCCATAATAAAATACTTTTCAGGGCTAAATCAAAGTTAAACTCACTTCATACCTCGAATATTACCAATAGACTAATCACCTAATCAGTTTGGGCTTAGCTGCAAATCAGGACCAAACATTAAAACCCATCTTGCCTCATCTACATCACCGGCTGAACACATCTTCATGCATCCGTGTGTGTGTGTGTGTGCCGCGGTCCAACACTGCGCATGTTTGCTGCTTTCTAAGCATCTCATCAGGAAATGAAGGGGTGGAGCATTTTTAGCTGATTTAAATGAGTAACTGATTATAATTTCCTCTAGAGCAGGTTATGTGTTCATCATTAGTTGCCATGGTGATCCATCAACGTTAAAGAGGCCCACATTCATTGAAACTGACTTTCAGCCCATCATATTTTCAAACACAAAGTCCACCCCTGAAGAACCAAATCAGTTTATTTCACGATAATGACAGTTTAATAGAGAACATGACACACGTGTTCTATCTGCACTGAAAATCTCAGTGTTTCTGAGACAAGAAACACTGAGATAAATAAATAATTAATAGTCTATGTTCTTGTTTTGTGAAGGTCCACAAGGGGGTGCCACAGGGCTCAATATTAGCTCCCCTCTTATTTATTACGTACATTTTTTTTTTTTTTTTTTTATGGATCCCCATTAGCTTACGTCATAGCGAAAGCTAATCTTCCTGGGGTCCTACACGAATAAAAACATCACATAAAAATACAACAATTACACAATTATGCAGCACTTGTATACAAAGTAAAAACAAATAAACAAAATTATGCTTTATGAACCATACACCAACTTTTGCACCTCAAAGATTTAATACAGGCTTGTTAGCATTAGATGTTTTTTTTTTAACTTTTTCTTAAAATTTAATTTATTGCTGGAATGCTTAATGTAATTCGGCAGTGAATTCCATCCTGTAATAGTTCGATAGATAACAGTTAGTTTAAGTAGTTCTGTTCTGGGTTTGGGTGGTTCAATATTACCTGAAATGGCTTGTGTTGTCATATGATAGTGTAAATCTCGTGTATATTCAACTTGTTCATAAAAGTGTTGTGGTCTTTTATTGATTAATACATTCCAAAAACTATTGAGAAGATGCAAAAGAACTCTGCACTCAACAGTACATAAATGAACCAGGTCACAATAGCCATTTTCACAAATTTCACAGGTTACTGCATTGTATGGATCCGACTCCCTTGGCCAAGCTGAAGAACTTATGGGAACAAGATCTGAACTTGGAGATATCAGATGAAATTTGGAGAATGAGTATCAGCCACATTTATTCATCATCCATCTGTATTCGACGCATTTTAATACAATCTAAAGTTTTTCACCGTGCCTACTTAACTAAAGCCAAATTGGCAAGAATCTATGGTACCCCATATGATGGCTGCCCGAGATGTAATCAGTCGCCTGCTACAATTAGCCACATGTTTTGGTCTTGTACTGCTTCGAGTAGGTTATTTGAAGCTTACTCACATATATGCAATAGAACAATAGACCCCAACCCGTACACAACAGTGTTTGGACTTCTTCCGGATGGGCGTGGCCTGACGCCATATGGTGGAAAGTGGTACAGCCTCCTTCCTTTATTCAGTGGGTGAGAGAAACTATGTTGTGTCTACAGATGGAATTACAAAGATAGAGTTTACAGGGCTCGATATATAAATATCATAAGACACGGGCGCCTTTTATTGTCTATGTTGAGGGTTTGCCTTTTACATGAGTGAGGAGGTATACGAAAAACATCATTGATATTGTGATTTGGTACTGCAGCCTGTTGGTATCTAAGGTATATGTGGGGGTATGTGTACATACAATTTTATATATGTGTGTTTACATGAATTTATGTGTAATGTGTACTGTGTATTTAGATTTGTGTTTCAGTGTTTGTTTATATACCTTGAGATACTTAATGATCAGTTTTGCTGTTGTTGTGCTTTTTTTTTCTCTCTTTACCTTTTCAGTTTTATCATTTTGTTCTATTTTTGGTTGGTTGTGTCAAAATTTTCTGTGTATCTTGGGCTTACGTAGCACGACATAGCCATAAATACTTTTAAGATGTGTATAAATCTCTGATTTGTACTGTTTGTTTTGTATCTGTATGATTGAAAATCTTAAAATTAAGTATCCAAAAAAAAAAAAAGCTGTGGAAGTACAGGATAGTAGTAAAGGCAGCATGCACACGCAGCATCTGGTGGCAACCCTGTTTATGGAAGCTGGGATGCTGCACATGCGTGCTGCCTTTGCTTCTATCCGCAGTGCTTCGCCTGTGATTGGCCTGTACTTCCGCGGCATACAGTTCCCTATTGAACGCCGCCTAGTCGGTCCTTTGATGTGAAATCGGCTTGTCATTTTACTCGATCAGAATGTGCGGGTCACAAAACGAAATTGGAAAAAATCTCGACTTAATTAGTTCACTTTCACCAAGTGATGCTAGTTGGAACCACCAGATTACAGCAACTATGCTAAGCTAAGCTAAAGTCAGTGCTGCCAGATTCAGCTGCCCACTTATCCAACTCAGGGGACTGCGGGGGGAGGCTCAATTTCGCCCAGAGGTGGCATATGCCTTTAAAGGAATAGTACACCCACAGAATGATGTAACTTTATTTTCCACTTCCCCTCATGGTGAGCAAGACTCTGGGGCACTTTTTTAATATCTTAAATGCAGCCGGCGATCAGGAAGGCTTCTGGTTTTCCCCCAACTTTCATATAATGGAGTTCGCCGGGGTCCATGCCAAAAAGTTCCATGAAAGTCCACAAAAACTTGTCAATATTCCTCCATATTGGTCGTCCAATGTAATCCAAGTGTCCTGAGTGGGGAGTGTCCAGAATTTACTCGAAACAACATAATTTAGTAGATTTTTAGAGCCTTAACAGTAGCACATCTTACTTTCACGAAGCGCGCCGATGCACGTTCACGAAACTACGGAAGCCTCGGCGTTCAGAACCTACTCTGCCAATAATACAAGCGTAGAAGAAGAAATTCGCCGTTTAAATTGTGCTAAGAGCGACAGAGCTGCAGACAAAATGGGACAAACACAAGAGGGGTTTGATAGTAATTTAAAACAAAGAAAGAAAGAGAACGCGCGATCTCGTCTGCCGCGACTTCCGTAGTTTCATGAACGCGCATCAGCGTGCTTGCAGGAGATGCAATGTTCTACTGTTTAGGCTCTAAAAAACTACTAAATGATGTTGTTTCGAGTAAATTCTGGACGCTACCCACTCAGGACACTTGGATTACATTGGACGAGCAGTATGGAGGAATATTGACAAGTTTTTGTGGACTTTTATGGACCTTTTTGGCTTGGACCCCAACGAACTCCATTATATGAAAGTTGGGGGGAAACGAGAAGCTTTCCTGATCGCCGGCTGCATTTGAGATATTAAAAAAGTGCTCCAGAGTCTTGCTCACCATGAGGGTAAGTGGAAAATAAAGTTACATCATTCTGTGGGTGAACTATTCCTTTGAGTGATCACTGATCACGATCATTCAGGATTGTTTTTCGGCCACATTTCTTCCTGGAAGACGATGGTCTCCACTCTCCTCCAGTTTATAAGATTGCATTGGACACTTTGAACCCAGCTTTAGTAGTTTCTGCATCTCCATAGATGTTTCCTCTGCTTGATGCATGACAATGATTTGACTAACATCTTTTCCACGACCACTGAACGTGTCTTTCCACATGGTTGTTAAGGAAATGAGAAGCAACTCATTGCACCAGTTGGGGTTAATTAACTTGTTGCCAGCTGAAAGATAATCACCCATGCAGTAATTATCCAATAGGAGGCTCGTACTTATTTGCTTAGTTAAATCCAGGTGGCGATTCTTTTTAGCCAGGCAGTGTATTTCAATACTTAATAAGGTGATGCTGTGCATGTTTGATCTACCTTTTACATCTTCATCCTCAATAGTAGTGTTGCTGCTGTCAGACGATTCCTGCAAAGTACACAAAAACAACTTCTTAACCAATCAAATAAAAATAATAATCAATATAAACACACTCAAATATATATACATATATACACAGTCGTCCTCAAAATGATTCATACCCTCCAATTAAAGAAAATGCTAAATTCACAATAGTAATTCAAATAACAAGAAACTGAAGAAACTAATAATAAATAAAAATTTGCTAAATTATAATTTAGTGAAGTACAACATTGCTTTTGAATTGTGGTTGGATATAATAATAAGAAAAAACAAATATACAAAACTGTCCAAGACACATTAGAGCCCAGAATTCCTGTCAACAGGTGCAGACGTCTGATTGGACGTTACAGAAAACACCTGACTGCAGTGATCGCCGCATTTTTTGTGTGTTTGTTTTTATTAATTCTTTTGAACAGCAATTTGAAAACAATGTCATGAATTTCATAGAATTTTTAATTATCATTACTATTGTCAATTTCATTTTTTTTTTCACTGACAGCTGATGTTTTTCCTTCTTTAATTGGAGGGTATGAATAATTTTGAGGACGACTGTATATATCCACAAAAGCATGCACACATATGCACAAAAAACTCAAATTTCTGCCCCCAAATCTTCAACAGTGTTCTATCTTCACACCAAAGTTTGTCCAAAAAAGAAAAACATCCAAAAAAATGAAATAAAATAAAATAAAAGCACAACAGCTGTACTTCTGACTCCGCACGCTTTGCCCAATCCTGTCTATGGATTGAGCTGTTACCAGTGTGGACAGAAACAGACACGTTTAACCACTGAAGGTTAATCTGGTGGCATTCTTACTGACGTACATTGATTTCTCAACTGGCTGGACCAGTGAGCACCATCCATCTGAACACAGAGGGGCAGCATAAGCCAACAAAACTCTCACAGCTCCACAGACTCACACTCGCCATCTCTTTCATGCATAAACACACAAAGAGATGCACACGGATATTCATCAGAATACAAAAACCCTCTAAATACACAGCTGAGCCCACACAGTTAGAGAAACGGAGTGAAGACAACCATGAAAAGTTATGTTCAAGGAATGAAGAAATGGAGGGAGGGGAGGAGGATATACCTTGATCCCATCTACTGGATTATGGATAACAGTAGTCTGTGGTTCCTGGAGGGAGAATGGAGAGAAACAAAGGGGAGAAAAGAGAGTGGGAGTGAATGGAGGTAAAAAGGGGGATGTTTAATAGATGAGTTGAGAGAGGAAGATCAGCAGAGATGTGATTAATAAATGGAGAGAGGATACAGGTCAGGTAGACATCATGGTAAGGATGACAGCAACATGAACCCATCAGTGTGAATGATTAGTACAGCCTTTCTTTGCCAAGTCAATCAAAGCAAATATTCATGACAAAATACAACTTTTCTAAATATATCACAGTTCTATAACGTTAATGTTTACTTTGAGAACAATTTTTAAGGAACAAGTCAGGCAGAAATGTTGAAGAAAAGCCCAAAACCAACACTTTTGTCTTACATTTCTGTCTAAAATCTAAATTTTTATGACATCACATCAACAGCCCACATGTCCCCTCATTTCCATAAACCCACTCAGTCCCACAAACCCTGTCGTGCTGGACCAGGTGCTGATTAGAGCAGCAAATAAATGCCTAAATTAGCTTCCGTTAAATCCGCAATATGGATTTCATCTGGTCTTTTTGCTTAAACAATCAGTTGTTTTATGGACTTACTGCTTCCTTTGAGCTAAAACAACAAAAACCGATCTGAAAGGTGTTTAAGATGAAGCTTTTCATCAGGAAGCAGAAGGCTTGGAGCTGAGAGATTTCTCCAGAGTGGAGAAAATGAGCAAACGTGTTGTTGGTTCTGGTCTTTTTCTTTGATTTGTTGACTGTAATAATAATAACAACACATAACACAGGGATTATCCTCTATAGAATATAAGGGGACACACTGAATGTTTCAATCATAAAAACAATTTGTGCTTTTTATGAGTATCCAGCGTATAAAACCCACAAACTGCAACAGCCTTGTTTTTGTTTGATCAGGACCTCTGGTGCCTCTTAACACAGAAAGTAGCCATTAATATCAGTTTCTATGAGCCTGGTTAGCAGTGAAACTGTGTATATTCACGATAATATTAAAGTTCTGAGGCTATAAATAACATACACTATATTGCCAAAAGTATTTGCTCTCCCATCCAGATTATGGGAATCAGGTGTTCCATCACTTCCATGTCCACAGGTGTATAAATGAAGCAGCTCAGCATGCAGACTGTTTCTACAAACGTGTGAAAGAATGTGTCGCTCTCAGGAGCTCAGTGAATTCCAGCGTGGAACTGTGATAGGATGCCACCTGTGCAACAATCCAGTGGTGAAATTTCCTCATTCCTAAATATTCCACAGTCAACTGTCAGCTGGATTATAAGAAAATGGAAGTGAAGACTTCATTTGCAAAAACAGTTAACCACCATTTAGAAAAACAGGGTTACAGTAACAGCTTTTTGTCTCTGTCGGGTACAAACCTCCTATCTCCATTTAACATCATTAAAACCCTCTACTTCATGAGAGTGTGATTTGGTGAAAATATTCAAAAAGTAAATGAAGAGCAGAAGCAGTTAACTCTGTTTTTTCTAAATGGTGGTTAACTGTTTTTGCAAATGAACCATTCAAGTTTTTGGGAACGACAGCAACTCAGCCACGAAGTGGTCGGCCACGTAAACTGATGAAGCGGGTCAGCGGATGCTGAAGCGCATAGTACGAAGAGGTGGCCAACTTTCTGCAGAGTCGATCACTACAGACCTCCAAACTTCATGTGGCCTTCAGATCAGCTCAAGAACAGTGCGCAGAGAGCTTCATGGAATGGGTTTCCATGGTGATCGGCTGCATCCATCCATCCATCACCAAGTGCAATGCAAAGTGTGGATGCAGTGGTGGAAAGCAGCCACTGGACTCTAGAGCAGTGGAGGCGTTCTCTGGAGGGACCAATCACGCTTCTCCATCTGGTAATCTGATGGAGGAGTCTGGGTTTGATGGTTGCCAGGACAACGGTACTTGTCAGACTGCATTGTGCCAAGTGTAAAGTTTGGTGGAGGGGGGATTATGGTGTGGGGGTGTTTTTCAGGAGCTGGGTTTGGCCCCTTAGTTCCAGTGAAAGGAACTCTGAATGCTTCAGCATACCAAGACATTCTGGACAATTCCATGCTCCCAACTTTGTGGGACCAGTTTGGAGCTGGCCCCTTCTTCTTCCAACATGACTGTGCACCAGAGCACAAAGCAGGTCCATAAAGACCTGGATGCAGAGTCTGGTGTGGAGGAACTGGACTGGCCTGCACAGAGTCCTGACCTCAACCCCATAGAACACCTTTGGGATGAATTAGAGCGGAGACTGAGAGCCAGGCCTTCTGGTCCAACATCAGTGTGACCTCACAAATGTGCTTCTGGAAGATGGTCAAAGATTCCCATAAACACTCCTAAACCTTGTGGACAGAATTCCCAGAAGATGAAGCTGTTCTAGCTGCAAAGGTGGACCAACGTCATACTGAACCCTCTGGATCAGGAATGGGATGTTACTGAAGCTCATATGTGAGTCAAGACAGGTGAGATAATACTTTTGGCAATATCGTGCAGGTCTGCTTCGTAATCATAGACAAGACACTGTGTTGCCTAAACCTAACGTTAAACTCAAAGTAAGAAGTAAAATAAAAGCTGAAGAAGCCTCTCACTGAACACACTTCATTGTTGGATCAGTGTTATGTAGAGCGGTGGTTTTCAAACTGGGGATTGGGACCCCCATGTGGGTCGCACGCAAAAAATAAAGGCTACATTTATCAAATAAATTTGGTATTTGGGGGCTATCAATATTAACATATTTTTGCAAAGAGATTAATCTGAGAAATTAACACATTCATTTCTAAATTATTTCATAAATAACAACAGTTGTGCTTGAAAGTTTACATCCCCTCCCATTAAAGAAAAGGCTCAATTCACAATAGTAATTGAAGCAACACGAAACTGAAAAAAGCAAAAATAAATAAAAATTCACTAAATTTTAATTTAGTAAAATAAAACAGGTTTTGAATTTTTGTTTAAACAAATAATTTAAGCAAACAAACAAACAAAAAAAAACCCCACAAAACTGTCCCAGACAAACTGAAACACCTTGCTCATGAAAAGTGGGTCAAAATACCCGTCAAAAGGTGCAGACGTCTGATTGGACGTTACAGAAAATGCTTGATTGCCTCAAAGTGTTGCTCAACAAAATTTTAGCTCAGGAGCCTCATCATGCTTGTTTACTTGTTTTATTTTTTGTTTGTTTTCAATATTTCTGTTGAACCCCAACACGAAATCAATGTCATGATTTTCATAAAAAAAAAAAAAAAATTATTACTTTGGTCAGTTTCAGCTTATTTCACTGATAGATCATTTTTTTCTGTCTTTATTGGATGGGTATGTAAACTTTTAACCACAACTGTAAATTATCACTAATCCCGTGTTAAAAATCCCAATTTGTCATTATCTCAGCGAGAGAAGCTGATTTTGGGCGTGTAGGTGTCTTGTCACTGTAATGAACCGAATCCACCAGAAAACACTGATCCTCCTTATTTATCAAGTTTCTGATATTTTTCAAGCTTTACATGTAGAATTTTTATCATTGAGTGAGAAACAAAGTTCTTACAGCTGCTGTTCTAAAAATCCCAAATTGTCCCTATTTTGGTGAGAAATGCTGAATTTTGGCATTTGGGTGCTTTTTCCACAACTGTTAACATAATCCAACAAAACCCCTCCTTATTTATGAAGATTCACAAACACCAACGTATGTTATTTTGGGGGTTGTGGCTCAAAAAGTTTGAAAACCACTGATGTAGAGGGTGCGTGGTGTTATTTATTACATCCAGCAGCTCTTGAAGCTTTCTTCATGGTATCATCAGATCCGGGGGCTCCAAGTTCCCAGCTCAGAACCAGCCTTCATCATCAGTATAATCAGTTTCTTTAAGTCTCTGGCTCTGATGTCACCATCTGAACAGATTCTGTCCAACACAGACTAGAGAGGGGATGCAATATGTGTCTGCAGCCTTTAAAAGACCGAAGCATCTTCCAGACGTGGTGTCCTCTGCTCCTTCTTGTAAACAGCCTCAGTGTTGAACAGCCAGTTACATGCAGTCTTCCACCATCTCCTCCTCTTCTCCCAGGATGGAAACAGCGTTGAGCTTCTGTCCGGTCCTCCTAAAATCTGCAGTTAGCCTTTTTTTTAATGTTCACATTTAAAATGAGGTCCCTCGTGTCACAAAGCAGCCAGTTTATTGTGCATATCCATCACTGATGAGTTGTTTCCTGCGTTGCCGAGCAGCTTCTCAAACGCACAAAACCTTTCCGTCTCACCAACTGGTCCATTTGTGAGGAAGTCAATAACCCAGGTCACAGTGAGGTCATCCAACGGTATGACCTCTGATTATATTACTGCAAATAACTTGTGTGCACGCCATAAAAAAAACGACAGATGACACCATTATTTACTCTTTTGGAAACATTTCTGTAAATAAAATGATTTGATGTCTTGAGAGTTGCAGGATTATTAATTCCACTGTCATGCTCGTCATTATGAAGCTATACATGACATATACAAAAGTCTCCAACCTCCTGTTTTTTTTAAAGCTTTTAAATCTGACAGATTTTTTTTTAGTTAGTTTGAGCTCAGTGAAACTATCCTCATAAATGTAGGAGGAAGTTGTGGCTAGGGATGGGCGATATGTTACCGTGTGCGATATATTGTCAAAGAAACTCCCCATGGTAATAATTTGTCATCTCACGATAAAAATGATAAATTCATTCAAATTTATCAGCTTGCATTTACAGTTTTTAATGTGGTTATTTTTTTCTGTTTGCACTGTTTGAATAAATGTCAAATTTGTTTTCATATTTCAGACTTGTTTGGGTCTGTCGCTACAGTTTTGCAATCCAGGTACTATTTGAACTTAATTGATGTAGTTTAGTGGCTTCTAGTATTATTCTTAGGTATCTTAAGACAGAATGTAGGGATAGATTTATAATACAAACAATTAGGATATTTTTATATTTTGTCAATTATCGTTACCGTGATGGAAACCACAAATTATCGTGATATATTTTTTAGTCCATATCACCCATCTCCGCGGTGGGCAGAAGGTAGGTGCAGGGAAGTTAACAAAACCAGGGACTCTGTAGCTGTTTATTGAAGGCACATGCCACCCCTGGGTGAAATTGAGCCTCCCCCCCCGTAGTCCCCTGAGTTGAACAAGTGGGCAGAAGCGTTTTCTCACCGACCCAGTCATTCTCTGAATCTGGCAGCACTGACTTTAGCTTAGCTTAGCATAGTTGCTGTAATCTGGTGGTTCCAACGAGCACCACTTGGTGAAAGTGAACAACTTAAAGGTTGAATATGGAACATTTTTATTATATGCTATATTCTTTTTAAAATAATACCACCACAGGTCGTTTGGGGGTGTACAGATCAGATACAACATTTCCTAGAAAAATTATATTTAGCCTAAAAATAATTATAAAATAATTTTTTATGGGTTCGATAATGGCATTTTATTTACGTCTATAAGCCAATACACGCCGCCATTGCAGGTTGCCAAATACGATCTCTGTGTGGAAACAATATTTTGGTCATAGTCAGGCTTGTACAGGGGAAAACCGTGGAGACGACGAGTGAAGCAGCTGCTTCAGAGCCCTGGAGATATTGTTATCTGTTTCTGAGGAGGAGTGACCTGAGAAGAGCAAAACCTGGAGTAAATTTAGGTGAAGACTTCACTAAATGGACCCACATAAACGTTTTCCACGGAGTCAAAACACAGAAATGGCGACTTTCCTCCTGGATCGGTAAGCTAGCTTGTTTGCTAACATGGCTAACGCTAGCTGTCAGTTATAAACTCCTCTGTGTTACTTGTTAAACATGCTGCAGACTGTTGGTCACTTGCGTATCGGCAGTGAGCCTGGCATCCCAGCGGCTGGAGTTGTTTTTCTGCCGTTGCAACTACAACCTAGACACACGTGATGTCGCTGTTCTGTCCGTGTTCCATATTCAACCTTTAACTCAAGATTTTTTCCAATTGCGTTTCATGACCAGCACCAGTGGTACTTCCCTGTGATTGGCCTGTACTTCGGTGGCATATAGTTCCCTTATTGAATGCCTCCTAGTCAGTCCTTTGATGAGAAATGCTAAGCTAAGCTAAAGTCAGTGCTGCCAGATTCAGAGAATGACTGGGTCGCCTAGAAAACGCTTCTGCCCACTTGTCCAACTCAGGGGACTGCGGGGGGAGGCTAAATTTCACCCAGGGGTGGCATATGCCATAGGTAACTGATTCATGAGGTTAAAAACTAGCTTATGTTGGATCCCAACAGTCTCAGTTCTCGTTATATCAGTGTTATAGACCAATCTGGCCAAACGCCGCGAGTAGACTGTCCGCCATTGCCTAGGGTACATATCTGTACATGTGTATATGGAGGAAATCTGGAAGAACTGTCACATTTCTTGGTCGCAGATATTTATTTCATGAAGATTTCTGCTGCGCGTGAGACAATGATGTCACTGAATTTTATTCCCAGCAACAAAAACATCGTAAATTTTGATGAACACACAATCTGACTCTATATTTCATCAATCCATGCTCCCAAAAATGACGCACCGCATAACGTTATCATGCTAGCTAATGCTAACAGAGACAGCTGTGGTGTTGCTGAGAGTTAATGACTAATCTGGGAGATATTGTGAAATATAACGTTAGTTCAGTCGAAAACACAAACGGATCATGAGGACGGTGTCCTGCAGCCTTTAGTTTCATCTCATGACATGTGAAGGCTACATGGTCTGTACAGTCCTTAAACTATACCCAAGGCCAAATATGTGACAAAATAGAAAAGTAACCACCTTTGAGAGAGTTTAATTTATTTATTTTTTAACCATTATTGATAAGTAATAATGAGAATTGCGTGTTATTCCAGTGTGGCTTGTCAACAAAATCAGTTTCTGGAGATAAACAGTAGTTTACATTAATGCACCGATATAAAAACAATATGTCAGAACACCTTAGAGATCATTACACAACTGTCCAACATTCTAAGTCCAGATATTCAGGCTGTTTTCCATGTTGGCAGATACGAAGTAATTAGGACTAGAATCCTAAGCAATGGTGGCGCCACAAGATGTCGTAACACACAAAACTCCGGTCAGATTAGATTGCCATTATTCTTATGATTAAGAGATGAAAACTCTTTTATATGAGCTGATGACAAAAACCTTTAACTTTTGAAAGTCTTAATACTCAATAAAATCACCCTCATATTTGTATTTTGGTCTTTCTTCTTCTTCTTCCACACATAACGTCGGTCTCAGAGTGAAAGGGAGTCAGATTGAGATACAGTGAGATGCTGCTAACAGGACGATGTAAGAGTTGGGCAGTGGGACCTGGGCCCCCACCTCGGTTCAGGTCCTGCTCTTCAGGATCCTGTGAAGACCTCTTGCCCTTGTAAGCAGCGAGTCTCAGTATTTGTTCCCATTTATCTTTAAGCTGCAGTTTTAGAACTGCACACACCACCCTTCCATTCACATCACACACACACAACCACACACTGGACAGACAGAGACAGACAGACAGACAGACAGACAGACAGACATAGAGCTGCATACCAGCGCAGCAGAGGGGATGTTGCCTTTGGGACTGGTTACTATGCTGTTTCTCGTGCTGTTTGTCTGCGGCTGTGCAGGAAAAACAAAGCGTGTATTAGTGCTCAGAGACATCAGGGCTGCCATCTGCTGGCTGGGAAGTGGGTGGATACTGTGTTCAATAAAAAAAAAACTCAAAAACATCGATACAGGTAAAAATAAATAAACAGGACAGCTCCAGATGTAAACACTGGGGAGATTAAATGTGGTCATTCAGCTATAGAGCTGAATTTCACATTTCTGACGTCACTTTTAATCAGATAGAAAGGCTCTCTGTAGCTCATCATGTCAGGTGATTATTATATGCAATAACATCCAAATCAACTCCAGTCAGAGCTTATATTCTCCAATCTGACTTTTTTCATTTTCATTAAAGCACCCTGGCTATGGATACCGTTTGACAGATGGCAACACATCTGCAACATCTGCTAGAAATGAAAGCACAAGCAAACTTTGTGACTAACGACATTAAAATCCACCGAGTCAGCAGCAACATTCAACTGCTTCATTTCAGAGGAAACAGATGGAGTCAAACGGCAAAAGAAACACGTCAAGACTGCAAAGCAAAACACACAAGACATGACAAACAGTATGCTAAATATACAGCAGCTCTGTTTCATAAGGACTCTCGCAGGTGTAACTGCATGCAAAAATACACCAATGCAGGCATGACTCAGACTTCATGCGAGAACCTTCAGCTTATTATTCAACTCAGTGCAGTTTCTGTTCATTTTAGGTTGAAGACAGGGAACAAAAATATGAGAAAAATCTGACTTCAGGGAGGATATGAGAGGAAAAATCTCATGTAACCATAAATTTCAACTATATTTTAGTCTTTATGTGCATGTGCAGAAATGTCAAGTGGATCCTAGAGGATCAGACGGTCACTGGGGAGTTTAAGAGGTACCTGTAATCACACAAAACACCTCTGAAGTGAGTCAACTGCTGCTGCTCAGCATTCACACTCACCCATGAAGCCCATAAACTATTTAAAGAGCTGCTGTGATTATAAAAGCAGCACATCAGCAGGAAGTAGCCGAGATGAAACTTGTAGTTACAGCAAGAGTCTTTAAAAACATGCTGCAACCAAACACAGATTTCCAACAGCTGTAAGGCTGCAGGCCAATTCACTTAAACTATAATCCAGTTAAAACAAAGTCATTGTAACCAAATTGTAATTAAAGGTATAGTCCGAAGTTCCCTCCATGAAAATAAACGTTAGACTTGAGCAAGCGAAATCCATCTCAAACCGCGCCTTTGGGCCTCTACTCCCGTGCCGTGGTGCGCTTGAATGCAACTCTCTCTCCCCCTGCATGTAATTAGAAATAGAAATAGAAATATATTTCAAATCAACCCGACAGGCTTATGTATTATATTAATTTACAAAGACTAAAACTAAGGGTGTTTCTGCGATAATTTTAGTTAGTTTAGGTTAGTTTTGCAAAGACACAATACAGTTTCAGTTAGTTATCGCTTTGTTAAAAACTGTCGTTTTTATTTTTATTTCAGTTAACTGAAATGTTTTTCGATTTTAGTTTTAGTTTTTTCGTTAGTTTTAGTTAACTATAATAACCGGACACCAGTCACTCGAACTCTTGAAGGAAAAATAAAAGAAAGAAACGGCGGATGCACAGACGAAAAGGTAAGAGCTTGAGATAGTGCACTTTGGAAAACCCCAGTTAATATTGGTTTGGCTTTTAGCTGCTTCTGAGCTCTGAAGGAGAAGATTGAAGCTGAATAGTTTGAAGAATGAGGCGGCCATTAGCCTGAGAGGGAGGGGCTCTCAGTTTGAATGCTGTTGTTTGCAAACAGAAACATTGGGGGGACTTCGGACTCTACCTTTAAACTAAATCCATTTAAAGTGCTGATGACACGACCTTGACTTCAAGTAACTTTGCCATACAACAACACACCAAGACAAAATAAGTAGTTCTGTGCAGTTAGTAGTCAATCAGACGCGTATTTATGTAAATATCCGATGTTTAAGAGGCACAGCTAAGAGCTAATAGCTTTTCGCTAGCGAACTTAGCCTCTGTGACGTGACGTCAGCGAGATAAGGAGTTGCGGTCGGTTCATTGATTTACACGTATAATCAAAGCTGTGGAAAACACCAAAGATGCTCCAGAACAGCTTGAAACTGGTTTGTGTGGTGGATCATCAGCCAGTTCAGAGGAGTGTGATGATGCTGAGGAATGTGGGGGCAGGTCAGAACTGGACTGGAACTGTAGTCAGCTGTCTCCCAGTCTCAAGTCCACTCGGTTCAGCTAAAAGCTGCGATGCCGACACACTGAGCAGACACAGAACTGTAAGGAGCGACCCAGAACAGCGCAAGCAGACCCACAACTGTTAAAGAACTGCATCGGTTTGGCATGGAATCAGGCGTGAAAGAGGAAAAGCACTTGTTTCCTGCATGAGCTCAAGGCTAACCGGCTAGCCGGCTAATTATTTGACGTGAGTTAGCTCATGGCTCGGCAAATAGTTAGCCTTTAAAAATGAGAGGATAAGAACTTCCATGGTTCCAGTCAAGTTTTAAATAGTTCCTGTTTCTGAAGATGAGGATGGAGGGAAGGATGCATCTTTGGAAGCAGCTGGAGGAGATCTGACAACCGGAGACGTCATCATATAACCAAGCAGCAGCTGTCTGTCCGTACAGCAGCTGTATGACTGATCTGATTAGTTCAAGTCCAACCGACCAAAGATGGTTGAAAAAGAATATTCCAGAGGACATGAATGCAGTTAGAAGTCTTAACACACTGGTGGCTGAAGTTCCAGTAAACAGACGCTGTAGACAGAAAAGACGTGCAGAGGTCCCCTACTGCTACCTGGTAATCCTGACCTGCTGCTTTATCCTCTTTAAAATAAAATTCTGGATCTGTAGGAAACTTAAATAAACTAACGCTGCACTTACGAGCTTTTAAACATTAACTGTCACAATTGGAGGCTGAGTCGTTACTGTTTGTCTGTAAAACCAGAAAAGTAACTTAAAAACAGCAATGAAGCCGTTGACTTAAATGTTAAATGAGCTGAGAACGTTCTCTGGCACACATCATGTCCGGTTTTGGCAAACAGCGCCGCGGTCTGGTCAGATGTGCTGAAATACATCGATGTTTCCTAATAACTCATCTATGCAGGCGCGCCTGTTTCTGTTACATAGATCATCGCGAGGAACGTTTTGGTCGATAAAACATGGCAAAAAATGTCAAAATCGTGTCATCAGCACTCTAAACCCAAATTAGTTCAACTCATTAAAATCAAGTTCAGACAATACCTACACTGTAAAATGTAACATTTGTTTTAAAAGAATATATTTAGTGGATATTATTTTAGATGTTTGTAATAACAATTTTAAATAAGATAAGAACTTCAGAGGGCAAAATGCAGAATGACTTAATTTACTTAAGTAATTTTCTTCTATCATCTGGTCATATCAATCTCATATCAGTAACAGTGACATTAGCTTTAGGTAAAACCCTTCTACATTAAGTTCCTGTGACATGGCAAGAACGATCAATTACTTATAAGATTAACTTGAAATCATCACGTTGGTACAAAATAAAGCAAAGTTCATCAAATTTATGTGAAATTAATCAAATCAACTTTCCCCCACAACCTCATTCACTTACAACTGAATCAGAATTACCAAGTTCAAAAAAGTTCTGCAAACTTAAACAATTTAAGTTTATTCTACTTAGTCACTCCCATAAATGAAGCTTTACTTTTTTAAAGGTGGTGAGTTTGCTAAATTTTTTAAAGTGTAGCCAACTACTTAGATTTTACAGTGTATCAATAAAATGTCTTCAAGTGGTGCTGGAAAAGTGTGAAGCCTGGAAGTTAAGTTTAATTATTGTAATTCTTTATTATTAGCTAGGGGCTGCAAAACAGAGCAAATTCCCACAGACTCCCACGTTAAAAACACCAACTTCACAGCAGAAATAAACATGTTTACAGCCTGGTTAAAAAAATCTTTTTAGGTTTAATAGGTCAAGTTTACCTTCATGTCAACCGCGAGGGGGATGATTTTTTTTTTTATAAGTAATCTATATAGATGGCTTTTAATCTTGAAATAACACATATTTAAAGGGCCGTGTCCTTTAGATTGACAGCAGCAGACCGGATGCAGCCTGCCGACCGGTGGCGACCAGTTAGCTCCTTGTTTGCCCTCGGTAAAGTCTCAGTCTGCAGCAGAGTAGCTACAGATGTGGGCATGAAAAAGTTCCCCTTTCTGCCGACTGCCAGCCACTTACCAGCGACTTGTCAGCGACTTGTCAGCTAATTCAATCGCACAGATAAACGCCTGTGTGCCCACGGGAAACGATTTCAGAGCATAAATGAACGCCCGGAACAAGGACGTTTCCACACGCCAAGTTTGGACACCGTACGTGATGACGTATTCGTGGGACAAATCGTTCAGCCAGTAATCGTGCACTATTAGTAATAGTGCACTGTTACTGCACTATCACTGCACCACTTCTGGCAGAAAAAGGCAGAACTTTTTCATGCCCGCATCTGTAACAGCAGTTCCAAGCATATTTTACTACCCTCCACTTAGGAGGCTAGTCTTCATTAGCTTTTGTTAGTTTTGAGTTAGCTCTGTTAGCATTTAGCCCAGAGTATGTTTGCTGTCAATCATTTACCCACGAGGCCGCGCTTTGCCCATTTTAGTATTTTCCGGGAGTGACGACACACGCGACATGGTAAGATGGTGATGATGGGAAACGCCCAACAGGTTTCACTTTCCCCTACTCGACGTACCACCCCCCGCCCCCCAAAAAACGAACAACACTCTACCCTGGTCATGTCCACATGAGGATTAGTTTAGGTTTATCTGTTAAAGTTTGCTATTGTTTGAACGTTTCATCAACCTGGAAACGGCATGCTGGGAGCACAAAAATCCTGATTTTTTAAACCAGGTCGCAAAGTTAAAAGAACTAAAAACAGCACTATTTAGCTTTCATGTTTACAGCCCATAAGCATCTTTCCTCACTTCTGCCTTAAAGGCGCTTTAGAAGATGTTTTGGCATTTAGAAAGCAGAGACTGTTAGCCAGTTTTTGGATAACGCGCATGCGCAAGACTAACCTGCTGGATTGACAGCTCCCTCCTCCAACCAGAGAATAACGTTCACGAGCCACTCCGGCATGAAGCAGACAGCAGGTTCAGAGTCTCCGTCAGGTCACAAACGCAAGTAACACAGATGTCGTTGTCTGAATGTTGCTAACTGCTAGCAGAATGACGTTAGCTACCTGCTATAAACAGACGAGAGTAAACCGCTCTCGCCAATCATCACTTTCATTGATCAGTCTCGCTTATTACCCGTTGAATTCACCATCAATCACTCTTACTATGGTAGCAAAAGTGATTGACAGGTCAATAGACGAATGAAACAGTTAAGGAATGCAGAGATGATTGGCGGATGTTTTTCCAGCCCCATTACTTTCACAGCTTATGTATAATAATATTTATATATTTAAAGCTTTTAATTAATCAAAGCATATGGGGTTGTGAACCAAATTCAATCAAATATTGCAAAAATAGTTGAAAGAAACATATTCTAAGACGCCTTTAACTCGCAACTGCTAACCCTGCCAGAGGCTTCAACAACGGCAGAATCCAGTTCAGAGCATGACGTGGCTTTTACAGCTAAATCTGCAAATAAACAAACAAATCTGAACAAATGTCTCAGTTTTAGCTTGATTCTCTGTTATTTACTTAAAGGTGGAGTCCAAAGTTTCTCCCCTGAAAATAAACGTTAGATTTGTGCAAGTGAAATCTGTCTCAAACCGCATATGTGTGGTCTGTCTTCCTTTTTTTTTGGTATATTACTGTGGCAACATCATAGCGCCACACACAGGCATGACACTTACACTACCGTGTTTTCAGTGGTTTTGGTGGACACACATTTCTTGCAACGATCCACGAATGCTCGTTTTAAAAGCATGTTTTGTAACCCGAGCGTCGTCTGTGCTTTGGAGCAGTGAAGTAGTTGCAGGGTTGTGTGCCTTCTTGTGGCATCAGGGTGCAGCTAAGGCAAGCCTGTGATTATGTAACGGCAGATTAATCATCTGGTAGGAAATAATCTGAGATTAGCATCAGGCTGCTGAGGAGAGAGGGGTATGAGTAGGAGGAGGAGGGGGTAAAAACAGGAGGAAGATGTAGGTTAGACTGTCATATATAAACAGGTCAAGGATGACTGTGAGGAAGAGGAGGGAAAAGAAACTGTTGCACATGTTGGAAAAAGAAAAAGGTGCAGTGCTCAGAAATAAACCACCCCTCCTCCTCTCATGCCAAAATATGACAGCTAATTTTTCTTCTTTTTTTTTATTTTAATCCTATATGGGAAAAAAATATAAAATAAAACAAACAAAAAAAAACAGAATACAAGTTATCTTGTCTTGTGAATCTTTTTTTTTTTTTTTTTTCTATTTTTCTGCAGGATATCAGTGTTTGGTTTGACTCATCAGATTCCCCTTTGAGCTGTCTTACCCAAAGACTGTAAAAAAAAAGACATGGACGTAGCATCCGTTCACGTCTGAAGAGGGGAAAGTGAAGCCCGGTGGGCGTGTCCTCCCACAGCCGCCATCTTGCCGTGTCTCGTGTGTCGTCACTCCCGGAAAATACTAAAATGCGCAAAGACAGGGCTGCTCTGTGCCGTGGGGCAAATGATTGATAGCCAAGCTAACGCTAACCGAGCTAATCCGAAGTGAACAGGAACGAACAATGAAAGGTGGTTTAAAGGTAAAACACGCTCAAATTTGCTGTTAACCAACGAAAAACCACCGTTGTGCAGCTCTGCTACAGGCCGACTTTCCTGGGAGCTAGCAGGGAGCTAACTATTAGCCTCCACCGCTAAAATTGGCACCCGGTCTGCCGCCTGTCAATCAAAAAGACACGCCCCTAATTATGTGTAATTTCAAGATTAAATAACATCTAAATGGATGAGTTTAAAAAAAAATCACCCCCCTCACGGTTGACATGAAGGTGAACTTCACCTATAGGGGATTATCACGCTTACCGGAACTTCCCGGTATTTGGACACTTCCTCTTCCGGGCCATGTTAACGACAGCCGTTCCTGCTCTGTTATACTGTTTAAATCGGATAAACTCCAAACATACTCAGTTACAACACCGGCACTTCACAGCATCTAGCATTAGCCAGCTAGCGTTTACTGACGTGCTAACATTGTGCGTCTTAAAATACACAAGCGTCTGAAAATCAGGTCTTACCTCCCCGTTTCCAGTGGAACAACTGGGGACTCCAAAAGAGACGCTTTCAGATGATTGTGTGCTTTCAGCCGCACAAATTAGCACGTTATCAGCTGGCTAATGCTAACCTCTAATACGACTCGCAGTCTCCGGCCACAAACAAACGTTTGTCGTTTATTATAAATTCGGTCCTTCACCGCGGCGAATCGGTCGTTTTAATCCACTTCTTCCTCAGCATCACTTCAGTCTAATAACTGCATTGCCGTATCCATTTACAAAGTTTAACAGAGTAGTAGCTGGCGGACTATTGTAGCAGGTTACATTAGCCAGCTTGATGACGTGCCTAACTTTGTGCGGCTGAAAACACACAAGCATCTGAAAGCGTCTCCTTTCTTGGCAGTCCCCAGTTGTTCCACTGGAAACGGGGAGGTACAGACCCGATTTTCAGATGTTTGTGTGTTTTAAGACACACAATGTTAAGCACGTCAGTAAACGCTAGCTGGCTAATGCTAGCATGCTGTGAAGTGCCGGTGTTGTGCCCCATCGGCGACAAACAAACGTGTGTTTTATTATAAAGTTCGGCCCTTCACCGCGGCGAATCGATCGCTTTGATCCACTTCTTCCTTAGTATCACTTCAGTCTAGAATGAAAACTTAAAATGTTTGGAGTTTATCCGATTTAAACAGTATAACAGAGCAGGAACGACTGTCGTTAACATGGCCCGGAAGAGGAAGTGTCAAAATCCGGGAACTTCCGGTAAGCGTGATAATCCCTATTAAACCTAAAATGAGTTTTTGAACCAGGCTGTAAACATGTTTATTTCTGCTGTGATGTTGGTCTTTTTTAAGACACACAACGTAACTTTTAGACCTAAAAAAAGTTACTTTTAGACCTAAAAAAAGGTACGTTGTGGGCGTTTAAGATCAGTGGTCCTGGAGACTCAAGTTCAAGACCCTTTTAGGTTGTCTGAATACTTTTTCCCATCTTATTCACTTTTTAAACACATACTTTAAAAGAAATAACAAAATCATAAGAGTTAATAAAATTTCACTTTCTTCCATAAGTGCAGTTTCCGTATGTCGTCTATTATAAGTATAACCATGAACTCATGTAACTAATGCATAGTTCAAGTGTCCTGCATCAAAATAAATATTTACACAAGATAGCTTCTTTTGTTTCATGCAACAAAAACTTGATCCTACAATAATAATCTTGACCTTATAAGATAAAACAAATGCCATCACTCACAACAATCACAACTCCATTATCACCTGAAACACATTTAAATGACTGTGCATTGACCTGCTCACCTCCAATTATCACAGATGCTGCACACAGACTCGTGCAAACACAACATGCATGACGACACCAATACAAACGAAAGTTTGCTGCACACAGACGCTTGCAGAAACGGATGAAGAGTAGGAAACTTCAAATGTTTGTGAGGCATAACATGAGAATCAGTCTAACAGAGGAGCTCTGATAACATCACTGTCCTCATTTCTGCTGATTCAGCGTCTGAGAGCTCTCCTCAGAGAGTTAAACAGTGCAGAGAGCCATTCTTTAATGAGCTTTGCTTTGGCACAGAGGAAATGTTTTGTGTGAAAAATGTTGTAGCAGCGTGGTGCAAAGTGCCAGCCGTGCCAGGCAGAGGCGTCTGGGAGGGGAGGTAAGGTGAGGCAACGCTGACCAACGGCCGCCATCCAAAGTCAGGATTTAAAGCAGTTATCAGAGGAAAAGTCAGGATTATAACTCTCACTTTAGGTTCTCAGTGAAAAGGAAATTATTCAACAGAAATTTGCATCTACAGTTTGATGACTATCTGTTTTACTTATTTAGTTCTGGTTTCAATTTCACATTGAATTAAGAGGAATAATAAGCAAAGGGAGTAAAGCATCAGTATGCTGATACTAAAACCAAAATAACCTAAGAAAAAACACGCTTTTTTTCACAAATTTATCATTTCAGTTAATTTCAGTTGTACTTGTACAGCGCCAATTCACAATAGAGTCTTCTAAAAGGATTTCTAAATTACATCAAAATGATTTATGAGTGTTTCTGTATTTGACCTTGTAGCTCTGTGAAGTTACTTTTTGTTTTTTTTATTTATTACAGGGTTCTTGCAAGATTCAGCAAATTAAAGGATAACTTTCTTTTTTTTCAACCTGGACCTTATTTCTAGGAGTTTATACGTGCATTTACTCACTGGTAGCATTTCTGCATCACGTTGTCCTTTGAAAGATATTACATTGAGTCGCTCTTTAGTGTACATCCAGTAAAATGGAGAAGACAGGTCAGCCTCTATATAGGACATTATCTGCAGCAATGCTTTAAAGGTACAGTGTGTTAGAATGACTGACATCTAGTGGTAAAGATGGGTATAGCAATTACTTCAAATGCCAAGCACTGTTGTGAATGTACGGTGGCCGTCAGTGGCCAAAATTCTCCCAGACATAAAGATGTTTTAATCTGTGAGTGGATCCAGTGATCTCAGATGTAGCTATGACTCTAAATCAGGAAACTACTTTTAATGTCTTTTAAGGTATTACTGATCCCAAACAGTGCTGTAACTCCCATTAAACAAAGCTGGTACAGCAGTTTGAAAGTTCAGATGGTTCTCACTTCACACACATTGTTTTGTCCATTCAGGGACACCGTAATAAAAATGGCAGCGCAAATATGGCAGCCTCCATATGTGCACCAACAGCAAGTAGATATAAATGACTCATTCTAAGAAAATAAACATATAACAGCTGTTCTAGTGCAGCGATTACACATAAATAAAAACACAGTTTTGAATTATATAATATATTTTTCTGCCATAGACCTCAATTTTGTTACACACCACACCTTTAAGTAGAATGAACAAACGAATGAGTACTATTGTCCTGTGACTTCAGAGTTTTGCAAATTGTGTTTTTGTTGTCTGGGTAGCGAACTGCTCTTCTCAGCTGTACTAGTGAAGAGCGCATCGTGAACGTGCGGCCCTGAAAAGTGTGTAGAACACCCTGATAACTAACGGAAAGCTAAATCTGGACTCACGGGACAATAGTACTCGTTCGAAGCTGCCCAGTCTCCGCCATTATAAGCCCACTCGAAGGGCGACTCAGCGTAATATCTTCTGAAGGACTCAAAGTGATGCAGAAACTTTACCGGTGACTAAATACATGTATATACTCCTAGAAATAAGGTCCAGATTGAAAAAAAAAGAAAGTTATCCTTTAAATTTAAGACCTTTTTCTGTAAGATCTTTATAAATTGAATTTAAAACCCACATGATGCATTACCAGAAACATTTAAAAACCTTTTATTTTATTAATTTAGTTTTAAAAAATCCTTGCATTAAAAAAGAGAGTATAATAATTCTGTACTCGAACCGATATCAAAGCTGTACCTTCTTAACTAAAGTAAGTAATATCGGTCTATATCCTGACGTCACACCGAGGCTGTCAGACATGATGAGATTTTTATTAGAAAAACTGAGAGAGAAAACTTTAAACCGTAAAAACAAGTAGTAGATATTATGAGGAGTTGTTTTTTTAGTAGAAAGACGGACAGAACCAACTTCTGATTGCTGCGTTTTGTTCAGCATATTACGTGGCCAATGCTTCTTGGGATTAATAAAAGACGAGTCCAAGTCCAGTTTAAAACCTTGGATGGAAAGCTGGCTGTTTTAAGACATGTTAAAGTTAAAATATGCTGTATAGTATTTGTGTGGTCAAGCAACACTCAACTGCCTCATTTAAAAATCCAATATTGGTGTTTTTTGTAAAATGTCTCCTATTTAAAGAAAAAAACTAGTAGAACATGGAAATAATTCACTGGTGGCTGAGGATTAAAGCGTCATTCAAACATAAAATGCATTATGAATCTGAAAAATCGAGGACGCGTCTTTGCTATAAAGAGGAAACAATGAGGAGTAAAATGAAAGAGGCAGTCTAGCTTACCTTGACGTCAGCCTTCTTGTTGAGGAGGCTCTTGGCTGCTGCAGAGAGGCAGAACGACACACCCTCAGATGGAAGGGTACACATCATACACCTTCAGATGACCACAGCTCTTCAGATCTGCTAACACCAATGCAGCTGCACGGAAACTCATGCATGCATGCAGAAAAAAAAAAAAAACACCTTCAAATCAAACTCAAAGGCTCACAAATGCAGAACCATGAGCGTGCAACATATGACCATGCAGAAATGTCCACATTCGCTCTCCTTCACCGCCCATAAGGGCAGAAAATCTAACTCTGCAGATCTTGTCCTTCAATTTAAAAAAAACTAAACTCCCTTCGTCCTGTGAAAAGACATTAAAACCCCACACACTGACTCATAAACACATTTTAAAAAAAACATCTCCATCCAACTGGCACCTCCTGACCCTGATCCACTGCCCGAAGCATTAGATAAGCAGAGGGCATGACGGGGGAGGAGGAGGAGGGGGGGATGTCAAACTAATTCTCAGTATAATCCAAATACACTCACACACGGATGCACGCAGGCACAGATAGATGGGGATTAGGAGTGGAAGCATGAGGAACGTGGAATAGAGATGCAGGTGCGTGGTAATGGGTTGCTCGGCTGGATTACTGCAGTTCATTGATGGGGAGGAATTAGTGTAACTGCACATGAGGGCAAAAATGAGCACCAGGAAGCCAGAAAGTGTGTGTTTTAGGAGTTAAATTCTCTTCGTGATGATTAAAGCAAAGGAAGCAGCACAAAATGCAACAGCATGCTGACATTAATCCCTATCATGGTGACATTGAAGCTCTGAGTGGGTGTGCAACCTCCATGCTTGCCACTTACACTGCGCAATTGTTGTTATTCTTAAAACCTGACATCTAAGATACTGAATACACCCCAAGCTGCATGAATTTGTCTCCTAATTCCCCACAAGGCAAGACAAGTCTTAACCCATGACAGGCAAAGCCCTCTTCTCGCAGATGAGAGATGAGGCTGCTTACCTTGGCAAACGTTTGAGGAGCATTAAAGAGCGACGGGAAGGGAGAGAAAGATTTAAGAGGAGAGATTAAAACAAGCCGAGAGGGAGTGTGCCAAGTTGTGACTCCAGGAGATTTCTGTTTAATCGCGTTGGCTCGGCGAGAGGAAAGGATGTGAAGTTCGAAGAGAGGCAGTGAGAGGATGTGTGGGGTGAGTTTACCTTGTTCCACGATGCCAGCGGTGGTTCCCGCCACGGCGCTGACAGAAGCCGGGGCAGTCGTCTGCCGACCCACTGCAAGACAGCAGAATCACCGCTCCGTGGTAAAAAACAATACCCACGTAAATTACTAACTATTACTGGAGCGCAGGATTCTGCAGGCCTCTCTTTCTCTGAATCGTGACCTTGTCCACGATCACTCTTCTCACTCAACCAGAGCTGCAGGTGTGTTCAGGCTACGGTCAAGGCAAAGTAGTAGGAATACACACTAACCATTTTTTTAAAACCGATACCAATAACCGATAAATTTCAGCTCATAAAGGCAGATACCGATACTAATAACACACATACATGTACCTAATTATACCAAGTCATAAATTCCAACTGTATGGGGTAGTTCGTGTCTAAAATAAGATGGGGAAAGTGGTTTGGAAGCAGTTTGGTGTATTCTCTGTGAAACAGCAGCTTTCTGTCCCCAGTCGCAATACCTCAGCGAGAAAAGCTTAAAGGGGAGTTCAGAATTTTTGACATATGGCTTCATGTACAAGTGAGCCACGGTAGTACTTATCACTGAGGACAGTTTCAACATGTTTTATCCCGTTATTCTAGTTCCAGGAGGTTGCAGATGCTAATGCTAGAGTGAGTCAATAGGAATCTGCTAGCCTGTCATTAAAACCAATCTTATCCACTCCACAGAACATCCGAATCAAATCAGCAAGACTATCTGTGTAAATGCCGTGTTAAACTAGTAAACTCGTGTGTTAAACAAGTAAAACTAGCCTTGCATTACATATTGAGGAAGTACTTTCTCACCAGCTTACTTTTGCTAGTGTATTTCGGTTCATAGAGACACGGTGACAGTTAGTTTGATTCTAAATCATCTTCAAAATCCGACATATCCTCATGCCTTTCAGACGTGGCCGTATTTTAGATTTTAGATTTGTGTAATCAAATTCCTTCATGCATGTGGCAGCAGATGACATCACTCTTTTGCCAAATACAGGAAGTAAAACTCTGTAAAATGTCTCAGCAGCAACAATCAAAATGCAACAAAACGCAAGGTTAGTTTTATTTGTAACATTATTCCACTTACACAGCATTTACAGATAGTCTTAAGTTATAAATCATTTGCCTCGAATGTTCTGTGGAGTAGATAAGATTGTTATAAATGACAGGCTAGCAGATTCCTGTTGACTTGCACTAGCATTAGCATTGGCGACCCACTGGAACTAGAATAACTAGGGCTGGAGAAAAAAATCGATACACTGAAATATCGCGATATTTTAATATGCAGATATCATATCGATACGTAAAAATGTGATATCTATCTATTTTACAAATGAAATCTAGCGAGATTTCGTTGTTCAGTCAAAAATATTGTGGGTTTTCGTGAAATCTCGCGAGATTTTACCGCTATCTTACGAAATCTCGCGAGATTTCATTGGTAAAATAGATCAATACTGCATTCTTGAATCTCTATATGTATATGAAACCTGAATATGAAAATATCGCGATATTTCAGTGTATCGATTTTTTTTCCCAGCCCTAAGAATAACGGAATGACATATGTTGAAACCGTCTTCAGTGATAAGTAGCATTCTGGCTCACTTGAAAATGAGGCCCTATGTCAAAAATTGTGAACTTCCTCTTTAAAGGTACAGTGTGTAAGAATTACTGACATCCAGTGGTAAAGATGAGCGTTTGAAAAAAAGATTTCTTTCAAATGACTTCATATTCCAGCACTGTTGAGAATGTACAGTGGCTGTTAGTGGCCAAAATTCTCCCAGATATAAAGATGTTTTCATGAGTGGATCCAGTATCTCAGGTGTAACTATGACTACAGGTAACTACTTTTAATGTCCCCTCTTTCAAGGCATAACTGATCCCAAACACTCTTAGTCCCATTAAACAAAGCTGAAACAGCAGTTTTACAGTTCAGAGTTCTCACTTCACACACATTGTTTTGTCCATTCAGGGACACCGTAGTAAAAATGGTGGAACAAATATGGCAGCCTCCATGTATGTGCACCTCCGCCAAGTAGATATAAATTACTCTTTCTAAGAAAATAAACATATAACAGCTATTCTAGTGCAGCGATTACACATTAATAAAAACACAGTTTTGAATTATATATCACATTTTTCTGCCATTGACCTTTGATTTTTTTACACACTGTACCTTTAAAAGTGGGATTTCAACTTCTGCATGTTCGATCTTAAAAATTCCAACTTTATGGGACATAAATTATCGAGGTAAGTCGGACTTTTTGGAATGACGTTATAATTATTGGCCCGATAATTATCATGCACCCGTACAAAATAGCATTTTGCGAGGAACTCGTTGTAACAGTATTTTTTTCACCATAGATTATTTCTATGAGGTGTCCAGAAGAACTTCCTAAAAGTCCTAAGAAATCCTGGTGGGGCAAATAAGTTTAATTTCCATCAATTCAGGATGTGTGCCAATACGGCTACAACTATAAACCCAAATAGGCTTAATTTTTACCTTTACTTCTGTCACAATGAAACTTAACACAATGAAAGCATCCATTGAAAATACTATTTTTGGTATTACAAATTTCTTAGAAAATTAATTTAAACATACAAATGAGCTCAACACTAATCGAATATGCCTAAAATACATAGCAATAGGCTTAATTTTTTTCCTTTACTCCTATCACAGTGAAACTTTACGCAATGAAAGTATCCATGTAACGTGAAAAATTTTTATTACAAGTTTATATGAAAACTTTGCGTAATTATGCAAATGAGCTCAACACTAATCGAATATTCCCAAAATACGTTTCTCTGAAAGTAAATCTGAAAATGCAAATGATCACAACACCATTAAAATATGCGAAAAATACAACCTAAAAGCCGTAATTTTTTTCCCTTTACTCCTGTCACAATAAAAGCATCCATGGAAAATAATATTTTTGGTATTAAAAATTTATTTGAAAATTAATTTAAATATGCAAATGATCTCAACACTAAACTATGCCCAAAATACACCCTTTTTTTCTTTCTTTTTTTTTTACTTTTACTTCTATCACAATTAAACTTTTCACAATAAAAGTATCCATTTAAAATAATGTTCTTTGCATTACAGATTTCTTCGAAAATACTTTGGATATGCAAATGAACTCAACACTAATCAAATATGCCCAAAATACACCAAAATATGTTAATTTTTTTCATTCAATCCCATTACAATAAAACGTTACGTTTTTTTAAAAAATTACTCTGAATATGCAAATGAGCTCAAGACGCATAGAATACGCCCAAAATACACCCTTTTTTTTCCTTTAATCCGATCACAATTAAACTTTACACAATGAAAGGATCCATGGAAAGTAATATTTTTTGCATTACAAGTTTCTTTGAAAATACTTGGAATATGCAAATGAGCTCAACACTTATCAAATATGCCCCAAATACACCAATATAGACTTAATTTTTTTCCTTCAATCCCATAACAATAAAACTTTACAAATTGAAGGTATCCATGGAGAGTAATATTTTTTGTATTACAAGTTTCTTAAAAATGAATTTGAATATGCAAATGAGTTCAACACTAATCAAATATGCCCAAAATACACCTTTTTTTTTAACCTTTACTCCTGTCACAATTAAACTTTCCACAATAAAAGTATCCATGAAAAATAAAGTTCTTTGCATTACAGGTTTCTTTGAAAATACTTTAAATATGCAAATGAGCTCACACTAATCAAATATGCCAAAAATACACCAAAATATGTTAATTTTTTTCATTCAATCCCATTTCAATAAAACGTTACGGGTTTTTTAAAAATTACTTTGAATATGCAAATGAGCTCAAGACGCATAGAATACGCCCAAAGTACACCCTTTTTTTCCTTTACTCCTATCACAATTAAACTTTACACAATGAAAATATCCATGGAGAGTGATAGTTTTGGTATTACTACTTTAAATTAAAATTCATTTGAATATGCAAATGAGTTCAATACTAATAGAGCACGTCCAAAATACACCGCAGTAGGTTTAATTTTTTCCTTTACTACTATCACAATGAAACTTTCCACAATGAAAGGATCCATGGAAAGTAATATTTTTTGCATTACAAGTTTCTTTGAAAATACTTGGAATATGCAAATGAGCTCAACACTTATCAAATATGCCCCAAATACACCAAATTAGGCTCAATTTTTTTCCTTGAATCCCATAACACAAAAACTTTACAAAATGAAAGAGTCCATGGAGAGTAATATTTTAATATTTTAGTAATATTTTAGAGTAATATTTGATTAATATTTTAGTAATATTACAAGTTTCTTAAAAATAAATTTGAATATGCAAATGAGCTCAACACTAATGGAATATGCCCAAAATACACTCTTATTAGCTTAGTGTGTTTCCTTCAATCCAATTACAATGAAACTTTACACGATGAAAGCATCAATTGAATTTCTTGTATTACAAGTTTCTTTATAAAAATAATTAATTTGAATATGCAAATGAGCTCAACACTAATTGAATATGCCCATAATATATGGAATGTATATACATATATAAAAATGCATCTTTAAATAACCTGCCTTCTTTGTTCAGATGTAAATCTTTTCTTACAGGACTTAAATAAGCTGCCGTCGGATTTAAAAAAGACTAAATAAAAAATCTCTGGCGTGTTTTCTGCTTACTGCAACCTGCTGTGTGTGCGTATCTGAACGTGTACAGAAAGCAGAGGACAGATGGCGCGTCACTCCATCCTCCTCACCCTCATCTTTTCAAAGAAAAGCACCCACCAGAGAAGTTCCTGGAGACGAGCATGGTGGTCAGAATGGCCCCTGAAGAGAAAAATAACAAGCAGCAGTTACTCTGAGGCCAGCGGGAAATATTGGCATGTTCACACTGTCGTACAAAACACTGTCCAGAAACGCTTACGCTAAAACTTTATCGAGCTGTAAAAGAGGAGGAACGATCACAGGAACTTATATTCCAGTTGTTCTAATGAGTAAAAAAATTCTGCCAACAGAACAAGCAAGAGATGCTTTGCCCTCAAACCAGTTCCCATTTCTCACTGAAATGTTTCTCTTTAGGTCATTTTGTCTTATTTTAAGTGTGATGAGATATTTTGACTAGAAAATAGAAAAATATATTTGCTAAGATTTGAGTTTTTGCCGTGTACATGGGACATTTATGCTACAGAAAGTATTTGGTGGGTCTTGCTCACATGGAAGACTTTATCTTTTAAAACTTTTATTGTTTTAAAGACCGAACCCTTTCAGCGCTGTTAGTAGATCAGTTTGTACTTTTTTAGCGAGTGCAATGAGGTAACTCACGTTTTTATACATGCAAACCTTTGGAAGATCCGGCCGTAAGAGTACTACCAATGTTGGTATCAGTACTACCAACGTTGGTATCGGTACTATTAACTCTGGTATTGGTACTACCAACTCTGGTATCGGTACTACCAACACTGGTATCGGTACTACCAACGCTGGTATTGGTCCTACCAACGTTGGTATCGGTACTACCAAGGGTGGTATCAGTACTACCAACTCTGGTATCGGGACAACAACGCTGGTATCGGTACAACCAACTCTGTATCAGACTACCAACTCTGGTATCAGTACTACCCTGTATCAGTACTACCAACTCTGTATCAGTCTACCAACTTTGTATGTTCTACCAACGGTGGTATCAGTACTACCAACTCTGTATCGGGACAACAACGCTGGTACGGTACTACCAACTCTGGTATCAGTACTACCAACTCTGGTATCAGTACTACCAACGCTGGTATCGGTACTATTAACCCTGGTATTGGTACTACCAATGCTGGTATCGGTACTACCAACGGTCGTATCAGTACTTCCAACGTTGGTATCAGTACTACCACTGCTGGTATCGGTACTACCAACACTGGTATTGGTACTACTAATGCTGGTATTGGTACCACCAACGCTGGTATTAGTATCACCAATGCTGGTATCAGTACCACCGACGGTGGTATCGGTACTACCAATGCTGGTATCGGTATTACTAATGCTGGTATGGGTACTACCAACCTTGGTACCGGTACTATCAACACTGATACGGTACTAACGCTGATATCAGTACTACCAACTCTGGTATCTGCACTACCAACACTGGTATCGGTACTAACCCTGGTATTGATACTACCAACGCTGGTATCGGTACCACTAATGCTGGTATCGGCACTACCAATGCTGGTATTGGTACTACCAATGCTGGTACGGTACTACCAACGCTGGTACGGTACTACCAACACTGTTATTGGTACTAACGCTGGTATCGGTACTATCAACACTGGTATTGGTACTATCAATGCTGGAATCGGTACTAACGCTGGCATCGGTACTACCAACGCTGGTATCGGTACCACTAATGCTGGTATCGGTACTACCAAAGCTGGTATTGGTACTACCAACGCTGGTACGGTACTACCAACACTGTTATTGGTACTAACGCTGGTATCGGTACTATCAACGCTGCTATCAGTACTACCAGAACTGGTATCAGTACTAACACTGGTATCGGTACTACCAACGCTGGTATTGGTCCTGCCAACGCTGGTATCGGTACTTACGCTGGTATTGGTACTAACACTGGTATCAGTACTACCAACGCTGGTATTGGTACTACCAATGCTGGTATCGGTAATACCGATGCTGGTATGGGTACTACCAACCTTGGTACCGGTACTATCAACACTGATACGGTACTAACACTGGTATCAGTACTACCAATGCTGGTATCGGTACCACTAATGCTGGTATCGGTACTACCAATGCTGGTATTGGTACTACAAATGCTGGTATCGGTACTACCAACGCTGGTATCGGTACTACCAGAGCTGGTATCAGTACTAACACTGGTATTGGTCCTACCAACGCTGGTATCGGTACTTACGCTGGTATCGGTACTAACACTGGTATCAGTACTACCAACGCTGGTATTGGTACTACCAACGCTGGTATCGGTACTACCAATGCTGGTATTTGTACTACCAACGCTGGTATCAGTACTACCAATTCTGGTATTGGCCCTACCAATGCTGGTATCGGTATTTACGCTGGTATCGGTACTAACACTGGTATCGGTACTACCAATGTTGGTATTGGTACTACCAACGCTGGTATTGGTCCTACCAACACTGGTATCGGAACTTACGCTGGTATCGGTACTAACACTGATATCCGTACTACCAACGCTGGTATCGGTACTACCAATGCTGGTATTGGTACTACCAACGCTGGTATCGGTACTACCAGCATAATCATCATAATAATAATAATCATATTTTATATGATTATCATTATAACAATGAATTATTAAGCTGTCATAACCTGAACACAAATAGAAGCTGGACTTCTATTATCTGAAACTTTGATCAAACGTCCGTTTGGGCCACATCGTGTTTTCGCACCTTGAGTTTCCTCCTGGCGTTAAACTTCTTCAGGCACTCGACCGTCTCCTGCCTGTGCATCATGGAGGCCACTGTTGAGCGTTGCTGTGAGGAGACAAAGAGGGATGCTGAAAATAAAACATCAGAGAAAGCAGCTCTGACAGTGACAGCTTTATGTGGGCAGGAGCTGTTGAAGAGACGCTGCTGTGCCCGAATTGTGTTGATTCTGAGGCCCTTCAAGTAACAACATTTCAGGCTTGAACAGATTCACATTTTCTTCTCATGGTGTCCTGACGACAGACTCCGTATAACGGGTCATTAAGCGCAGCTCAGTGCTGGTAAATGCAGTAAACCGAACTACAAAGGCAGGGAAAGAGTTAATTAACAAACTGAAGCAGTCTCTACTCTCTTTTATTGAACTCTCCTGATCAACATCTCTGCAGTTTTATAAGCTTTTTAATATGACATGATTTGGTTGTGAGTATATCTGGTTATAAAGGCAGCTGTCCATTTCATTATATTCATTTTTGTCGGTGTATTTTAGTGGCAATTTAGACTATTTCAGCTGCAAACATTAAGCAGTAAATGTTCTTGGCCACCAGTAAAGGACAGACATTAAAACACAATTGAAACTGGTAAGAGGGCTTACCAGAGTTTATTGTCCATGACACACGGGGTGCAAATCTAATAAGGTCATTGTGAAAAGCTTAAATGGTTTAATCAACCAATGTTTTAGTTCTCCTCTATCTGTCATACACAGAAGAAAGTGAGAGGAATGAGATAGTTTAAAGCTAAGAGAGGCTAGAGGAGGAAAAAAATCCAAACTGCGTATTTTTATATAATTTACCACAACTACTCAACTCAACTACTAAATACAAAATGACTTGTAGCTGCTCCATTTAATTTTCTTTTAGATACTTTATAATTCTCATGAACTCCGTTTTTGGAAACGTATTATTTTTCTTGCTTGTTTGCATAAAGATCCATGTTTTGCAGTAACAAATACCAAGCACAAATGTTTTTATACCTGATTCCATCTTTCCAAACATCTTCACTGATGTAACCATGTAACACATTTTGTTTAGATTTAAAAATGCAGCACTGAATATAAATATATGCCTGAATTTTGGGATACAAATCAGAAAATACTGGAAAAAAAAATTAGACGATTTGTAATTTGGTGCTTTCGGTTCTTTACGCTGCCTTCATGTGGTATGGGAAAGATGAACCTTTCCACTTGTTAAGTGGAAATTACCAGTGCGTTGTGTTCAAGTGATTTTTTGTTGTAATGAAGTGAAACACTGGAGGTTATTTTTGACTGACCAGCTAGCTAGCTGCTACCTCTGAGGAGGTACGTAAACCAAACAATAACCATATTTTTACAAACAATACTAAGTTTAAATGGTGATTTTGTTAAAGTTCTGTATGTCACAGATTTATGCAGACAACAAACTAACCAAATAACAGCAGCAGAAAACTTTAAAAAAATTATATAATTTTTTTTTTTGTATCCTTTTTTTTTTTTTTGGGCCCGTGCTCTTATTCTTATGATGTAATGCCTCCCATTCAGGATATTTTTATTGCTCTCCGCCATATTGAAAGATCAAAGTTGACCTCATCCCGGCAACTCGGGCATCATAACTTTTTTCTAGCTTTCCAGTGGAAATTACGACATGAGTGGGTGTTTAAGTGCAATTTTCATTTTGGACTTTGGTATTTCCCATAAATACGATACCACATGAAGGCAGCATAAATCACGATTGTGGTAAAAATTGCGAAAACGCTTTGAGTACCTGAATAAAGCGCGATCTAAATCTTATCCATTATTATTATTTTTATTATTATTATTATTAGTAGTAGTAGTAGTAGCAGTATTGCTGTTATTATTATCATTATTATTATTATTATTAAATAGAAAAGAGAAGTAGAGGTTGCCAACCTTGAATTTAGAGCAAAGGGATTTTGCAGAAGTAGAGACCTTCTTATCTTCATCTTCATCTTCATACACAGCCTTTTTCACAGCTGGAGCTATTATAGCGCTCATATTAGCCTAAATATTTACCTTGTTTTTACCTCTTTCTTCCTACATTTTTTGATTATTGGATGGATGACAATGCCTTAATCTATACATATTGCCTAAATCCACTGTATCAATTAACTTTGAGGAATTAAACCAAGATCAATAGATTCAGCGAAACAGCTCTGATTCATTTCAAACTCAATATTTGCAAAACTAATATGAGCTTAAATTAATTGTTTGTCTGTACAATCTATGTTTTTTTTCAGAATTGTTGCGATAAAACCTGATTTGACACCAGAGAAAAACTGGGACATTTTCTATTCTTAAGTACAAAAACCGCCTAAAATAAACTGCTTTACTCCGTATGTGGTGTCCTGGATGTACAAGGCGGTGGAACTGATATTTGGATGTGGGGCGAATCAAGCGCTTATCTCTGAGATAGGTTTCACGCCCACTCCTCCGCGGAACGAACTGTTAAAGCTAAGCTGCCCCAGTATCAGTTCATGTCAAGATTTCATGTTTGGGAACAGGTGGTGCTGATATCTGGCAGCATCAAGCAGATTTTCTCTCGCTTATTGTCCCAGGATGTAGAAATTAATCAGAAAAAGAGGCTGTGAAATATTGTTTCTATCAGCCTTAGCAGGGTGCTGGGTGTGCAGCTACTTACGCAGACCCACGGGTGCTTCAGGGCCTCCTGGGCAGTGATTCTTTTGGCAGGGTTGATAGTCAGCATCTGATTGATCAGGTTTTTAGCCTCTGGAGTCACGGTGTCCCACTCTGGGGAGGGAAACTAAAACGCACCGATGCAAACCCACAAACACATTAAAAATATAAACAATAAACTAAGAGAAAAGCAGTGGAGGAGCATGCTCACATCGTAGGCTCCAGCTTTGATCTGCTGGTAGAGTTTGTGCTGGTCCTCGTCCCAGAACGGGGGGTACCCAACCAGAAGGATGTAAAGGATCACACCTACACACGGAAACACAATGTTTGTCTGAGTGACAAGCAGGAAAGCGAGGAGGCAGTGGCAGAGAAATAAATAAAGTGCTTACCACATGCCCAGATGTCGACAGGTTTGCCGTACGCCTCCTTTCTCAGCACCTCCGGTGACAAGTAGCCGGGAGTCCCTGCAAAGCCTGCAGACGGGAGCAAGGACGCGCTCAGCATCTTATCGAAGGACAGACTGATTTTAGGTCCATATTTGGGTTTTTCAGCATCAGCCGATACGATGTTGGCGGAAAACCAGGCTCATGAACTGTTGCAATACCATAATATAACACCTTTTTGGCTCATTTCTTAGAGCAGGGGTACCCAAATCCAGTCCTCAAGAGCTACTATCCTGCACATTTTGGTTGCATCCCTTCTCCAACACACCTGAAACAAATGAAAGGCTCGTTACCAGCCTCTGCAGAACACATGCATGAGGAAATTAACCATTTGATTCAGGTATGTTGGAGGGGGGGGATGCTCTAAAAACTGCAGGATAGGATTTAGATCAGGGATCATCAACTCCGGTCCTCGAGGGCCGGTATCCTGCAGGTATTAGGAGCTTCCCTGCTGCAGCACACCTTGTGACATGGACAGAATCTGACATCAAACTCTGCAAAAGTTTACTTATTGCCCCATGATTGGAATCAGGTGTGGCGAGCAGCTGCAGGATACCAGTCCTCGAGGACTGGAGTTAATAGGGGATTATCACGCTTACCGGAAGTTCCCGGATTTTGACACTTCCTCTTCCGGGCCATGTTAACGACAGCCGTTTCTGCTCTGTTATACTGTTTAAATCGGATAAACTCCAAACATACTTAAGTTTTCATTCTAGACTGAAGTGATACTAAGGAAGAAGTGGATCAAAGCGATCGATTCGCCGCGGTGAAGGGCCGATTTTTATAATAAAACACACGTTTGTTTGTCGCCGGTGGGGCACAACACCGGCACTTCACAGCATGCTAGCATTAGCCAGCTAGCGTTTACTGACGTGCTTAACATTGTGCGTCTTAAAACACACAAACATCTGAAAATCGGGTCTGTACCTCCCCGTTTCCAGTGGAACAACTGGGGACTGCCAAGAAAGGAGACGCTTTCAGATGATTGTGTGTTTTCAGCCGCACAAAGTTAGGCACGTCATCAAGCTGGCTAATGCTAACCTGCTAACAATAGTCCGCCAGCTACTACTCTGTTAAACTTTGTAAATCGGATAAACGCCAATGCCAAGTTTTCATTCCAGACTAAAGTGATGCTGAGGAAGAAGTGGATTAAAACGACCGATTCGCCGCGGTGAAGGACCGAACTTTATAATAAAACGACACACGTTTGTTTGTGGCCGGCAGACTGCGCAGTCGTGTTAGCAGGTTAGCATTAGCCAGCTCGATAACGTGCCTAACTTTGTGCGGCTGAAAACACACAATCATCTGAAAGCGTCTCCTTTCTTGGCAGTCCCCAGTTGTTCCACTGGAAACGGGGGGGGTACAGACCCGATTTTCAGATGTTTGTGTGTTTTAAGACGCACAATGTTAAGCACGTCAGTAAACGCTAGCTGGCTAATGCTAGCATGCTGTGAAGTGCCGGTGTCGTGCCCCACCGGCGACAAACAAACGTGTGTTTTATTATAAAGTTCGGCCCTTCACCGCGGCGAATCGATCGCTTTGATCCAGCTTTTGATCCAGTATCACTTCAGTCTAGAATGAAAACTTAAATATGTTTGGAGTTTATCCGATTTAAACAGTATAACAGAGCAGGAACGGCTGTCGTTAACATGGCCCGGAAGAGGAAGTGCCAAATGTTTCAACTTCCGGAAACCGGAACGCAGAAGCATGATAATCCCCTATGATCCCTGATTTAGATGAAGGATGTCTATTATATTTTTGTGCAAAGGGCAAGTTTGTGTGTAGTTAGCAGTAATCACACATTTGCAAAAGATTAAATACACTAATTCAAATATAAACCAGCATTACAATTGACTTTCTCAGAGATTTGTTACCCTGAGAAACACTAGGGCTGTGACAAAATATCAATACACTGAAATACCGCAATATTTTATGTTGCGATTTCATCAACATTAAAAATTGCCTTATTGATATTTTCACTAAGGACATCTTGCGAGATAAATCATTCTATTACGAAATCTTTTTGAGATTTTGCTGTTCTATTTGCAACAGTCCAGCATCTCCTTCAAAGCTAGAAAGTGGGTGAAAGCCAAACCAATATTAACTCTGGTTTTCGAACGTGCGCTGTCTAAGGGTGCATTCACACCAGGATTAGTCCGGGACCTCAGTCCGACTGGACGGGGATTTCTGAAATATTCAAACTGCAGTAACTGAAGCAGAGCAAACCGCCTGGTTAAACCACAGTAGTTACAACAACTGCTCGCTAGGGGGCGACGCTCCCCAATACAACCATTGATGATGATGAAGAAGCAGGAAAAGAAGGAAAACGGACTCCATGTTTAAAGTGGAAATCTTTCTGCTTCTTATTATCTGTCTACACACTTTCCTGTTGTTTTTCATTGTTGTTTTGACCTCTGCTTCTTTTAAAACGTGCTGTTTGCTTTGTTTTCCCTCCGACCCAAACGATAATCTACCCCACTTCCTCCTACTTCTTCTTCTTCTGCTTTATTACAGTCGACAAATGTCACTTCCATTATGTGCGCTGGATAGTCCGATCGTGCGTTTGCAAGTGAACTGAAACCCCCGGACCCCGGACTTTCAGGCGGACCAGAGTCCGCTTCTTTGGTGCGCACCAGAATACGGTTGGTGTTCAGACTGCGCCAAACGAATATCTGTTTGGAAGATCTGTGGAGTCGGACCACGGCCCATTTGAAGCGGACCGAACTGCCAGAGTGTGAACGCACCCTAAATCTCTATTCGCCGCAAAATACTTCCTTTTTTTTGCTGCATCCGTCATTTTTATGGAGAATAGGGATGTAACGATTACCGGTAAAATGGTTAATCGTGATAAAATCCCCAACGATTAGTGATACCGTTAAAAATGTAATTATTGTGAAAACTGTGACTGATTACTTTGAAAAACTCCCAGTTTTGCTGCTCATTGGCTGGAAAAGCAGCAGCAGTCCCAGTTTGCAGTGTTTAATTCATGAAAACATGGTGGAAGGCGACGAAGGCGCCCACATGTACAGTAATCTTGAGATTTTTCTCCCTTCAAAAAGGACAAAGTAGACATTTAGACCCATTTTGGATATATTTAAAGATGCTGGGGGGTATTTCTATAATACCGTGATGAAAATGATAACTGTGATCATTTTGGTCACCATTTGATTGTACTGAATCCTTAATGTTTGAACTCTCCAAATCAATAAAAGAAGCTTAGCTAAAACAAAATGCCACGTCGCTGTGTGACTTGTGTGACTTACCAAACCAAGCCTGCTGGTCTCCTTGCACTTCGATTGCCAGTCCAAAGTCAGCCAGTTTAACAGCAGCGTTCTTACACTTGCTGGCCAGCAGCAGGTTCTCTGGCTGCAGGTGTGACACAAAGACCACACAGTAATGTCAGACATGCACCTACAGCCAGCTCTCTAAGAATAAAATAACCCTCAGCTAGTCTGGACTGGACCAGAACACCTGAGCTGTATTTTGGGTAAAACTACAGGGGGTAAAAAGTCCAAGAAGATTTCCTTGTCATGTTTGGGGATTTGGTGGAGAGAGGAATGGCTTAGGACTGCTAACTGAAGCAATATTAGGTAACACCAAATTATCCTGCTTAGACCTGCTTCTCTTTTAACCTGATAGCAGCATGCTGGTCTCATCCCTGAATATGATCACCTCCGTCTAACCAGCAGCTTTCTATGGAAGCCCATTTCCGCCACTCTGATGAAAAAAAAAAAGACCTGTATCTCAAAATTAGGACTTAAATATCTCATAACTATGACATAGCATCTCATAATAATGAGACAGTAGCTCATAATTATGGCTTAGCTATATCATAATTATGACTTAATATCTCATAATAATGAGATACTATCTCATAATGAGAAAGTATCTCATTATTATGAAAAGCTACCTCATTATTATGAAATAGCATCTCATAATTAGGAGATAGTATCTTGAGATCGTATCTCATAGTTATGACTTAGTATCTCATAATGACTTAGCTATTTCATTATGAGATAATATCTCATTATTATGACTTACCTATCTCATACTTATGACTTAGTTTATCATAAAAATGACATAGCAATCTCATTATGAGATAGCATCTAATTATTATGAGATAGCATCTCATAATAATGAGACAGTATCTCATAATTATGGCTTAGCTATCTTATAATATATGACTTAATATCTCATAATAATGACTTTGCTATCTAATAATTAGAGATACTATCTCATAATAATGAGAAAGTATCTCATTATTATGACCTCCTCATTATTATGAAATAGCATCTCATAATTAAGAGATAGTATCTTGAGATTGTATCTCATAATTATGACTTAATATCTCATAATACTGACTAAGCTTATGAGATAGTATCTCATTATTATGAGATATCTCATTATTTTGACTTATCTCAAAATAATCACTTAGCTATCTCATAATTTTGACTTAGTATCTCAAAATTATAACTTAATTATGAGATAATATCTCATAACTATGAGAAAGTATCTCATAATTATGAGATACATCTTGTTTTTTTTTTTTCATCAGAGTTGTGGAAATGGGCTTCCATCGCTTTCAACACACGTTACTCTGAACGAACACCATCCGATGAACAAACAAGCTGCACACACAAGATGAAAACAAGCACAAACACAAAGACAGAACAAACTTCTTAAACCACCTTCAGAAATACATAATAAACGTAATCGGCTTGATAAACTCACTGAGAGAACCCGAGGCCCTGAGGAGACGAGTCTTTTCATATCAGATCAGTCCATTCAGCGGTTTCCCCGGAGCTGTGACTTAAAAAGCCTCGTGTAGCAACAATCTGTCCAACAGTTGCCCCACGAACTTTCAGTGTTTACTGTTCATGCAGGCCCACTGTGCGGATGAATTCATGGGAATAAACTAATTATCTTTTCCTTTTCATTCTTCATCGCTTTGTAGTTTCTTTTTGCTTTCGTGTGTTCTCACATCTTTGTAGAAATTTTGTCTCTGGTTATTTTTCATGGCCACATTTTGCTTCTTTTTTGTTTGTTATTTATATATCGATGTGACCATTTTCTTTTGTAGAATTTGCTCTTTTTTTCTTATTCTTGACATGCATTTTTTTTTTTTTTTTTTTTGGTCTCAAGTGTGTGAGTCCTTGTGTGAATAATTTTGCCTATTGGTGACAGCTTTTAGTAGATTTTTGGTTTGTTTTTTGATGCCTTTGTGTGCTGTTTACATTTCAGTGGTTGTTTTTTGCATCTTTGTAATGGTGGCGATTCCTTCTGATGAAGATCCTTTTATATTGCTTCTCTTTGTGATACATTTTTGCATCTTGGTGTTCTCTTTTGTCTCTTAATAAACAATAAAAAATCATCTTAATTACTCCTATGTTGTCCTCCTATCACTGGCGGCCTGTTCAGGGTGCAGCCTGTCTCTTGCCTAGAAGCTGAGAAAGGCTCCAGCCCCTCAGGTACATGTAGGAAACGAATAAATGTAATGCTATTTTATCCTTTGTTACCTTTTTATTATTTATTTTTGTGTCTGTTTTGTTTGTTTTTATCTAACAAACAGACGTCAGATTTGCACCTCTTTGTGGTCATGTACTCTCCATGATCAACTCAATCTTATGGCAAATTTTGGCTGTAAAAAGCCCAACCTGCACAACTTTTTAAATAGTCCTTTCACCTTTTGACTGTTTTTGTATAGTTATTGTCCTTCTTACTGTAACTACCACTAGATAAAAGTACATAGAGCTACAAAATCAGACATGGTCACAGACATTAGAGTTATAAACTGTTATTTTTCTTGTTCGCAGTCGTGGTGGGAAGTTTGTCTCTTTGAGGCTCTTAATTTAAGATCTTTTGCATCCCTATATTTTACATTAACTTGGTATGTGTGTTAAAAAAACCTTTTTGCATTCAGAATTTTTGCGTGAAGCCTCATAATTTTGCACATTTTTTCTATCTTCAAACTTTTTATCTATTTGATAGGGACAGTACATATTAATGAACATCTGTATCAGCAGATGTAAATGTTGGATAATAGCTAAGCTAATTTGCATAAGTCCCTGGCAGGTGAAGAAAAGTTACACATTACAATAAAACAACAAAATGAAACTGCGTCCAGATGCTGCTTTACTTTCCGGTGTCACTTATTCCATGACATCGTGATGCACTCGCACTCTCCTCACCACTGTCTGCTGTCTGTGACTGGCTGCTTGGCCTCCATACTGGTCCATCAAAACAAGCTTCTGCAGTCTCCTGAAAAACTGGGAGCTGGTTCTTCTGAGCGTGACACGTCACCAGTTTGCAGCTCCTGTCATGTGACACAAAGGTGCCCGATGCAAAACAACTAACACTAAAATGCTGTAAACTCACAGCTTTTAAAACAGGGTGAACTGAACTTGCAGACAAGTGACGAGCATATTTCTAAGAATCGATACACTGGAGTCGATACCTTGATACCAGGTAGACAAAATATCAAATTTAGCACTTTTTGAGTATCGCGATACCACTGTACAGATTCAAAACATGCAATTTGTTTCCACTTCTGAGAGTTTCAGGCAATAAAATGATGAAAGCAGCCAGATTTAGATGTCATGATGATGCTACTGTCAGTGATGATGATTTTTTATTTTTCAGTAGTTTATTGAAGGTTATTGCACATTATGTTTTAGTAAATTATAATATTTTAAATTTGAAAATGTTTTCCACTGAGTTAATTTAAATAATAACCAGTTCAACTGTTTTTTTTTAGTTCTCTCATCAATATAATTCATCGTTTTAAAAGCATTTCTTTCAAGTACTTTTACTTATTTCTAATATTGTCCTTCCATGCAAGATATTAATTAAAACTGTACAATCAAAGGGACCAAATGTATCCAAATCAATGAAAAAGTACCATAAACTACTGGTACTGTATCTACAGGGATAATTTTGGTATTGCCCATCCCTAATTTCACTGTTTCTGGTGTTTGATTGCTCATTATGTTCTTTATGGTTGCAGGTGTTTTTAAATTAAACTGTTTTAATCATTGTTCATCTTCTTAGTTTATAAAAATGTTGGTTATTTCATACAGAGTCTAATCAAGAGGCTAAATTTACAGGGATGCCAATAATCTCCTAACTGTTGCAGTCAGTCACAGTTTCTGATCAAATCTTGGTCTCACTGGTTTTAATGTGAATTTAAAAGAAAACTGTTAAACCTGCATTAAAAAGCTATTAATATCTGTGAAGAAGCACTCGCACACATTCAGAGCAACACTCAGAGAGCTCCAACACACAACCGTGCACACACTCTCAGGCTCAGACAGACAGATGGGACTTAAAGCCTTTTTGCCGTTTGTTTATTTGAGGACGACCAAACACAGCTTGTCTGTTTGCAACTGTCGCGTCTTTTCTGCTCAGACGCTGATGTAGCAACAATCTGACAAGCGTGCAGAACGACAGCAGCTCTTTGCTGATGCTGATTGATCTGCAGCATGAAGCGATAATCTCTTCACCTCAGAAACAGCTGCACGCTGAGCTCCAGCTGCAGGAGAGACTGTGTCCCCCCCTGCTGACCAGTTTCAGAACTCAGCCAGTGGACGGACGGACAATCACAGCAGTGATTCTCAACCCTGGTACCGGGGGACCCTTATCCTCCAAGCTTTAGAGCAGGGGTCTGCAACCTTTCTGTACCAAAGAGCCACTTTTGCCTCAACCCAGCTAAATAAAAGTCGTCCAGAGCCGCAAATATTTCATGGCCTTTTTTAAAAAGAAAACTTATAATTTTTGATAAATACTTATTTTATGAAATGTGTTGCCATTTTTAAAGAACCACAGTTTTATTCGAATTTTAGGTTTTGGAAAACAAAACTACAAAAGAGGATTAGGGCCACTGAATAAAAATAATTCTGAGATTAAAAGTCCAAATTCTGACTTTTTCCCAGAACATAAAAGTCCGGGAGATTTTTTTTGATTTCGGAAAAAGTCATAATTCTGATGTTTTTCCCAGAATTATGACTTATTTTGGAAATTGAAAAAAAATCCTCCAGACATTTTTTAAAAAATGTTCTGGATAAAAGTCAGAAATCTTAGATTTAAGTCAGAACTAAGACTTTTATTTCAGAAATTTAAAAAAAAGACATTTTTTTAAAATGAAAAAGATATTTCACAAGTTATTTTTTCCTAATGTTCTGGAAGAAGTAAAACATCAAAATAATTTCAGAAATTATAAAAAAAAAAAAAATCCCCCCAATTTTCTTTTACATTTTTCATAAACATTTTTTTTAATGCCTCTAATTTTTTTTTTTTTTTTTTTACATTTTTTCATAAACATTTTTCAATGCCTCTAGATTTTTTTTTTTTTTTTTTTAAATTTTGAAAAAAAAAAAAGTCCAAATTCTGACTTTTTTCCTAAACATTCTTTTAAATATCTGGAGTTTTTTTTATTATTATTATTTTGAAAAGTCAGAATTCTGATTTTTTTCCTAGAATAAATTTTCTTCAGGCCCTTATCCTTCCTCCGTACAAAACAAAACATAAAATTTCAGCCAAAAAATGGATAGTTCCATTTTCCTTTATGGGTTTCTGCTCTTTTGAGCCTGTGTTGCAGAAGAAGCCCAGAACTTCCAAGCTAATGAGAAGAGAAACAGATGTAGAAAAAAAGTTCCTGGTACTTTACTTGTAAAAATTAAGCAATTATTCCAATGAAAAACTGCTAAAACCTACATTTGTTATCATCTATATTTTTAAATATTCCTCAGTTCTTTATCACTTTTAGTCGATGTTATTGAGCCATTGAAGGTCCAAAGAGCCACTTGTGGCTCTGCAGCCGCAGGTTGCAGACCCCTGCTTTAGATGTTTTAATACTTTAAAACACCTGAGTCAAATGAATGGCTTGTTAGAGGACTGCAAATAACTTGATAATTAGTTTAATTTATTTGAATCAGGTGTGCTGGAGCATGAAAACATTTAAAACCTGCAGGAGAGTGGCTGTCAAGGACCAGAGTTTAACATCCTTGCCTTAAAAAGAGGTGGAGCTTCTAAAATGTAGATAACCTGTGTAGTCGTTTTTACCTAGAAAATCAAGTTTTCATCAAAAAAAAAAAAAAAAATGGCTCCAGCAAAGTTGAAATATACAACTTTTCTAACATAAAGTGATGATCTGGTGCAAAGTAAAATTGGCTGCAGCACACGTCAGATTGATGGGTCAACATGTTTGGGCAGAACTTGACAACAAGTTGTTGAGAGGAGCCATTTACTGTAATTTGATTTAGGTGTGTTGGAACAGGGGAACATCTAAACCATGCAGGACTTTAGCTGGACACCCCTGACTTAAACAGTGAAAATAAGATCCAGATTATTAATTCTTTAGATGAAATAATCCAATTAGAAATGAAGAAACTCTGATAAGGTGTGATTTTGAAACATATAAAATCCAGATAAGAATGAAACGTTATCTTTGACTATATAAGGGTTCCTGATGTTTCTGTCATCTGGTTGGTTGGTCATACATGTATATACATATGTATATATATCAAACAAAGACACCCAACATCATAAAGGTGCTTTTGTCTGACATATACACGATATCGCCAAAAGTATCGTCTCACCTGTTTTGACTCGCATATGATCTTCAGTAACATCCCATTCCTGATCCAGAGGGTTCAGGATGACGTTGGTCCACCTTTGCAGCTAGAACAGCTTCATCTTCTGGGAAGGCTGTCCACAAGGTTTAGGAGTGTTTCTGGGAATCTTTGACCATCTTCCAGAAGCACATTTGTGAGGTCACACTGATGTTGGACCAGAAGGCCTGGCTCTCAGTCTCCGCTCTGATTCATCCCAAAGGTGTTCTATGGGGTTGAGGTCAGGACTCTGTGCAGGCCAGTCCAGTTCCTCCACACCAGACTCTGCATCCAGGTCTTCATGGACCTGCTTTGTGCGCTGGTGCACAGTCATGTTGGAAGAGGAAGGGGCCAGCTCCAAACTGGTCCCACAAAGTTGGGAGCGTGTAATTGTCCAGAATGTCTTGGTATGCTGAAGCATTCAGAGTTCCTTTCACTGGAACTAAGGGGCCAAACCCAGCTCCTGAAAAACACCCCCACACCATGATCCCCCCTCCACCAAGCTTTACACTTGGCACAATGCAGGCAGACAAGTACCGTTGTCCTGGCAACCACCAAACCCAGACTCCTCCATCAGATTGCCAGATGGAGAAGCGTGATTGGTCCTCCAGATAAAACGCCTCCACGGCTGCGGCTGCTTTCCACCACTGCATCCTCGCTTTGCATTGCACTTGGTGATGTGTGGATGGATGCAGCTGATCGCCATGGAAACCCATTCCATGAAGCTCTCTGCGCACTGTTCTTAAGCTGATCTGAAGGCCACATGAAGTTTGGAGATCTGTAGTGATTGACTCTGCAGAAAGTTGGCCACCTCTTCTCACTATGATCTTCAGCATCACTGACCCGCTCCATCAGCTTACGTGACCGACCACTTTGTGGCTGAGCTGCTGTCGTTCCCAAACACTTCCATTTTCTTATAATACAGCTGACAGGTGACTGTGGAATATTTAGGAGTGAGGAAATTTCACCACTGGATTGTTGCACAGGTGGCATCCTATCACAGTTCCACGCTGGAATTCACTGAATCCTGAGAGCGACACATTCTTTCACACGTTTGTAGAAACAGTCTGCATGCCGAGCTGCTTCATTTATACACCTGTGGCCATGGAAGTGATGGAACACCTGATTCCCCAGAATTTGGATGGGTGAGCAAATACTTTTGGCAGTATCGTGTCTCTTTATATTTATAAATTTTGACACTTTTGTTTTCTATACAGCACAACTTCTTACATCAGGTATCCATTTGAAGATTATTTTACTTTCTGTACAAAATGTAATTAGAAAATCTAGAATCAGCCATGATTTAAAAAAGGCTGCCTTTCTCGTTTCTTTGTGTTATTATTGTTAAAAATAAATGCTCCTCTAGGTGCAATGTGACACCCTGCCTTCTTGTTACAGAGGTCAGGTTGTTTTAACTGCAAATTGAATGGCACAGAAAGGAAGGGGGGGGGGGGGGGGGGGCAATTATGTCATTTTGTTCATTTTTTCCTCACCTACATCACAGAGAACTTATTCAGCCTCAAAATGATTATTATGTGTCAACTTTGACGTCCTTTATGGATGTACAAAACATATTTACGAGGGTTTGAGATGATAAAATATTGACCCTCCAGATGTAAGGTGTCCTCGTCCTTCTGTCTTTCTTCATCGTCATCGCCACACATCATTTGGCCTCGTCTGTCAGTCATTGCTACCCAAAGAGGAGGTTGTCCAAACAACTCCTAATATTTTTTATTCACGTTTTTCATGTTAATTCTTTGGTCATGAGTGTGAAATAAAATTTTGGATGTTGCTTTGTGACCAAGCTGAACAGATTAAGATGAAACTTATTCTTTAAGATGTTTGGATTGAGTTTGAAATTCCTGCTGAGTGGTTGGATGACGTTAGGTTTCCTTTGTCTAACTCTCCGGGCTTCTCCAGTTTAAATCCTCAGATTATCACATACAGTCGTCCTCAAAATTATTCATACCCTCCAATTAAAAAACAAAAAAAAGTAACTGTTGCTAAAATAAGATGAAATTGAAAACAGTAATAATATATAAAAATTCTACGAAAATCATGATGTTGTTTTTGAATTGTAGTTTGAAAGAAATATTAAAAACAAACACAAAAAAAAAATAAAACAAGTAAACGAGCATGATGGGGCTCCGAGGATAATTACTATGGTTTTTTATATGCCTTGTTGAGTTGTGGGTTATGGGAAATCTTGTTTCTAATTTATTTTTTTATTATTATCAATTCCAACCAAAATTCAAAGGCAACTTTTATTTCACTAAATTATAATTTTGTGAATTTTTATTTATTATTAATTTCTTTAGTTTCTTGTTATTTGAATTATATGTGTGACTTTAGCCTTTTCTTTAATTGGAGGGTATGAATAATTTTGAGGACGACTGTAAGTAATGTTTCACACCTTCTACATTAAAAACAATTTTCTTCTGATGTCCCATCTCTGTAGAGAACATAAAAACAAACACGTTCCAGCTCAGCTGACTTTTACACACACACACACACACACACCTCCTACAGCATACAATGAATATATTTTTGAGTAGTTACTTTGTTTTAGAGCTGAGTACTTTAACGTGTCCGTCACCGCCAAAAATGCTGGTATCAGTATCGGCGAGTACTCAGGTTCAGCCACCAATCTGATAACTTATGGAAATAGGAATCTATTTATGGATTATCTCTGTTAGGTCTGATGCGGTTCTTCTTCTTCACACTGGATTCTCCCACCAGCAAGACTGCATCTAAAATTAAATGGCTTCAATTTGCTGTGTTCAATCATGTTTTACAAGTACTCTAACCTGAGGTAGGCTTTACCACGATGATAGTATATATCACAGTAATGCAGGTGTAAGATTTTTTTTTTTCTTTTACATAGAGTATCAGTGCTCAATATCCGCCGATACCTACACTCTCAAAAATAGAAGTACCAGACAGGAACATTTCTGTACCTGTAGGTACATTTTTTTTACAAATGTTCTCTCAAAAGTAGAATATTGGTCTTTATGAGGCCAGAAGTACCTATATACTATGAAAAAGGGTCCAAAGTAATATAAAGTACAAATTTGTACCATTTCAACCCTAAGTGTACCTGCAGCATTGAAAAATGAGTGTAGCTGGTACAATAACTATAAGTAGCAGTACTTCAAAACAGTAGTATAATTATAGTTTTTAATATTACGATTTTCATAATAATCATAGTAATAATTATATGTATAATTATATATGTGTTTGGCCTAATATTTATATAATAATTATTCATTTATTATTAGCATCTTTGATTGTTGTCATAATCTCTATTTTATTTACTTTTATTCATCATTTTTAATTGGTTTAATTGTACTTTATTAACTCATACAGCTTGATAAGGTACAAAAATGGACCATGAAGGTACAGAAATGTCTTTCAGAAAGGAACCCCCCAGCGACAAACTTTGTACCCTTTTAAGTACAAACTGGTACCTTTGTTTTTGAGTGTGTAGCACACGTATCAGAATCCGTATTAGGAGGAAAAAGTGGGATCGGAACATCTCTACTTTGTTTTTCAAAGAGTAATGAATATCTTTGAAGAATTCTGAAGAAAAATGGGATTTTGTGTAATTTTACAACCCAATTCTTTGATTGTTTATGAATAACTACTATACACACTCTCCGCAACACACTTTTCCTTCCTGTGACCATCAAATTCAATAACTCTGCACTATAGGTGAGGTCTGCAACATGAACTCTTGGTAAACATTTTAAAAATATATCTCTTTCTTAATGTATTTATTGCACTTTATTTTTTTTCATTTAACTCAGCACCTTTCTTTACTTCTCTTGCACTCTTATTTTTCTATTTCTTTTCTTTTACTGTGTGTCACTGTATTTAAAGGAGCACTGCAATGCAACAATCTTCCTCTGGAATAATTAAATTAATATTTATGTGTTTCTTACTTTGTTTTTTATTTGAAGTTCTTGATCTTATTTTTGTAATCGAGACTTTAGTCTGACCGGTTTACCCCTTTAATCACAACTACCTTTATACTTCCCCGCTACAGGTGGTGTAAAGGTACACCCCTGAATCCACTTCTGCACCAGTGCAGTCATAAAAACGTCATCCCTAAGTTGTCAGTTTGGAATAAATTTCTAGGAAAGCAGTCAAACAAACATAGAACATACAGTAAAGTCCATGCACAACATCTGCATGCATGCGCTGATCACTTGGAGCGACTGACATGCAACGACAGGCAGGTTTCCTGCACTTACCAGCGGTTCATATCTAGAACAACAGTCAGACAAATGCAAACAGTGTGTCCACACAGTTTTAGTCCAACTGATGAGTGTGTAGGCAAATGTTAAAATGGGAAAAGATGGAGTACGCCAACGCCAAATGTGTCACATCAAGTTGGAGTCATTACTTTCACAGTTCGTGACAAAACTGAAGAGTTGATAGAATCAAAATATCATGAAGGTCTCAGGATAATTTGGGCTTTAAATGCACTTTTACTGAATTGATCTATTCCTCACTAGATCTTCAAAGTGCTTCGACTCAGTCACATATACACACACATGCAACGCACGAAGTGCAGATAAATTGGCTTTGCAAACAAATCGCATGCATTTGATGTTAAATTTTTAAAGAAAAACAGCTTTCTTGTCTCATGATTAAACACAACTAATGTGTTTCCACACAAAAGAAAAAAGTTTAAATGGTCCAAAACTCTACATAAAAACAAAACCAAAAAAAAAAAAAAGATTTTTTACAGGATGCAAAAAAATTCAGGTCATCATTAGTATATACGGAGGCGTATTACATTCACCTGAAAAACAATTAAATTAGTCTGTTTTTCTGAATTAAGAAGATAATTTTTACAAAAAATAAATTAAAACTGTTTTTCTGGTTTAACGACATAATTTAAAGCAAATAAAAAAAATGTTCTGTTTTCTGAATTAATGAGTTAATGCTGCTGTGACTAACCCTGGGTGCTATCCATGTCAAGATAGCAGTTGTTTCTCCTCTTCTTCTCTCCACAGTTATCTAGTTTATTCAGAGAAACAGGGCTTTTTTTGGGGGGGGGGGGGGGGGGGGGGGGACTATCTCATTAATTCAGAAAATCGTTTTTATCTATTTTTGTAAGAATAATCTGGTTTATTCAGAATAAAAGAACGTTTTTATTTATTTGTTTGTTTTTAATAATCTCATTAATTCAGAAAAACAGACCAATTTCTTTTTTTTTAGGTGAATACTTCCTTGCTGAACGACTGTTTCACAAATAGATATAAATAGTTGGTGCAAGAAATTGGTCTGTTTTTTTAATTAAAGAGATAATTATAACAAAAATTAATAAAAAATATTCAGTTTTTCTGAATTAATGAGATAATTTAAAGCAAAGAAACAAATAAAACGTTTTATTGTAAATTAACAAGATAATTCTCACAAAATTTTTTTAAAAAGCCCTGTTTCTCTGAATTAACAAGATAAACTGTGGAGAGGAGAAGAGGGGAAACAACCGCTTCCTTGACATGGTCAGTGCCCAGGGTTAGTCACAGCAGCATTGACTCGTTAATAAAAAAAAAAATAAAAATTATTATTCATTTTTCAAATTATGTCATTAACAGAACATTTAATTCATTTTTTGTAATAATGATCTCGTTAATTCAGAAAAACGGAATGTTATCTATTTTTGTAAAATAAATATATATATATATATATATATATATATATATTATATATATATTTATATATATATATATATATATATATATATATATATATATATATATATATATATATATATATATCCTGGTTAAAATGTGGGGTGGCTGCGGCCACCCCTGGCCACCCCGTAGCTCTGCCCCTGATTGTGTTACACTTCTGAAGCTCAGACCAATTAGTGGTTCAGACAGAGAATCTAGCACCTACTTCACCTGTTCACTACTACCACTACTACTACTACTACTACTACTACTACAAAGGTGAGCCCGGAAAAGAGTTAAATGTGGACTCATGCACAGTCTGTACTCGTGTATCTGTGTATAAACATTCACATACACATATAGTCGTCCTCAAATTATTCATATCCTCAAATTAAAGAAGGAAAAAAAATCAGCTGTCAGTGAAATAAGATGAAATTGACAAAAGTAATGATTAAAAAATATTCTATGAAAATCATGACGTTAATTTTGAATTCTGGTTCAAAAGAAACATAAAAAACAAACACAAAAAATAACACAAGTAAACGTGTTATATATTCTGTAGCGTCCAATCAGATGTCTGCACCTGTTGACAGACGGTCCACTGTTCATGGGAAAGGTGCTCTGATGTGTCTTGGTAGTTTTTTTATTTATTTATTATTATTTTGCAAACACAATTCAAAAGCAATATTTTGTTTCACTAAATTGTAATTTTCAAAATTTTTATTTATTATTAGTTTCTTTAGTTTCTTGTTATTTAAATAATTATTTTGAATTTAGCCTTTTTTTTTAAATTGGAGGGTACAAATAATTTTGAGGACGACTGTACGCACAAACACGTGTTGGATATGTAGTTTCGCAGTTAAAAAATGTTTCAGTTTTGCAACAAAGATCATTGAGATTTTTACCATAAATGATTATGACTTATAAGGAAAATAAATGCAATTTTGCCTCGGTGCATAAATATCTTAATCCTTGTCAGTTGTAAAGTTTTGTATTAATAATTAATGAAATCAAATCATATTTTTAAAGTCTATAAAATAAATGTTTTACTTTGTCTTAAAAAAAAAAAAAAAAGTGCGTGTTGCTGTATGTGCAGATGCTAAACCTTTTTCCATTGCTTCTCTCCACCTTCAACTAAATTTAGCACAAAATTACTTCTGCACGTAAGTACTTCTGCTAGTTCTCAAAGTAAACGACTAACGCACATACAGACAGGTACACAGACACACACCCCTGCAGATGACTCACCTTGAGGTCTCTGTGTACCACCCCCATCTGATGGCAGTGGAGCACGGCCTCCAGGATCTGCTGGATGCAATGACTGCATGCAAACAGCAGGGGGAGCAGGTTAGTCTGAACACATTCAGCCCCCAGCACGCACCTTGTCACACACACATTCAGTCAGAATGAGCTCGCTGCGGTATTACAGTGCATCTGTAAACACACAAAAAAGTGTGAGGAGTGGACCTGTCTGAACTATGAAGGGAGAGAGTGTGTTTTTTCTGCTATTTCTGTTTTCAAGAAGCTGCCAAGTGTTAGTGAGGCTGCGTGGGAGTGAGCTGCAGCTCCGTGTGGGAGGAACCGTGTCTAACCTGCACATTTTTCTGTGTAATTTATTCAGAAACAGCAGCAACACGGCCTTTGAGGAAAAGATCCAGCGAGCATCCGAAGCAGAAACTGCTCAGCCGTTATTCCGCTGACCTCCACTTACTGTCCTGCTCTCGGACTGTGGTGGTCCTAGGACCCGCAGGAAATGACGACTAGGTCAGACTGTATGAAATAGTGCAACAAGAATCCCAAAAAAGCAAAACCTGAGGACAGGCAGACTCACACGGAGGCAGACGGAAAGACAGACAGCAGGCACAGGCAATCAGAAATCACAGGCAAAATTGAATATAAGTCACGAGCATGTTAATGCAGGACTATGCAACACAATGAGACACAGACACACACACCTTGAGGTCCCTGTGCACTATGTCATGTTGGTGGGTGTAAGACACACTGTCTAGAATCTGATGAATACAGTGACTGTGGAGACAAAACGACAGAGTGAGGAGCAGATACAGGAGAAAAAAAGATGGTAACACAGGAATTTAGGGAGAGGAGAACATACGAGTTGTTTTCAGAAGCAGCCAAGGATTTAAGATGTACAACAAAAGATTTAAAAACATCATTTTCCCAGGTTTTCATGTCTAACTCAACACTTAAAGGTACAGTGTGTTAGAATTACTGCCATCTAGTGGTAAAGATGGGCACAGCTGTGAACGGACGGTGGCTAAAATGCTTTTACACATAAAACATGTTGCCATTTGCGAGTGGATTCATCTCAGGTGCAGCGATGACGCCACTACTTCAACACTGTGTACATGTGTACTGCCTTCTGGTACTGCAGTGTTAAAACTCAAAAGGTTTTCACTTCATACAGAGTTGTTTGTGCATTCAGAGACACGATACTAAAAATGGTGGCACAAATACTGCAGCTGCCATGTATGTGGACTCGTGGCAGGTAGTTATAAACACATACTAGAAACCAATAGAAACACATTTTTTTGTATTTTTCTGTCATTGATCTTTGATTTAGCTACATGCTGGACCTTTAAGCTGATTTATCCTTTTATCTTCACCCTCAGTTCTCACTAAAGAAGCTTCATGTCATACTGTAAACAAACAACTGTTGACATGAAGGATAGACCGATACATGGGCGGGCAATAGGGGATTATCACGCTTCCGCGTTCCGGTTTCCGGAAGTTAAAACATCTGAAGCTTCCTCTTCCGGGCCAGGAATGGCTCAATGTTGCTGCTCTGTTCCATTGTGTACATCTAATAAACATCGCCAGCCGTACCAAAGTTTTCATGGATTCCCGACTGAAAAGACACTAAGGAAGAAGTGGATGAAAGCGATTTGTCGGAGTGAAGGACCGAAATTTAAAATAAAACAAGGTTGCACGTATGTCTGTAGTCAGCACTTCAATGATGCAGACTACACTACAGCTAGCATTAGCAAGCTCGCGTTAACTGACGTTACCAACTTTTCGCTTGTGAAAACATACAAGCGTCTGAAAATCGGGTCTGTACCCCCCCCCCCCCCCCCCGTTTCCAGTGGAACAACTGGGGACTGCCAAAAAAAGGAGACGCTTTCAGATGCTTGTGTGTTTTCAGCCGCACAAAGTTAGGCACGTCATCGAGCTGGCTAATGCTAGCCTGCCAACACGACTGCGCAGTCTGCCGGCTACAAACAAACGTGTGTCGTTTTAGTATAAAGTTCGGTCCTTCACCGCGGTGAATCGGTCGTTTTGATCCACTTCTTCCTTAGCATCACTTCAGTCTGGAATGAAAACTTGGCATTGGCGTTTATCCGATTTACAAAGTTTAACAGAGTAGTAGCTGACGGACTACTGTTAGCAGGCTAGCATAAGCCAGCTTGATGACGTGCCTAACTTTGTGCGGCTGAAAACACACAAGCATCTGAAAGCGTCTCCTTTCTTGGCAGTCCCCAGTTGTTCCACTGGAAACGGGGGGGGGGGGGGGGGGACAGACCCGATTTTCAGATGTTTGTGTGTTTTAAGACGCACAATGTTAAGCACGTCAGTAAACGCTAGCTGGCTAATGCTAGCATGCTGTGAAGTGCCGGTGTTGTGCCCCACCGGCGACAAACAAACGTGTGTTTTATTATAAAGTTCGGCCCTTCACCGCGGCGAATATATCGCTTTGATCCACTTCTTCCTTAGTATCATTTCAGTCTAGAATGAAAACTTAAATATGTTTGGAGTTTATCCGATTTAAACAGCATAACAGAGCAGGAACGGCTGTCGTTAACATGGCCCGGAAGAGGAAGTGTCCAAATACCGGGAACTTCCGGTAAGCGTGATAATCCCCTATGGTGCGGGAAGTGGGGAGCCTAGACGGGAGGCCTACACTATAGGGGATTATCACGCTTCCGCGTTCCGCTTTACCGGAAGTTGAAACATTTGGCACTTCCTCTTCCGGGCCATGTTAACGACAGCCGTTCCTGCTCTGTTATACTGTTTAAATCGGATAAACTCCAAACATACTTAAGTTTCATTCCAGACCGAAGTGATACTGGATCAAAAGCTGGATCAAAGCGATCGACGCCGCGGTGAAGGGCCGAACTTTATAATAAAACACACGTTTGTTTGTCGCCGATGGGGCACAACACCGGCACTTCACAGCATGCTAGCATTAGCCAGCTAGCGTTTACTACGTGCTTAACATTGTGCATCTTAAAACACACAAACATCTGAAAATCGGGTCTGTACCCTCCCTGTTTCCAGTGGAACAACTGGGGACTCCAAAAAGGAGCGCTTCAGATGCTTGTGTGTTTTCAGCCGCACAAAGAGGCACGTTAACAGCTGGCTAATGCTAACCTGCTAACACGACTGTATAGCCTGCCGGCCACAAACAAACGTGTGTCGTTTTATTATAAAGTTCGGTCCTTCACCGCGCAATCGGTCGTTTTAATCCACTTCTTCCTTAGCATCACTTCAGTCTAATGAAAACTTGCATTGCGTTTATCCGATTACAAAGTTTAACAGAGTAGTAGCTGCGAACTATTGTTAGCAGGTTAGCATTAGCCACCGACGGCCTAACTGTGCGGCTAAAACACACAAGCATCTGAAAGCGTCTCCTTTCTTGCAGTCCCCAGTTGTTCCACTGAAACGGGGTACAGACCCGATTTTCAGATGTATGTGTGTTTTAAGCGCACTGTAAGCACGCAGTAAACGCTAGCTGGCAATGCTAGCATGCTGTGAAGTGCCGGTGTTGTGCCCCATCGGCGACAAACAAACGGTGTTTTATTATAAAGTTCGGCCCTTCACCCGCGAACGACGCTTTGATCCAGCTTTTGATCCAGATCCTTCAGTCTAAGAGCAAAATGTTTGAGTTATCCATTAAACAGAAACAAGCAGGAACGGCTGTCGTAACATGGCCCGGAAGGGAAGGCCAAACCGGAACTCCGTTAGCGGATAATCCCCTATTGGGAGTCTGATTTTATTCCATGATTATACGTGTGATATAAATGTGTTTGTGATGATCTCATAATATATCTTTATATCATGTGAGTCATGTATATCATGCCACATTTTACAAGGTTCAGTCTGTTAAAGGCAGGTGGATTTGGTTTAGTTATTGAATAAATAAACCAAAAATGACATCATTACACTGATACAGTGTTAAATCTGAATGGGCCCTGCAGTTTGGACGGAAAAATTGGACCCCATCATGAAAAAGGTTGAAAGCCCCTGGTCTAGACAGACAGCAGCTGTAACTGCTGCAAAAGGTGGCTCAAAAACTGCATGCACTACTTAGGAAATACTTGCTATAATGTTATAATGCAAAGGGAAGGGAGGGTACTTCTGCGGGCCACTGTAACATCTCTTACTCATTACAGCACTGCTGAATTGTTGGTTTACATCTACCTATAATTGTCAAAGCCTTTTTATGAACTGCACCACTGATAGAAGTCTGTGTATGATCTCTGGTGTTACAGACAATACCACCTGCCACCCACTCAGGTCGATTCAACAAAAGATATGCTTCATTCATGCAAATAATTCATCACTTTAACTCAGTTAATAGTTCGACATCTTTTCTGGGGAAAAGAAGGTTTCACATTCGCAGTCTGACTTCTGTCAGCTGGTCAAAATAACATTTTTTGCACAGAATGAGGCAAAATATGACAGACAAGGATCTTAGAAGTTGGACAGAAAACAAAGACTTTCCACAACAAGAGATTTAAAGGGAACTAAATATGTCTTTTGGTCATTTGGGCGAACTGAGAGTTTGACCGGGTGCAGATGGAGCACAGAGAGGAAACTGTCAGTGAGACACTGTTGGACAGAAATCAAGCAAAACTAATCGCACACCCACACACAAATACACAGTGAAACACACAGAGATAATGCAGAGAACAGGAGAACAGAAAAACGGGGGGTAAAGGAAATGATGAGAATCCTCAAACATCAAGTTTAATGAGAACGACTCACTGTTCCAGGGGATTAGTCATTTTTTCTGCTCTCAGGCTGCTCAAGACAAACCACGTTTATCTAAAATGACTGCTGCCTTAGAGAATAACACAACTTGTCAGTTTTACTTATTTTTGTATTCTTTATTCTATTGATTTTATCAACAATAAATTGTCCCATATATTTCCATATATATTGCTAATAAAACTATCTGAATGTGAATAAGAACCTGAAGCATAAAAATCTGAATCAGTGTGCATCTGAAAGTGAAATATCTTGATTATTTACTAAAACTTAAAGCCATATGCCACCCCTGGGTGCAACCCCCTGGGTGCCACCCCCCCCCCCCCCGCAGTCCCCTGAGCTGGACAAGTGGGCAGAAGCGTTTTCTAGCCGATCCAGTCATTCTCTGAATCTGGCAGCACTGACTTTAGCTTAGCTTAGCATAGTTGCTGTAATCTAGTGGTTCCAACTAGCACCACTTGTCGAAAGTATATTTTTCTTCTTCCCCGATCATAAACGAATCCATTTCCCATCTAGACACTAAGCATTATAGAAAATCTATCCGCAATAACAGGCACTCACAGGAAACTTCTTCTGCCTTTCTATCCCCTTCTTCTTATTTCAAAAACATTGTAGTTTCCTTCCTATTTTCCTAATTGGGAGTTAATCAGCACTCTCCCACCCTCCCTATTTTTCTTTATGTTTGTCCCCTCAAAACACTTTAAATATCAAACCCTTTGATCATTTCATAACTCCATTCTTGGATATACATACTTAGCTCAACATACATAACTAACTCACTATGATAATCTCACTCCCCTAGCGAGAGTAAGATATATACTTTTAATTACTTCTATATACAAACACTATTTTCTCTTCTCACTAATACTATACAAAATAACCATTCCCACACTTTCCATTTTTCAACAACCCACTTATATATTGCGAGCCCTCCTTTTATTACTCGAACAGACCGTCGCCCTGCCCCCCCCCTGATCGCTCTTATTTTCTTCCACTAAGATTCCCCTCCGCCATCGGTGCCTTTTATTTACTTTATTAAAAGTCTGAGTGCCCTTCCCCTTAAATTTTCTCTTATTGGAATTTTTTTTTCCCTTTTTTATTTTCTCTCTCGGTTAACTTTTTCCCCAATTCCTCTTCTCTCTATCTCTTTTCCCCCCCCCCTCGGAGACCCCTTCTCTTCCCCATTTTTTTTTTTCTTTTTAGCAGCCTTCCCTTTACTTTTTACATTTATACGTAATCCCCCCACACCTCACTTTTTTTTTTCTTTTAACACAAGATGTTATGCTTTATCTTCCCTCTCATCTCTTAACAGTCTATGTTTTGATGCAGTCATCCCCCATCTATTATTAATATGGTCACACCTTAATACTGTATTATTTCATCACCAATTTCCCAACTATAATATCTTCTTCCACCACTGTTTTTTTCCAACATGATACCATGTTAAAATAATAAATAATTCATTTTTCTATCCTGCAGAAATTTTATATTTTTATAAAACCACCACTCTTTCTCCTGTTTTCATCATGACAACTTTTTATATTATTAATTTTTATCTCTCACTCATATATACAAATTCTCATATATTATTTTTCCCCAATTTTCACATCATCTTTATTTTTTTTTTTTTTCTTATTATATTTATCTCTTCTCCTTATAATTATCTTGCATTATCACCTCCTCTTTAGTTTATTATTATGACACACATTACCCTTTTTTAAATCATTATTTTTACCAAATATTTTCTCCTATTAAATATATTAATAAATAATTTTACACTCTATATTCCCATTCATATATCTATTTCTTTTTTATATACTATTTAAATATTTTTATTTTTTTATATATATATTATTTTTTTTATCTCTCTCCATATCTATATTTATATATTTTTTATTTAAAATATATATACACTATTTTATATCTTTTTTTTTTATCTTTCTCCCTCTTTTTAAATTTTGGGATGTCAAAATTATTTATTTTTATATTATATATTTTTTCCTATATATATTTTTTTATAATATATATTTTTTTTTTTTTTATATATTTTTTTATTTTTCTTTTTTTTTCTTTCTCCATCATCCTTCTATTTCTCCCACTTCCTATTTATAATTTTTATATTTTTTTTTATTTTATTTATATCATATATTTTATATCTAGTTTTCATTTTTCTCTTATTTCATATATATAATAATATTGCATATTTTGTTATTTTTTTATTTTTTATCTTTTCTTTTTTTAATTTTTTTTAATTTATATTATAATATTTTTTATTTTTTCTTTATTTTTTTCCCCCCCTTTTTTAATTTTTTATTTTTTTTAAAAAAATTTTTTTTTAAGGAAAAAAAAAAATTTTTTGTGTTTTTTTATACTTCAAAACACCGGGCTGATTGTTAAATATCAGTTATATATCTGGGGTGCCCAATTTCCTTTGCTTTTTTTCTTTAAAAAATAAAATCTCTCTTGAATTGTTGAAATTTCATCCTTCGACCACATTCTGAAGAAGTATAATTAAAAAAAAAAAAAATTTTTTTAACAAATAAATTTCAAACATTTACTGTATTTTAACACAATCCAAAAAGTTTATTTGTAAACAATAACAATGACTGACAGGTCAGACTTGTTTATGTAAATAAGCATTTTTAAACAACAATAATTCCAGTCTCATAATGTGAGCAGAGCACTATTGTGCTGACAAAAATAATACAGTATATAAGTTATCGGGGCAAGTCGTCATGATATCAGACTTATCGGAATGATGTAATAATTTCCTGTTATCGGCCTGATAATTATCGTGCAACCCCTGTCAATAATGCTTTTCCTGTGTTTTCTTGCCCCCTGGTTGCGCACGCATCCTATCTGTGACGTTTCTCGGAAACCCATCTATACACACTCAAACAATAGAGGTACCAATTTGTACTTAAAAGGGTACAAAGCTTGTTGCTGGGGGGTTCCTTTTTGAAAGACATTTCTGTACCTTCGGTCCTGGTCCATTTTTGTACCTTATCAAGCTGTATGAGTTAATAAAGTACAATTAAACCAATTAAAAACGATTAATAAAAGTCAATAAAATAGAGATTATGACAACAATCAAAGATGCTAATAAGAAATGAATAATTATTATATAAAAATTTGGCCAAACACATAAATAATTATACATGCAATTTTCACTATGATCACTATGATTATTGTGAAAATCATAATATAAGAACTATAATTATACTACTGTTTAAAAGGACTGCTATTTATAGTTATTGTACAAGCTACGCATATTTTTCAATGCTGCAGGTACCCTTAGGGTTGAAATGGTACAAATTTGTACTTTATATTACTTTGGACCCTTTTTTCATAGTATATAGTAGGGATGCACGATATTGGAATTTTTGGCCGATATCCGATATGCCAATATTTTAAAACTCATGTGGCCGATAACTGATATCGATACCGATATCAAATCTGAAAAAAATAAGCAGTCATTGCAAATAGCAGCTTTGTTATCTGTTTCCGACACTTTGAAAAATAAGGGTGGGAAAAAATATCAAGACACTGAAAGATCGCAATATTTTCATATACCAATATCAAATTGATATTTAAAAACATGGTATCAACCTATTTTACTTACAAAATCTTGCGAGATTTCATTGTTCCGTGACAAAATCTCACAATATTTTGTGAATTCTCGTGAGATTTCTTAACAGAACAATAAAATATTGCGAGATTTTGTTAGCATAATAGATTGATACCGTGTTTTTAAATGTCAATATGATATCAGCATATGAAAATATTGTGATATTTCAGTGTATCGATATTTTTTCCCACCCCTAGTCTTTAGAAGTTTTAAAGTCTGTAAAAAAGAAGTTTTTAAAGAAGAAGAAGAAGAAGGTTTCTTTATTTTTTGACTTTAGAAACAGCAAGCTGATCGGTAAAATTTCTGTTAAACATTGGTGGTTGGCCGATGTCCGATACTCAGTTTTAAGGCCGATATAGGCCGATACCGATAGGGGGGCGATTATATTGTGCATCCCTTGTATATAGGTAGACTTTTGGCCTCATAAAGACCAATACCTCTCTCCCTCCCCCCTCTCATTTCCTCCTCTCCCCTTCCATTTTTCCTTCCCCATCCTCCTACTTTCCTTAATTTCCCCCTTCCCATTAAAATTGAAAAGATAAGTATTGAATGTGAAGAAAAATAAAATATTTATATATACCTTTCTCTTATCATTTCCACTTCCTACTACTCACTTCTCACACCCATTTCCCCCCTCCACCTTTCCTCTCCCTTTAAACATTACAAACTCCATCTCCCTTTTTCCCCCCCCTCTCCCCCCTCTCGACCACAAAAAAGACTATTTTTATCCTTTTTCTCCCTCATTTCTTCCCCACTCCTCCTCCTCCTCTCCCCCCACCACCACCTCCCTTCCTCTCCCCTCATCACATTTTTCTTTTTCTTATTTTCCCCCCCTCCTCCTTTTCATCCTCTCCTCCTTCTCCCTTCTTCCTTCCATCTTTATTAATTTATTTCTTTGCTTTTCATTATTTAATTTTTAATATAGTAGCTGATACTTACTTTCTTTATTACTTCCATCTCCCACCCCATCTCTCCTCTTTATTTTCTCATTCTCTTATCTTCCTCCCTCCTCCCTCCCCCCTTCCCCACTACTCCAGGGAGACCCCACCCATTTTCCATTTTTTTTTATGATTCATAATTTTCACTTTATTAAACCCCCCCTTGCTCACTTCCTCCTTCTTAACCGTGCCCCCACCACACAAACCACCTTTTTTTTTTTTATTTCCCCCCCCCCCGCCGCCCCCCCCCCCTATCCCCTTCTCCCTTTTTCCTCTTTATTTTTAATAAAAATTTTAAATTTTTTTTATTTTTTCTATTTTTTAAATAATATAAAAGAAAAAAACCGCTCTCCTTAACATGCCTGAAAAGAAAATTTAAAAATCACCGACCCCCCCCTTCAACCGTGATACCCCCCTTTATTGTACTTTTGAGAGAACATTTGTATAAAATGTACCTCCAGGTACAGAAATGTTTCTGCCTTGTACCTCTATGTTTGAGTGTGCACAGTAATTCTCACGTGAAAAGACAGTTTCATCTTTAACTGCGCTGGTTTAATAAACACCCAACCTTTTCTCAATAATTTTGATTTTGCGTTAAACTGGAATTCACCCGCCTTCCTGCTCACGATGTGGCTGACGAATCCTTTTTCCCGTTTTAAATCGTGTCGGAACGTGAAAAAGATGATTTATTTTCCTGAACGTGACAACAGGTGTGACGATGCTGTACCAGAGGTGGGGAGAAAACAACTAAAAAAATACGTTTACTGCATCTACAACCTCTTTCTTTCCTCCTTTCAGTGTTTCTGTCCCCTTCCTTCGCTAACTCGCCTCCACAAAACGCCTCCACAGTCAAATTGATTTAAGTCTGCCTCCTGAGGGGTTACAGCGTAGGCATGTGTGCATTTTCTTTCTGCATTTTTTTTTTGTGTATGTTTCCACCCTTTATATTCTGGCTCTGGGGAAAGCTCCTCAACCTCAATTTGCTATTCAGCTCACAGAAAACCGTGCAGAGGTGTGATCTGTCAGAGCTCGTCTGCAATGCCAGAAAGAAAGAGAAAAACAATGTGTCAAAATTTGCTGCGCGCTAATGAGATGAGGCAAACTCTCGGGGCTGCACCACGCCACATGGTGGGGGTGATGAGGGAAAAAAGAGGACCACTGGGGTGCTGGGGGGGGGTTACCTGGCATCTGCTTCACTGTAGTACTCCCTCGCCACGATGTCCTCAAACAGTTCCCCTCCTGTCACCCTGAGAAATAAAGACACGCTTTAACCATCCGTCTGTTTCATCACACACACACATGCACATGGACAGGAGGGGGATGTCCTCATTAGGGGGAAACCCCGGCTGCAGGGTTCTCTCCGACTGGGTTGCCATGGAGACTGGCTCCAGTGCGGGGGAGTGTAGCTGCGTGCGCGCTAAAGTGGAAGCTGCAAAGAAGGAGGGGGAGAGGGGGGGGTGTGTGCTGTTATGTAATGGGGGGAACTGCCTTGAAAGCAAGAAGGGGATGAAGAGAGAATAAGAAGAGGAGAAGGGATGAAGGGATGAATCTGGATGTTAAATAAGAGGAAGCGAGGGAGGAAACAGATGCAGGAGGAAGAGAGCATCAGGGGAGGGATGGAAGGAAGGGTGGAGCTGAGGAGGAAGAAAGACTTACAGGTCGAAGATGAGATAGTGGAAGCCTTCCTCAGAGATGCTGTCATGGAGACGAACTGGAAAAGATGCATCCAGATAATTAATGCTTTCTTTTAGCAACAATCTGAACCAAACTGTAGCCGAGGAGTATTTCTGAGGTCGGCCTGTCGGGTTTCCGACTTTTATCCAGCACAGAGCTGCTGTAACATGTCAGAGTGACACCTGCAAAGTCCCAATCTGTCAGCACCGGGATCACTCTGTCATCATGGTTGCTGAAGCCCGGCAATTTCAGCCGAACTTGGGTGGACAAGTACGGCGTCTGCAGCCTTTTAAAGGGCTTTTCAGCTGCAGTGAATGGATTTTCTCCATCTAGGCTTCATACTTTTCACATTTCTTCCATCTGACTCATGAGAAAAAAGAGATCTTAGCTAAATCTCTTCAGCAGCTATAAGAAATCTTTAAGGTTAAAGCCAGAGATGCCCTTCACTAACCTTCACTTCCACATGTAGCTCCATATTGTCAGTTACATAACAGCTGCATTTATACAATGAAGCAAGATAAGGGACGAATCTAAGAATTTGTTTAGTCACCAAAAGAAATGTTTGGTATTTTTATTGGAATAAATTCTAAAACCACTCATGAATTTATCTCCTAAATGCAGTCTGTGTAATCAAACTGTTAAAATGAATAATGAGCTGTCCTAAGAAAAAAGATTAACAAATGACTATAGTGCGATGGGATTGCTATTAAAGGAGCCACATCATGAAAAATGGACTTTTAAGAGCTTTTCAGCATGTTACTGTGTTATTTCCTCATAAAAACTTCATTTAAGTCATTTTTTTCTGCATTTGTGCATATCTGAGTAATATATATGAATTTTCGGGCCAAGCTGTAGCTTCCTTAACATAACTGGCTGACACCGGTGTACGCAACGAGGTGGCACCAATCACGAAGCGGCAAACACGCATGCGCATCATCGTAGCAAGACGCCCTCTTTGTTGAACAGAAACTCTTAGAGAATCCTGATCTATACACACAACTGCAGGAAAATTTCCTCAGAGACAAGCAGCCGTCAGCTAACAGACGTTTGATCCAGAGTTCAGGAGATTTTTTTTTTTTTAAGCTCTAGAAGACGGCAAATTGGGAAAAATGTGGTTGCGTTCAGCGTGGGAGTTTATTTGTTGTACTGGACGAATCGACTTGCCAGAAGTGGTTGGATTTTAACTTCAGGAGCAGAAAAAAACCTCAACTTTATGTGTGAACTTCACTCCTGACAAGTTCATGAATCTCGGGCAGTAAAGTGTTTTTTTTCTTGGGGATTACTTCTGAAACCTGACGCAGTTCCTACTAGGGCTGGACAATTAATCTTATTTTAATCGGGATTTCAATTTTGCCTTTTCACAATCATAAAAACACTGTAATCGAAGAAAACGATTAATCCTGAGGTGAACAGTCTGGTGGAGTTACAGGAAGCAAACTGCAGGGAGTATAGAACAGGAACGCATGTAGACTGAGTATTCATTTTTACTGCTATTATTATTTTAAATAATATTCTTATTTTACTGCTTAACTTGTTTCTAATTTATTTCTGGTTTTATCTTTTTTTAAGTCATATTTGAAGTTGAGTTTTGGTGGTTCGATAAACACTGTAAAATCAATGAATAATCGTGTATATTAATCGTGATTTCAATATCAGTCAAAATAATCGTGATTATAATTTTTCCCATAATCGTCCAGCACTAGTTCCACTATAAAAACGCGCATGGACAGACAACAGCACCGGTGAGTGAAACACGTCTCTCAGCTCAATGCTAACTGTTAGCCTATGATTTGTTTGCTAATTTACTTACTTGTCAGGGGTCTCTGTGGTACTTCTGTGGTACTGCGTGTACTTCAAACTCCATATCAGACTCTGTCTTAAGCGCATACAGCTCCATAACAGGCTGCTCCGTTTTATCCCGTCGATCGGAGTCCGATTAGCCATCAATGTTTACAAATAACATCCATGTGAGCTGCCGGTGCTACAAACAATTCTGTAACCCTTCAGAATCAGTGTCTCTTCCGGGGCAACGTCATTAAATGGGCGTAAAACATGTTGCAATAGGCTTTATGCACAGCTTCTGTACTTCCTGAACTTAGTACTGCACCTTAGTTTCCTGTCTTTCATGATTGGATGAACTGATTAATCCAGGTGTGTCTGATCTCAGCAAATGGTCAGACACACCTGGATTAATCAGTTCATCCAATCTTGTAAGACAGGAAACTAAGGTGCAGTACTAAGTTCAGGAAGTACTGGAGATGTGCATAAAGCCCATTTGTCGAGCTCCGTGGATCAGTGCAGCAGCCATCCTACTCCATGTTGTAAATTAGACGCATAAAAAACTAAATTTACACCAAAATAGTTCCTATAGTAGCGATGGGAACATGTTTACTTATAAATCCATAATTGACTTTAACTTTTAAAACTGATACAGCTCCTTTAAAGGCCCACAATGGAACTTGCAGCAGTTTTCAGATACTAATCGATTCTAAAAATTGGTAGCAGTTAGATGTTAATTAGCTTGGTATTGATACTTAAATGCCACTTCGGCGCCTCTGCCCTTTTAAACAGGCACCGCTCGGCCAGTCCCTCTCTTACAGCATCTCCCTAGGACCCATCGTTTACAGTGTGGCTAACTAGCGACTTTAACATCTTTGTTAACTTTTTTATTTCAACAAGTGACGAGTGACAAATCCAGTGTTATTGGAGACTCATGCAGACTAAAAACGCGATCGTTTACTTTTCTCAACAAACCGCGGCTGCTACCGCAAACCCCGCCCCCCGTAGAAGTATTGTGGAGAAAAGACCACGTAAATAAGTACACAACTGGTGGTTGAAGTTTTTAACTAGTCTCTTCTGAATCCCAAACAGAAGAATGTTGGAGACTGGATGAAGACAGTGTACAAACTATATCTTAAAAATAATCTAAAGCAAATCTCCCGGCACAACACAGCAGCCACATCCCTATTCTGCTCTATGATGCTGGACAGGACATGTAAAAAGAAAAAAAAATTAATAATAATAATAATTAATTTATTTTCTATTTTTAAGTCTTTTCTCATGTATATTCATATATTTTTGTTGTGTCTTCCCCCCAGTATCGAAAATAGTATTGACTATCGACCACCATCTTTATATCGGTATCGAGAATGAAATTTTAGTGTCGTGACAACCCTAGTCTGATGCACACTATTGTTCTAAATGCTGACCCGAACAGAGAACTGTAACAAGGAAGGACGGACTACATTGCTCGCTTACATGAGCTAACTCTACTGAGCCGGTATAACTGCAGCCTAAACACACGACCAGATCATAACTGTCATCAGGGAGTGAACAGCTCGGAGCATGTAGTAATTATGTCTAAATAATTTCATCAACATTAGTTAAATCAGTACAATACCGCCTCCGCTGCAGCAGGGGTCGCCACCGCTCCGTTCTCCACCATTATTCAGCTCTGAAAGCAGTTTGAAAGTCCCGCTTCTTCCGCTACTGCGAGTAGTGTGCTTCGTTCTGCACTGGATTTTTGACCGGTTTTAGGGCAACATCCTGGTACTTTCAGAGCACTGAATTTTAGCTGAAACTGCACTTGTACTCAAAAGTAGCGTACCACATAGTGCAAGTGCAACAGACCCAGTGACGGCTAAACTAGCATCCATCCTCATCGTACCTGCACTGTGATTCCCTCCAGCCAGTAAAACACAGTCTTATCTTGACTCTTGTTCTGTCCCTTCCTCTCTTTCTTTTCCTCTCTTCCTCTGGAAATGTTTTCTTGCATTTCTTTGCCGAATCCAACATGATGCGCGTTAAAAAAACACCCGCGTTGTTCATATCTGGTTCATATCCGTTTGCTAGTAAGTGATGTGGTGCGCAACCAATAGTCAGCTGCAACGTCACGGTCGCGTTCCAGCTACAAAACTTACATAGCGCGGATTCTGAGCCTCAGGACGTCGCTGGGCAGTGACCGTTCGAAAATGCGCGTCAGAAAATGAGTCAGAAACGCATATTTTTAAGGTCTAAAACTTACGTTGTGTGTCTTAAAGCCAAATTTTTTAGCTTCACAAAAGGGCCTTCTCTTTTAATCTGGCTAAATATAGCAAAATTTCATCGTTCTCTTACAAAATCTCGCAAGATTTCACAAAAATCCGAGAGATTTCGTAACAGAACGAAAAAATCTTGCGCGATTTCATTGGTAAAATAAATCGTTACCACATTTTTAAATATCAATATGATATCAGCATGTGAAAATATTGTGATATTTCGGTGTATCGATATTTTTTCCCAGCTCTATTTTTTTTACTGGATAAGTAGGTCATTCAGCAAAAGCTTAAATGGCGAGGGTTGCAGCTAAAATGCCTTTTAATTTAATGGCTTTTTTTCTTTTTCTTTGTTTTTGATAAATATCGATATCGATCGATACAGATTTTTTTATCGATAATCTTTTTTTCTATATCGTCCAGCCCTATCTGATACTGAGACCAAATGTCAGTCTGCATTTCCCCTCCACCCTTTTGTGTCTTTTCCATTTTCCCCTGGTGAGAGTTTGACCCATAGTTCAGGGCTGAAATACTCTGCCTCGTATTCATTTTTCAGTTTACGTATCCAGTCCCGTATCAGCCTCGTAGCTGTGATTTTATAATCAGTGAAGTTGTATGAACTTTTGCAACTCTTCTTGATATTTTCCCCATTTTTTAAGGAACCCTTCAGCTATCAGGCAAGATTCACTCCACTGTTGTTTTAACTTACTGTAAAGGCAGCAGCCTCATGCAGGTAGCCTCCCGCATGGAGAGGGGTTTGGGTGAGTTTGCATCATACTGACCAAGGTTATAATAGTTTTGGATTTTTTACTATTTTAAGTTTTTTTTTAATTTTGAATTTTTTTTAAATTCAGTTAGTTTTAGTTTTTTGAGCAGGTTTGCTAATTTTTATTAGATTTTATTTTTTGGAAAATGCTTAGTTTTAGTTTAGTTTTTATTAGTTTCAGTCTTAGTTTTAGTTTTGGGGGATTTTTTTTTCTTAAATTATAGGAATTTGTCTGGCGAGACATTCAAAATCATCAGAAAGTCACTCAAAATAAAAGCAAAGTAAATTAAATAGAAATAGATTTCATATCAACCCAAAAAGCTTATGTATTAAATGAATGTACAAAACCTAAAACTAAGGACGTTTTTGCAATAATTTCAGGTAGTTTTTTAAAGGCACAACACAGTTTCAGTTAGTTATCCTTTTTTGAAAAACTGTCATTTTTATTTTTATTTCATTTTTTTAAATTTTAGTTTTCATTTTTTTGTTAGTTTTAGTTAAACAAATAACCTTGATACTGACATCCATATTCAGGAGGATTTCTGCTGCAGTTGTATTTGGAAACTCTTGTTGAAGAGACGACTGGCATTAATTAACACAATCTTGTCGTTTTAATCTCATCCCAGCCTCAGTTTTAGATCATTTCCAGCTTAACATAAAACTAAACAGAAACCCTGTTTATGATTAACTGTAGTATTTTAGTTGTGTTTTTTACACATTGTTTTAATCATTTCACGTTTTTATGCACTTGTGCATTTAATGGCTTTATTGTAAAGCACTTTGAGTACCGCTTTTGATTCATTGATTGAGTGAAATCAAAATCAAATCAGCTGTTATCAGATGTTTGAACAGGCTCACCAATGTTGGGGTGTTTAAGCAGTCTGCAGATCCTGGCTTCTCTCTCCAGCTTCTGATGGTCTACGAGAAAATGTAAAGATTTTTTATAAAAACATCAAACTGATGAGTGTGAAGAAGAGGGAGAGTTAGATGAAGCAAAAGTAAAGATGAATTTACCGCTGTGTGAAATTCAAATATGTCGTAACAAAGAACAAATTGGGCTTCAAAGTAGGAGCTTCTCTTCAAGGTGATCGACAAGGACACAAAACATATGTTTTAATTTCAGACAGACACACAGATGAGAACAGCCGGGAGGTTGCGTTCGTCACAGATGTTCATTTCACCCGTTTTTACCAGGAAGGAGACAAGAGGAGGAGAAAGAAGGAAGAAAGTAGGGATGCACGATGTTGGAATTTTAGCCGATATCCGATATGCCGATAGTTTAAAACTCATGTGGCCGAGAACCGATCCCGATATTAAAGCTGGAAAAAAGCAGTCATTGCAAATATCAGTTTTGTTCTCTGTTTCCGACGCTTTGAAAAATAGGAGTGGGAAAAAATATCGATACATTACAATATAGTGATATTTTCATATGCCGATATCAAATCGACATCTAAAAACACGGCATCGATCTACTTTACTTACAAAATCTCACAAGATTTCATCGTTCTGTTACAAAATCTCATATTTCTTGAATTCTCGCGAGATTTCGTAACAGAACAATGAAATATTGCAAGATTTCATTAGTAAAATAGATCGATACCACATTTTTAAATGTCATTATGATATCAGCATATGACAATATCACAAAATCTTTGTCAATTCTCACTAGATTTCATAACAGAGCGATGAAATATCGTGACATTTCATTCGTAACATAGATCGATATCATGTTTTTAAATGTTAATTTGATGTCAGCATATGAAAATATCACAATATTTCAGTGTATGGATATTTTTCCCACCCATAGTCTTTGCAAGTTTTAAAGTCTGTAAAAAAAAAGAAGTTTTTTTTTTTCAGACTTTAGAAACAGTGGGCTGATTGGTTAAATATCGGTGGGGTAGCCAATGTCCGTTACTCATTTTTAAGGCCGATATAGGCCGATACAGATAGGGGGGCGATTATATCGTGCATCCCTAAAAGAAAGACACAAAAAGAGAGAGAAAAATTAAAAGAAGGGGCAGGATACAAGAGAGGAAGTAAAGGGAAGATAAATGAGTGAAGAAAGGGTGGGGAAAGTGGGGAGATATGAAGAGTTTAGAAGAAACGGTTTGAGACAACTGACAAGAAAGATAAGAGGATGAGAAAGGAGTAAAAACAAGGAACGAGGAAATGGTCCCGCTGAGAGGCGGCTTTAAGTGATCCAGGAATCCAGCTGGTCCTGCCCTGCAGTCCAGATCCACACATCTGTCAGTCATTAAAAACGAAACCATGGACGACTTCGTCTCCACGGAGCAGACGGTAAGACGGAGAACAGCTGTTGTCTTTTTCACAAAGGTGATGTTTCCGCAGTCCTGCCCATCATCTCATTTCTGTGCCGTTAGAACTCCACCTTAGCTATATTTAGATGTTCTCTTTGGCATTTTCTCATTATTTGATGAGTTTTCCATTAGAAAAAAAACCTGGTAGAAGCAGATGCTGCTTCATCACAGTTGGACTGAAAGACACATATTACCTAAAATAACCCATTAAAAAGAATCCTGCTTGCTCTACCTGTCAGTCCAATTGTGCCAATGTGTAATTGTTTGTTTAAAGGTACAGTGTGTAAAAAAATCAAAGGTCAATGGCAGAAAAATTTTAATATATAATCCGAAACTGTGTTTCAATTGATGTGTAATCGCTTCACTAGAATAGCTGTTATACAGTACATTTATTTTCTTAGAATGAATCATTTATATGTACTTGCTGGCGGCACATGCATGGAGGCTGCCATGTTTGTGCCGCCATTTTTACTACAGTGTATCTGAATGGACAAAACGTGTGTAAAGTGAGAACTCTCTGAACTTTAAAACTGCTGTACCAGCTTTGTTTAATGGGAGTTAGAGCACGGTTTGGGATAAGTAATGCCTAGGGATGTATATCGTTACGATTTTATCGATACTGGTGCTAATATCGATGCTTCCTATCTGTACAGATATTTATCTATACTCTTATTGATACTACACAGTAAAAATTACAGTAAAAAGGTGTCAACTACAGCTGCCAGTTTTCAGTATTTAACTGTTATTGTTGCAGTAAACTACCATGAATAAATAACAGTTGTATACTGCTAAAGTTACAATTACCAAAACAGCATACCATAATAATTTATACGTTGCCACCGTAATTTATAGTGTTACAAGCTGTCAGTTTTTCACTGTAAATTTTACCAATATTTTTCGTAAAAACAACAGGTTTTTTTGTACTATTTTAACTTTTATTAATGGAAGAAAAAAAAAACATAAATAATTAACATTTGTGTACTACAAAATTTACGGTTGCCAAAATAGCATACAGTTAAATCCTCTACATTCTCACTGTAAATTTTTCGGTGAAAAAAAAATGGCAACCACAACTGCCAGTTTTTCACCGTAAATGATACAGATTTTTTTTTTTACAGTGTATAACGCAATTTAGAGTAAAAAATAAAGACATTACAATATGTTGAAAGATCCAGTGGTCAAGAACACTTGTTTGGACGGTGTTGAAGAGGCCAGGACATAAAGGTAGGTGAAGAACAGCTATGAAAATAAGGGAAGCGTGTCTGTCTTACTCCTCCACCGTGATCATGTGACAGTGTCATGATTACACTGCGGTTAGGTAGACATTCAAAAAGTACCAATAACAGTATCATTTGTCCAGAATCTTACCGGTACCCTGGTATTGTTAAGATTAGGAAATGGTCCCAAACGATACCAGTACTCGGTATAAATCCCTAGTAATGCCTTAAAAGACATTTAAAATAGTAACTCATAGTAAAAGCTACACCTGAGACCACTGGACCCACTCACAGATTAAAACATCTTCATGTATGGGAGAATTTTGGCCGCTAAAGGCCACCGTAGAAAACAGCTTTTCTTTCTAATACCCATCTTTACCACTAGATGTCAGTAATTCTTACATACTGTACCTTTAAGAAACTGTTTGGTTTTTTTTACACTGGAAAAAAAGGCCTCTCTTAAAACAAGTTAAAAAAAATTAAATAAGATATTTTTTGCTTGTAATAAGCAAAAAATCACTCAAATGGAACAAGTGAAAATTCTCTTGATAAGATTTCTTGAAATAAGACTAGAAAAACTAATTCTCAGGAAAATTTAACTTTGGTGAAGTTTTGTGTTTCATAATAAGTTTAAGTCTGAGGTATGACTTTTTCAAGACTTTTATTTAACAAGAAATTTAAAATGCATTGTCTAAAAACACACTGCAAAAACTCAAATCGTACCAAGTATATTTTCTAATTTCTAGTTAAAATAACTCATGACACTCAAATTAAGACATAATCACCGAAAGAGAAAAATTTCAGTGAGATAAAGGAACTTGTTTTGAAACAAATGCATTTTATTTCAAGAAATCTTATCTAGAAAATTTTGCTTGTTCTGTTTGTTTTTTTTTACCAGAAATTATACACACTAAAAGTCCTGGGTCAAAAATAAATGGCTTATTTTTGACCCACTTTTGGGTTAAAAAGGAACCAACTAATTTCTGGGTTACATCTGACCCAGAAATTTTTTTTTTTTTTTTTTTATACCCAACTTTCAGGTTCAATATTTGACCCAGAAGTTTGACTACAGTAGCTGCGTTTACATGGCGCAATTTTGAGCCGATCAAACGCTAATCAGAATAAAAATGAGTCACGTAAACATGTCAGTTGATCCGATCGGCCTCGATCAGAAAGAGTTTTCAATCCGATCAAGAGCGCTGGTTTAAACCTTTTTACGATCCGATCAGCAGAAAAAAAAAATGAGCGTGTAAACACTCATTCCGATCATTTCTGTGGAATTCTGTCTGCGTATGTTTAAACCATGTTGGGGCTGCGTGACGTAGCAGATTCAGGGAAGACGGCAGAAGCAAAACAGAACAGGACTGTGCTCTAAGGCAGCCCCAGATAGCAAATGGACGGCGCCAGCGGAGGCAACTTGCACAACAGAACGTAAGCTGTAGCTGCACCTTCGCACTGGATCCATACACTCCCAAAAATAGAGTTTTTCAGTTTTTCAGGAATTTTTCTGTACCTGATTTTATTTTTTTTGCTTCTTTTTTTTTTTTTGTTTATTATTTATCCATTAGTGGTGAGTGTCAGTTCCTTTTATCTCACCTTTAATTTTTATTTTTATTTTTTTTTTTTATGTTTGGATTTTTTTTATCTTGATGATTTCTCAGTTATAATTGGTTTCAGTTGATTTTCTTTTGTTTTTTTTTTTTTTTATATTTTTGTTTATTTCTCGATTTTTTTTTTTTTATTTTTTTTTTATAGTTTTTTTAAATAATTAAATATTGACTTATTGTTTGTTACTTTTTTATTTTTTCTTTTATTTTTTTTATACATAGCCAGAAGGCCATCCTCCTCTTCTTCCGGGAAAGGAAAAATGTATTCTTTTTTTTTTTTTTTTTTTTTTTTTTTTGTTTTGTATGATTTTTTCTGTTTATTTTATTTTTTAGTTTATTGTATTTTAATTTTGGGTGTGGGGGGTGGGGGGTGGGGGGGGGAGGGATTTGTTGGTTGGCTTTGGTTTTTTTTTGGTTGGGGAAGAACTTTTGCCTTTTTTTGTTTTTTTTTTTTTTTTTTTTTATTTTTTTTATTTTTGATTTTTTTTTTATTTTGCTCAGTTTTCTTTTTCTGTGACTTTATCACCTCCCTTTCCTCTTTTTTTTTTTTTTTTTTTTTTTTTTATTGTTTATTTGTTTCTTCCTCATAGCCAAATGGCAGGGCCTCCATTCCTTTTTATTTCATATGGGGGGAGGATTTTTTCTCTTCTTTCTTGTATTTTTTTTTTTTTTTAAAATGTAAATGGATGGATTTAATCTCAAAAAAAACACACTCCCAAATATAATATTATATTTTCATCTATTTTTATTAACTCTCCCTTATTTCTTGCCCTTTTTGTTGGGCGTGCTCTTACCCTTTTTCTCCTTTGGGGGCGGGGTTTGGGGGGGGGTTGTTATTTTTTATTATTTTTTTTTTTTTATTTATTTTAGGGGTTTTTTTCGAGTGAGTTTTTCCACCTTTTTTCGGAACTTTTTCTGTTTTTTTTTTTTTTTATTTTTTTTTTTGTTGATTTTTGTTATTTTGTATTTTATTATATAAGTTTTTTTTTTATTTTTTTTTTCTCTTTTTTTTTTTTCTTTTTTCTTTTTTTCCCCTTTTTTTTTTTTTTTTTGGGTTCCTTTCTTTTTGGGTTCCTTTATTTTATTATTTTTTTTTTTTTTATTTTTTTTTTCTTTTTATTTTTTCTTTTTTTTTTTTTTATTTTTTTTATTGTTTTTATTTTTTTTATTCTATATAATATTTTATATATTTTTTTTTATTAATGCTCCCCCTCTTTTTTTTTTTTTTTTTTTTTGTTTTTTTTTCTTTTTTATTTTTTTTTTTTATTTTTTTTTTCTCCCCCCTTTTTTTTTTTTGTTGCCCTTTTTTTTTTTCTTTAATTTCTTTTTTTTGGTTTTTTTTTATTTTTTTTTTCTTTTTATTTTTTTTTTAGAATTTTTTTTTTTTTTTTTTTTTTTTAATTGCCTTTCTTAAAGTCTTATCTCTCCCCTCAGGTACATTTTTTTTTACAAATGTTCTCTTAAAAGTACAATATTGGTCTTTATGAGGCCAGAAGTACCTATATACTATGAAAAAGGGTCCAAATTTGTACCATTTTAACCCAAAGGGTACCTGCAGCATTGAAAAATGTGCGTAGCTTGTACAATAACTATAAATAGCAGTCCTTCTAAACAGTCGTATAATTATAGTTATTATATTATCATTTTCATAGTAATCATAGTAAAAATTACATGTATGTATATGTGTTTTGTCTAATATTTATATAATAATTATTCATTTATTATTAGCATCTTTGATTGTTGTCATAATCTCTATTTTATTGACTTTTATTCATCATTTTTAATTGGTTTAATTGTACTTTATTAACTCATACAGCTTGATAAGGTACAAAAATGGACCAGGACCGAAGGGTACAGAAATGTCTTTCAAAAAGGAACCCCCCAGCAACAAGCTTTGTACCCTTTTAAGTACAAACTGGTACCGTTATTTTTCAGTGTGTAGCGGATCTGTTCGTGATCATGTGCTTCAGCTGTGGGTCCAGTACAGACCTGTTATATGGTTGTGTTATTAATCCCCACTGAAAAAGCTAATGATGACTGAACATGTTGGCGGTCAAAAGATTATACATTTAAAAAGAAAACCCCGATTCTTACGACTGAGGAGCCATTGCGCATGCCAAAGCGTTACAAAATAAATCCAACGGATCGGATCACTTTTCCCGCTGTAAATGTCTACACGTCAGCTGGAAACGTCACGTCTGATCGGAACAATTTCAATCAGATAGATGAATAGGGGATTATCACGCTTCCGTGTTCCGAACTTCCGGTTTTAAACAGTTAGACGGCCCACTTCCGGTCCAGTTCAATGTCCCTGCTTTACTTCGTAGATAACGTGAATAAACGCCAACCCTACTGAAATTTTCACGGATTCCAGACTGAAGTGATACTAAGGAAGAAGTGGATCAAAGCGATCGATTCGCCGCGGTGAAGGGCCGAACTTTATAATAAAACACACGTATGTTTGTCGCCGGTGGGGCACAACACCTGCACTTCACAGCATGCTAGCATTAGCCAGCTAGCGTTTACTGACGTGCTTAACATTGTGCGTCTTAAAACACACAAACATCTGAAAATCGGGTCTGTACCCCCCCCACCCCCCCCCCCCCACCCCCATTTCCAGTGGAACAACTGGGGACTGCCAAGAAAGGAGACGCTTTCAGATGCTTGTGTGTTTTCAGCCGCACAAAGTTAGGCACGTTATCGAGCTGGCTAATGCTAACCTGCTAACAGTAGTCCGCCAGCTACTACTCTGTTAAACTCTGTTAATCGGATAAACGCCAATGCCAAGTTTTCATTCCAGACTGAAGTGATGCTAAGGAAGAAGTGGATCAAAACGACCGATTCGCCGCGGTGAAGGACCGAACTTTATAATAAAACAACACAAGTTTGTTTGTAGCCGGCAGACTGCGCAGTCGTGTTAGCAGGTTAGCATTAGCCAGCTCGATAACGTGCCTAACTTTGTGCGGCTGAAAACACACAAGCATCTGAAAGCGTCTCCTTTCTTGGCAGTCCCCAGTTGTTCTACTGGAAACGGGGGGGGTACAGACCCGATTTTCAGATGTTTGTGTGTTTTAAGACGCACAATGTTAAGCACGTCAGTAAACGCTAGCTGGCTAATGCTAGCATGCTGTGAAGTGCCGGTGTTGTGCCCCACCGGCGACAAACAAACGTGTGTTTTATTATAAAGTTCGGCCCTTCACCGCGGCAAATCGATCGCTTTGATCCACTTCTTCCTTAGTATCACTTCAGTCTAGAATGAAAACTTGAGTATGTTTGGAGTTTATCCGATTTAAACAGTATAACAGAGCAGGAACGGCTGTCGTTAACATGGTCCGGAAGAGGAAGTGCCAAAATCCGGGAACTTCCGGTAAGCGTGATAATCCCCTATTATTGTCCATGTATACGTAGCTAATGTTTGGTTATTTAAACAACCCAACAACCCAAATGTCCTAGACATTAGTTGGTCCCTTTTTAACCCAGGAGTTTTTAGTGTGTGTACAAATATACTCTGTAGGATTTTGAGTTTCCTCTCTCAGAAGAAACAGACATGAACGTTTCACGTGTTGGACTCGAGCAGGCGCTAAAATATGCTAATGTGAGCTCTCAGATCTGGGACATACATAATAATGACACGATGCTTCTTCCGCATGTTGCAGCAAATGCACACCGAGACACCATCTTGTAACTTTCTTTTTCTCACCTCTGGCTGAGAGCTTTTTGGTGTTGATGATTTTGGCGGCGTACTCTTGGCCTGTGCAAAGTTTGACACAGCGGCGTACCACTGAAAAGGCCCCCCTGGGAAACAAGAGACAGGAGAAAGGAGGACGAGACGGGTCAGCTGCCATAAAAGCTTTGTCAGCATCAAAACGGACATCTCAGCTATCAGTGAGTGACCTCACGCTCGTCCTGGACTCATCCTCTCAGCTACTGCGTGCCTCGTCCCAAGCAGACAATAGTGGGAATGTTTTTAGCACTTGGGCTTGTTTCTGTTATCCTAAAGGAGCAAGTGTGGTAGAAACAACATAACGCAGCACCTGTGCAGGACTCTGTAGCACGCTGTCTGTCTGAAAAACCTCTGGTGACACCTCAAACACCTGTGAAGAGATTTTGCTTTTTGAAAAAGGTGTAATATCTGATCTTGGGCATCACACAAGCGCGGCAGCATCTCAGTCCAAAACCAACAGAACAAGAATAGAAACCAGTCTTGGAGCTCTTTTACAAACACAAAAGCAAGAGAAAAATGTTACTTTGCATTTTTTTTCTTTTCCTTTGCACAATGATTGACTTTTCCCACCTCTAACCATGCAGTTCCTTATGGTTTAACAATAATTGTAATATTAATAATCAATGTTTTAAATAAATGCTTGAGATGAGTGATGGGTGATACCAAAGATTTTCCTGTCATTATGATACAAGTAGTTTATGGTACCTTTTCATTGATATTGATACCGATACTTCTAGTCCCTTATAAAAAATCCCATGATTGTACAGTTTGCATTAATATCTTGAATGCAAGGGCAATATTTAAAAAAAAATAAATAAAACTTGAGAACAGAAGTACTGGAAAGAAATACTTTTAAAACAATGATTATTTATATTGATGAGTAAATTAAATAAAAATAAGATTAAAAAATGTCTTTAAATTATTAGGGCTGGGAAAAAAATCGATACATATCATATTGATATGTAAAAATGTGGTATCAATCCATTTTACTAATGAAATCGTGAGATTTCGTTGTTCATTTAAGAAATCTCGCGGGTTTTCATGAAATCTCACAAGATTTTACCGTTATCTTACGAAATCTTGCGAGATTTCGTTGGTAAATTAGATCAATACTGCATTTTTGAATCTGTATGAAATCTGCATATGAAAATACAATATTTCAGTGTATCTGTTTTTTATCCCAGCGTATAAATTATCAAATAACTACCGGTTAAGATTATTTCAATTTATTCAGTGGAAAATGTTCAAATATAGAATGTTATAGTAAAATAATAAATTTACCAAAACATAATGTTCAATAACCTGCATTAAAGTACTGAAAGATATCAAAACATCATTATCATCACGAAAAGTAGCAGCATCATCATGACATCTGATAGGCTACCACCATTATGTGACACAGAAGCTAGAATCTGATAGGCTACCACCATCATGAGACACAGAAGCTAGAATCTGATAGGCTACCACCATCATGTGATACAGAAGCTAGAATCTGATAGGCTACCACCATCATGTGATACAGAAGCTAGAATCTGATAGGCTACCACCATCATGTGATACAGAAGCTAGAATCTGATAGGCTACCACCATCATGTGACACAGAAGCTAGAATCTTATAGGCTACCACCATCATGTGACACAGAAGCTAGAATCTTATAGGCTACCATCATCATGTGACACAGAAGCTAGAATCTGATAGGCTACCACCATCATGCGATACAGAAGCTAGAATCTGATAGGCTACCACCATCATGTGATACAGAAGCTAGAATCTTATAGGCTACCACCATCATGTGATATAGAAGCTAGAATCTTATAGGCTACCATCATCATGTGACACAGAAGCTAGAATCTTATAGGCTACCACCATCATGTGATACAGAAGCTAGAATCTGATAGGCTACCACCATCATGTGATATAGAAGCTAGAATCTGATAGGCTACCACCATCATGTGATATAGAAGCTAGAATCTGATAGGCTACCACCATCATGTGATACAGAAGCTAGAATCTGATAGGCTACCACCATCATGTGATACAGTAGCTAGAATCTGATAGGCTACCACCATCATGTGATACAGAAGCTAGAATCTGATAGGCTACCACCATCATGAGACACAGAAGCTAGAATCTGATTGGCTACCACCATCATGTGATACAGAAGCTAGAATCTGATAGGCTACCACCATCATGTGGTACAGAAGCTAGAATCTGATAGGCTACCACCATCATGTGACACAGAAGCTAGAATCTGATAGGCTACCACCATCATGTGACACAGAAGCTAGAATCTGATAGGCTACCACCATCATGTGACACAGAAGCTAGAATCTGATAGGCTACCACCATCATGTGACACAGAAGCTAGAATCTGATAGGCTACCACCATCATGTGATCCAGAAGCTAGAATCTGATAGGCTACCACCATCATGAGACACAGAAGCTAGAATCTGATTGGCTACCACCATCATGTGATACAGAAGCTAGAATCTGATAGGCTACCACCATCATGTGATACAGAAGCTAGAATCTGATAGGCTACCACCATCATGTGACACAGAAGCTAGAATCTTATAGGCTACCACCATCATGTGACACAGAAGCTAGAATCTGATAGGCTACCACCATCATGTGACACAGAAGCTAGAATCTGATAGGCTACCACCATCATGCGATACAGAAGCTAGAATCTAGCTGCTTTCATCATTTCATTGCCTAAAACTCTTGGAGGTAAAAACAAATTGCATGTTTTGTATCTGTACAGTGGTATCGCCACACTCAAAAAAGTCTGATATTTTGTCTGGCTGGTATCAAAGTATTGAATCCAGGGTATCGATATGCCAATCCCTAGTTGATATGGCAGAAAAAATTGTATGTATGTTATATGGTAACATAGTAAGATTTAAAAATTTGACAAAGTAATGAGATAATCACTTCCTTTTGACATTATAAAAGCAAAAACTGTGACTCAGGCAGATTTGGGAGAAAAATCTGGATATTCAGCCCGAGAAAGGGATTTCTCTTGCCTACTAACATGCACGCTCAGATGGACCAGCTGACACAACATAGACCCATTTAACCATTCATGACAATAAAGTCAAAATCCTCAAAATACAGCCTTTGAAGTTTGTGTAGGAGGTTAAAAACTGAAGCCATATATCTTTGCCATAAATTCTTTAAATCCTCACATTTCATTCCCATATAGCTCAGCCTGCCAATGACGGATTACAGCTAAAAATGGAACTGCCTAAACAAGCTGAAATCTATCACACTTGACAGCTCTTTTCTATTTTTATTTTTGGAAAAAGTTCCAATCACATGCATCGCAGTTTTACATAACTAAATCACACGCTTCCTTAGATTCTCTCATTTTGATCCCACTGTGCACAAAATTTCATCAAATTTCTTGATGTTTCTTTTCAGTATTTTCTGCAAGAAATTCATCTTTCACAGAGCGATGCCTTCAAATTGAAATCCAGTAATACAAAGTATTTAAATTCTAACAAAAACTTTATTTTAATTAGACTTAGTTTTATGAAAAATATTGCATTTGACTAAACAGAGATGGTTTAATCTGTAAATTTATTAGTGAGCTCTGACAATCTTAAATATCATCAAAAAAAAAAGAAAAATGAAGTGACATTTACAGCATAACAACTTATTACTTCAAGTCAATTTCCTCCATGATTTGAATAATTGTAGTGATGTCAGCGGTATCAAACAACAAAAATAATGCGGGAAGATACGCATGTTTAAAGATAAGTACTCTAGCTGTGCTTTTAGGAGTTTTCAGGCCCATATTTGCTCATCAAACCCTGTGGAGACCTACAGAAATAACCACCTCTGTCATTCCTCAGAGCTAATTTTATCTCACCTCAGTATTGTTATGCAATGAAACACTCACACTCCCCTCAGAGCCCCTGCCTCTCATGTGCTCTCCAACTTGCATAGATTATGAGGAGACGAGGTGAGTAAGCATGACACTCGCTGACATTCCACAGCATGGTGGAAGCGGCAGCAGAGCTCCATCATTACGGGTTATCTGCAGGGCAGGTGGGAGTCAGAAGGAGAGCTGGATCTGGGTCCAAAACATGGATTAGTCCACCTCAAAGTGTATCACATCTCTAATATAACCTTCTGTTTTCCATCTTTCTTCTATACTAAAATATTCAGGGAACATGCAGCCAGTGAAGCGGTTTGAAACTGATTCTCATATTTATTTCCCCTGAATAATCTTTTGTAAAAAGAAATGTAAAAATAGGTAAATGATTAAATTATGAATTCTGTACCAGGGATCGACCATGACAATTTTTTTTAGGGCTGATACCAATATTACAGTATCTTATTAACCTCAGCCAATGGCCGATACAACCTGCCGATATTTGGGGCCAATACTGCATTTGACCTCAAAATTAAAATACTGCAGGACACGATGAAAACTTATGATGAAAACTCTTCTAAGATAAAAATAAATAAATAAATAAACAAAGCACTTCAAATAAATATATTAAATATATGATTGAAAAACAGTTGTAAACAAATATTAAACAGAAACAATAAACTTGTAATATACCGTATATATAAATTTGGGATGCACGATATTGGAATTTTGGCCGATATCAGATATGCCGATATTTTAAAACTCGTGGTCGATAACAGATATCGATACCGATATTAAAGTATCGCTTAGTGTAAAGCTACAGCCCTACCACCAATCCCCATCATTCTTGATCAGTTTGCCAAAGAACAAACCTCTTGTGATAAAACGCAATTAATACTTGTACATAATAAAGCAGCAAAAGAGAAAAAGTGACCCAAATATAGACAAAAAATCATACTGGACACAATCACAAAGATGATTGGGTTGTGCGATATACTGATAAGATATTGCGATATGATATTTACATGACAAAGATATGATATTTACACATATCGTTATATCGCAGTATTAGTTGTTCAATTTTTTTTTGCTTTATTTTTTCGTAATGACCCGGCTGCACCTCGACTGACTACGAAGGGGTCACCTGATTATTTAATAAGGGTGGGAAAAATATTGATACACTGGAATATCGCGATAATTTTGTATGCCCATACGATATCTTTATTTAAAAACACGGTACTGATCCATTTTATTTATGAAATCTCGCAAGATATTGTCATTTTGTTACAAAATCTCATGAGATTTTACGAAATACCGCGAGATTTTGCAACAGAATGATAAAATCTAACGGTATTTTGTGAAATCTCATGAGATTTTATAACAGAACGATGATATCTCGTGAGATTTCATTCGTAAAATAGATCGATACCGCGTTTTAAAATATAGATATGGTATCAGCATATGAAAATATTGCAATATTTCCGTGTATCAATTTTTTTTTTTCCCACCCCGACTATTTAAACTGTCTGGGAGAAAATCCTCCCCAAGACTTTTACAAAGAAATCATAAAAACCAGCAATTATCTTTAATTATTTTGATTTAACAAACATTTCTAACCAGTGTTTTGTCAGTTCCATCGCTGCAGTGGAGCGATACCTTCACAATAAACATGTTTCAATACTAAAAAACAGCAAATCAGGGGAAAAATACCGTAATATATCATATATCGTCATCTAAAATGAATATATCGTGATATGTAAGATTACGGTAGGTTACGGTAAGTCATCTGCTGAAAATTCCTGTATTTTTTCACATCACAATATAAATAGCAGGGTTAGAAAAAAATCGCAATGTCAGTTTTTTCCAATATCGTGCAGCCCGAGTGGAGTTTGAGTGTTTGCACCATGCATGTGAGAACAGATCTGACAAGTGTAAAAGCTGTAATCAGCACAACTGCAACCATCAGATAAGCTTGATTTAAACTTAGATTTTAGACTTTTAGCCAGGAAACCAAACCCTAACCATGAAGTTTCTTATTCCTAAATCTAACCTAAAAATATGGTAGCAATCTAATATTGTGTTGCCATACTGGCTATGCAACACGCTTATGTTACTTTTCTGTACACATTTACTTTCCAGCGTGTCCATCCTGCAGAGAGGTATTCCTCTGGAGCGACTGCTTCCATTTTTACCCTTGACACTGTAATTTAAGGACATTTTCGTAGCAGATCTCTCGCATAAACCCAAGACATTTAAAAGTCATACAAACAGTTTTATCAGCAAGGACAGCAGCAGCTTCTCCAGTAGGTCTATTGTCTTCAACTTATCACTTCCCACATACATGTGCACACAAATAAGGCTGAAGAAAAAAAGCTGAACTGTAAAATGAACATTTAAGGTTCAAAACTGATATCATCTACAACCCCCCCCACCACCACTACCACCACCAGAGCTGGCTGAGGAATAAATGTTCCTGTGAGGCAGACACTGCAGAGTGATCCTCTCTTCCCACGCACAACCTGACAGAGACATTGAGTCCACTTTGCATCTACCCACTTTGGCACCCATTCGCCTCTCCAGCCTCTCAGTTTGTCTGCATCCTGTTAGAGGCCACACAAATAACCGAAAGTCTAGCTTTCTTCTCCTTTTTCAGTCACAAGACACACCTCATTAGATTTTCAGTAGCTTGAGAGCTGCAGCAGCATCATTCTCTGCTTCCCTGCTAAGCTGTGTGCCACTGTGATTAAAGCCAGCTGATGATGAGGGAGCTTAATTCCAACACATCAGCTTTTTTCCTGATATTAGGCCTATTTGTCCCTAATTAGCCTTTGGACACTGGAAGAGGAGGAGGAGGAAGAGGAGGAGGAGGGGGGAATGGGAGGGGGATGCCCAAAAGTGCTCCTGAGCTTTTGGAATCCCATCTTCATACAAAATCCAACTCTGACAACCACAGACTGACTTCTGCTTAAAGAATCATGACAAATAAACACATAAATAGAACTTATCAGAGAGAGATGAGGCTCATTTTAGAGACATATTTGTTTAGCATCTATGGAGCTGCATCCACCACAGCAGATGTGCAGAGCTCCATCCCTCACGCTGCGCGCGGTGCTCGGACAGGGTCAGGCTGCATGCAGGAGGACCTCATCGGCCGGAACAGCCACTTACTTGCCGAGCTCCTCGTACAGCTGGTATTCATCCGTAAAACGCGTGCACGTAGTCGTTGCCATGATGCCTCCTTTTACTCGGACGTGTGTGTGTAGGAGTCCCGAATGCTCGGCGCCTCTCCGGCTGCGGACCTTGGGCTTCAGTCTCCGCCCACCTCAGACCTCCGGACGGCTGAGTGGTTCAGCTGCAGCCTGGCACATCAACGCGCGGGTCCGGACCTCCACAGGAGTGCGCGCTCCGTTCTGCAAGACGCGGAGGGCGGACTCTTTAAATACTACACGGGGTGATAGTGTGAGCTCACCATATGACGTGATCCTCCGGAGGAAAAAAAAATTAAATAAGATGCTGGCAGCGAAATGAGGAATGCAGGGAAGGGAGGAATTTCATCACCCAGTAAAAGAAATCATAATACTACATAAACAGGGTAGACTGAGTACAGTTGATAGTTTTCGCTCCTCTCATTTAAACGCAAAAATTAGACATTAAAAGGGTCTGGAAAGATTTATTTTTACAAACTACATCCTCTATTTGTGTTCTAAAAATAACCAAGAAATAATATTCATAAGTAATTCATAATTTTCACAATTAATCCAAAACAAAAAGTGTGTTTTTGTCTCAACTGTACCCATAGAATAAAAACAGAGTACAGTTGAGACACTTGAAATGGCTGGAGAGCCGATACTGCTGATGAACTATTAAGCTTTATCTTCTTCTTCTTAAAGCAGGTGAGTGTTTCTTGGCTGTGTGGTGGGACGGTCGTCTTGCTGAAAGATCCAGCCTCTTTTCATCTTCAGCAGCTACATCTTCTCTCTACTTTTCTCCATTCATAAACATGAAGTCTGCCAGTACCACATGCTGAAAAACAGCCCCCACCATGATATTCTCACCTCCAAACTTCACTGTTGCTATGGTGTTTTGAGGTCCAGTGCGGTGCCATTTCTCCTCCAAACATGTTGTGTCTTATGTCTTACTCATAACTTAATTTATGGACATAAATGTCAGGATTTCTTTGTATGTGTGCTTTACTTGGGTTGTTGCCGACATCTGGTGAAAAGTTTGTGTCAATAGCTCTATTAGAAATATATTTTCTGCGAAAAATGTTGACGTAATCAATACTTTTTCCCCCACTTTTGTTGCTTTTCTGACATTCATACTAAGACTTTTTTGGTAACACTTTACAATGCTATCGTCACTGAAAAGTCTGTCAGCTGATGTGCATTATTTCTGTATACAGTCATCCTCAATATTATTCATACCCTCCAATTAAAGAAAGGACAAAATTCACATTAGTAATTCAAATAACAAGAAACTAAAGAAACTAATAATAAATAAAAATTTAGAAAATTACTTTTTAGTGAAATAATCTATTGCTTTTGAATTGTGGTTGGAAATAATGATGATAAAAAAAACTGTCCCTGACACAATAGAACACCTTTCCCGTGAACAGTGGACTAAACCATCTGTCAACAGGCGTAGAAATCTTTATAATGCATTAACTTATGTTAATTACAGGACCCTTATAGTAAAGTGTTTCCGATTTTTTATTTAAGAAATATAATCCAAAACAAAAATTTCCATTTCCAAACAAGTTAGGAGCCTTTTGACAACGCAACACGATCATGAATCTACTTTATTAATGTGTTTCAACCTTTAAACCAGACACAAGTTTCAAGGTCATTTTCAGTGTAGTCACTGTCCAGCGTTATTGCATTAAGCATTTTATTCATTTATTTATTTTGACAAATCTATAATTTGATGCAGCACCAGACTCACTGTTTTACCACCCTTGCAACCTCCCAATCCAATTTTGTAGCCTACTGAAATTTTCGGGGACAAAAATATATGAAAATATGCTTGAACTAGTTTTAAGCAGCTAAAACGATGTTCCATCTTAATGTTGCTTGCTCAGTGTGTATTTAAATACTTATTTCTGTCAGCACAACTGGAAACCAGTTACAGTTGTGTGAAAAAGTGTTTGCCCTTTCATGATTTCAATTTCTCTATCCACACCCAGGCCTGATTACTGCCACACCTGTTCTCCATCAGAAATCACTTAAATAGGACCTGCCTGACAAAGTGAAGTAGACCAAAAGATCCTCAAAGCTAGACATCATGCTGCAATCCAAAGAAATTCAGGAACAAATGAGAAACAAAGTAATTGAGATCTATGAGTCTGGAAAAGGTTCCAAAGCCATTTCTAAAGCTTTGGGACCCCAGAGAACCACAGTGAGAACCATTATCCACAAATGGTGAAAACATGGAACAGTGGTGAACCTTCCCAGGAGGGGCCGGCCGACCAAAATGACCCCAAGAGCACAGCGACGACTCATCCAAGAGGTCACAAAAGACCCCAGAACAACATCCAAGAACTGCAGGACTCACTTGCCTCAATGAAGGTCAGTGTTCATGACTCCCCCATCAGAAAGAGACTGGGGGGGCAAAAATGGCTGCATGGCAGAGTTCCAAGACCAAAACCACTGCTGAGCAAAAAGAACATAAAGGCTCGTCTCAGTTTAGCCAGAAAGCATCTTGATGATCCCCAAGACTTCTGGGAAAATACTCTGTGGACTGACGAGACAAAAGTGGAACTTTCTGGAAGGTGGAGGTCCCATTACATCTGGCGTAAAAGTAACACGGCATTTCAGAAAAGGAACATCATAGCAACAGTAAAATAAGGTGGTGGTAGTGTGATGGTCTGGGGCTGTTTAGCTGCTTCAGGACCTGGAAGACTTGCTGTGGTAAATGGAACCATGAATTCTGCTTCTACCAAAAAATCCTGAAGGAGAATGTCCGGCCATCTGTTGGTGACCTCAAGCTGAAGCGCACTCGGGTTCTGCAGCAGAACAATGATCCAGAACACACCAGCAAGTCCACCTCTGAATGGCTTAAGAACAACAACATGAAGACTTTGGAGTGGTCTAGTAAAAGTCCCCACCTGAATCCCATTGAGATGCTGTGGCATGACCTTAAAAAGGCGGTTCATGCTGGAAAAGCCTCCAATGTGGCTGAATTACAACAATTCTGCAAAGATGAGTGGAACAAAATTCCTCCACAGCGCTGTAGAAGACTCACTGCCAGTTATCACAAACGCTTGATGCAGTTGTTGCTGCAAAGGTGGAACAACCAGTTATTAGGTTTAGGGGAAGATCACTTTTTCACACAGGGCCATAGAGGTTTGGGTTTTTCCTCCCTTACTAATAAAAACCTTCATTTAAAAACTGCATTTTGTGTTTACTTGTGTTATCTTTGTCTAAGATTTAAATTTGTTTGATGATCTGAAACATATAAGTGTGACAAACATGCAAAAAAAAAGAAATCAGGAAGGAGACAAACACTTTGTCACAGAACTGTGACAGTGAGTCAGAAATTAAAAAATGTGACATTTAGGAAGCATTCTGAGCAACTTGACAGCCTATTTTGAACAAAAATTAACTGAATTGTAGTCTTAAAAAATAATTTAATTCCCTGAGGGAAATGATTAAAGAAGTTTTCAGTATTATCATGCGTAATGTTGCACCCAAGATGGGTGTGTGTGATGCTGATACAGATTCAGATATCTGACCAGAAAGTCACTTCTGTGGCAGAGCCGAGTTATTTCTGCAGTAATTGTGACGGCAGTCACTTGGAAAAAACTTCACATTCAAAACATGCAGACACGCAGTATATGTATATTTCTATACAATGTTTTTAAGTAAAACTGCAAAGTATCAAACTGCAATGAGACCAATGATCCAATCCTAATGTCAACCTTGAATTTTGTGACAAACAAGCCACATTTGATGCACGTCCCGCATGCATGATTCTAAGATATTTACCTCAAAGGCACTTATCTACTTCCACGGATGGCTGATGATACATCCCCCACTCAGAGAATGTCCCTTTGATCACTGTCATGTAGGATTTTGTAAGCACTTTGGCTCACCATGACATTGTTTCTGACTTTATTAACCCTTTAACATCTGTATCACCTTTGATTCATACAGTTTGAGACCTATTGCATCACTGGTTTTCAGACTTTTTTAGCCACAACCCACAAAATAACATACTTCTGTGTTCATGAAATGCCCAAATTAGGTTTTTCTCACCAAAATAGGGCCAAATTAAGACTTTTAGAAAAGCACGTTATAACTTTGTTTCTGGACACTCAATGCTAAAAATTCAAAATGTCAGACTTGAAAATATCAGAAACTTCATAAATAAGAAGGATAAATGTTTTCTGGTCAGAGATTTTGTTCGTAAAAATATTGATAAAAAAAAACTGATACCGATATTTTCCAAGATCACATTTTAATGCTGAAATAGGCCAATAATTTTAGACTTAACTGTAAAAATTAAGGTTAAATGAATACATAAACTGTTATTATTTGTGGAAAATTGTGTAAACAAACAAACAAAAAAAAAAAACAATCTCTAAGCCAATGACAAGAGAAATTGATTTTTTTTTTTAATTACTGGTACTTTTAGTGTCATTGTGTTGGAAAATCAGGGAAGAAACTGCTCACACCTTGCCATTGTGGAAGGCCCAAAGAGCCACTTTGCTCTGGAGCTGCAGGTTGCAGAAGGTTTATTTTAGAAAATAAACCTTATGAATTTTCCTCCTTAATGTGCTGAACTACATCATAGTTGGAGAAAACTGTGATCGCATGATCACTTATTTCAGTTTTAACCATAAGTTCTACAGAAGATGGAAACATTTTCACACTCTGGAAAAATGCTTTTTCATTTGCATTTCAGTTTTTATTCAACAAATGTTTTCAAGACTTGTTTTTGGGATAAAACGCTGAGTCAGTGAACCACAGGTAGATCCTCATCAGTCATTCTCCTTCCTGAAATGTCCATTGTTGTATCAGATGGGTACATTTATGTATCTCACCATTTTGCCACTGAATTCAGTAACAAGATTTTATCCTCATTTAACAGGACAGTCATATTCATTTAAAGCAAAAAAGTGTAACATTTCTCAGTATTTTTACTCTGCAGTAGGGATGCACGATATAGTCGGCCCCCTATTGGTATCGGTCTTAAAACCGAGTATCGGTCATCGGCCACTCCACCGATATTTAACAAATATTTAATCAATCAGCCTGCTGTTTCTAAAGTCTAAAAAAAAAACTTCTTCTTCAAAAACTTGGTGGAAAAGATAGATACACTGAAATATCACAATATTTTCATATCAACGAAATCTTGCAATATTTCATCAGTCTGTTACGAAATCTTGTGAGAATTTACAATAATTTCACGATATTTTCATATGCTGATATCATATTGACGTTTTAAAAATGCGGGATCGGTCTATTTTACTTACAAAATCTTGAGATATTTCATCGTTCTGATACGAAATCTCAAGAGAATTCACAAAGATTTTGCGATATTTTCATACACTGTCATATTGACACTTAAAAACGCGGTATCAATCTTTTTTATCCAATCCACTTTATTTATAAAGCACATTTCAGTCAATACATGTCTCCAAACTGCTGCACATAAAAGATATCCACTAATAACAATAACAATTTTACTAACAAAATCTGCGATATTTCATCGTTTTGTTGTGAAATTTCGCCAGAATTCACGAAATATCATGAGATTTTGTAACAGAACGATGAAATCTTGCGAGGTTTTGTAAGTAAAATAGATCGATACGGCGTTTTTAAAAATCTATTTGATATTGGCATATGAAAATATCATGATATTTCAGCGTATCCATATTTTTTCCCACCCCCATTTTTCAAAGTGTCGGAAATGGATAACAAAACTGCTATTTGCAATTACTGCTTATTTTTTTTCAGCTTTAATATCAGTATCAATATCAGTTACTGGCCACATGAGTTTTAAAATATTGGATATCGGCCAAAAATCCAATATCGTGCATCCCTACTCTAAACGCTTAATAAATAAAAAAAAAGTTTGATTTGATATTTTACTAACAAAATCTTGCGAGAATTCAGGAAATATCGCAAGAATTTTTAACAGAACGATGAAATCTTGCAAGATTTTGTAAGTAAAATAGATTGATACTGTGTTTTTAAATATCAATTTTATATCAGCATATGAAAATATCGTGATATTTCAGTGTATCGGTATTTTTTTCTCACCACTATTTTTCAAAGTTTCGAAAACGGATAACAAAACTGCTATTTGCAATGACTGCTTAGTTTTTTCAGCTTCAATATCAGTATTGATATCGGTTATCGGCCACATGCCTTTTAAAATATCAGCATATCGGATATCGGCCAAAATTCCAATATCGTGCATCCCTACTCTGCATTTAATCTGAACAAACCAACACCTGAGGTTAAGAAATCTGCATTTTCTGTGCTGACTTTTCTAAAAATTTGGTTTAAATTTTACTGGAAATTTGGCAACTGACCGACTGATATTTGCTTGACAGCGTGTGGATGCGGTTTAAGAAATTAAACAAAATAATAACCAACACATAGGCACTGAAGGATGACTAAAGACTAAAACAGTCGAGAAACAGTTCAATCAGTCAAAACCTCTGATCAGTATTTCATACACGACATGTCCTCATTGGTATTCCTCTCCCCGCTTCTTAATCCACAAACCTCACGTTGCACCGCTTACAGTTCAGCAGCTAAAAGTCCTGTAAATAAACTAGAGTCAGTCTGCAGGTCAGAACTGCACCGCGCTGGGTGGGATGTCAAACATGGACGGGTCAAACTGCTGCCCCTTGAAAGGCGAGCCCTCTGCATCCCAGCCCTTCTTCAGCATGTCATGAACTTTCTGTGGAGAATAACACAGACAGGTACGTCAGACACGAGCAATTCATGCATAAAAATCCTCAACCAACATGGCAAAGGAAGAAAAGGAGGCTGTGTGATCTGGTGCAAAGAAAAACGGGGACCATCCAGGCAGTTTTTAGCAACGAGTCAAACAGCCAGGCTCTCTGACAGCAGCGTTAATGCAAAAGTAAAATTCAAAGAAACCCATGCTTCACCTGGGAAATCTATTCAATTATCACTGAAAAACTACAAAAACACATTCTGCAAACATTTCTATGGCATGGATGAGGAAGAGGAGGGTGATGGACAATCCTGACCTCTGCACGGTTGAGAAGATGCAAGAATATCTGAACTAAACTACTTTCTGCACATCTTAATATCATACAAAAAAGCCAAATATCCAAATATCCTTAACTTTTTGTGAGTAGTGTATATATGTATATAACAATTTCCTTTAGTTTATCTGTTTACTGTTTAGTTGCAGTTTACTTTGTGCATCTACTGCATTCTAAAAGTAAAAATCAATATCACTACAAAAATAAATCAAAAATATGAATATCAAAACCATATCCTATCCTGCAGCGAAATAGGTTCATATAAACCAAAACAATGTCATCTAAATTAAAATGTTTTCTTCTTTTTCATATTACCAAAAGGAGAAAAGGGGGATTTTCCCTTCCTTTCCACTTCAGTTTAAAATTAACCTTAGTTCAATGTCCCTGCTTTACTTCGTAGATAACGTGAATAAACGCCAACCCTACTGAAATTTGCACGGATTCCAGACTGAAGTGATACTAAGGAAGAAGTGGATCAAAGCGATTCTCCAGAGTGAAGGGCCGAACTTTATAATAAAACAACGTAGCATGTTTGTTTGCAGCCGGTGGGGCACAACACCGGCATGCTAGCATTAGCCAGCTAGCGTTTACCGACGTGCTTAACTTTTTGCGTCTTAAAATACACATACATCTGAAAATCGGGTCTGTACCTCCCCGTTTCCAGTGGAACAACTGGGGACTGCCAAGAAAGGAGACGCTTTCAGATGCTTGTGTGTTTTCAGCCGCACAAAGTTAGGCACGTCATCAAGCTGGCTAATGCTAACCTGCTAACAGTAGTCCGCCAGCTACTACTCTGTTAAACTTTGTAAATCGGATAAACACCAATGCCAAGTTTTTATTCCAGACTAAAGTGATGCTAAGGAAGAAGTGGATCAAAACGACCGAACTTTATAATAAAACGACACACGTTTGTTTGTAGCCGGCAGTCTGCACAGTCATGTTAGCAGGTTAGCATTAGCCAGCTTGATGACGTGCCTAACTTTATGCGGCTGAAAACACACAAGCATCTGAAAGCGTCTCCTTTCTTGGCAGTCCCCAGTTGTTCCACTGGAAACGGGGAGGTACAGACCCGATTTTCAGATGTTTGTGTGTTTTAAGACACACAATGTTAAGCACGTCAGTAAACGCTAGCTGGCTAATGCTAGCATGCTGTGAAGTGCCGTTGTTGTGCCCCACCAGCGACAAACAAACGTGTGTTTTATTATAAAGTTCGGCCCTTCACCGCGGCAAATCGATCGCTTTGATCCAGCTTTTGATCCAGTATCACTTCGGTCTAGAATGAAAACTTGAGTATGTTTGGAGTTTATCCGATTTAAACAGTATAACAGAGCAGGAACGGCTGTCGTTAACATGGCCCGGAAGAGGAAGTGACCAAATACCGGGAACTTCCGGTATGCGTGATAATCCCCTATTATTTTCCAGGACATTTTACTTCTCTTTTTTCCATTTTCCATGTGTTTACCATATTAATCAATTTCCAGGTTGTTCAGGGAACACTGTTAAAGCGAGTTAATCCATCTTTCAGTGACGTCTCCATGTCTGAGCGGGTTCCTTACCATTTCATGGCTCTGCGGCTTCCCCTGCAGCTTCCGGTGGTAGTCGAACGTCAGCCTATCCAGAACGGCGTGTTCCTCCTCGTCAACTGTTGCCATTGAGCGCTCGCGGTTGATTTGGTTGATATCAATCTCCTTTTCGCCCCTCAGGACCGCGTTCCACCAAACTTCAGAGGTCTTGCTGAGCGACAGCTGCAAGTCAAGGCCATCGTTGTGTTAACCTGTTACACAGCCTGGCTGAGATTACCCAATCACCTTCATAGATTATAGAAAACACTGAAATCGTAATTAGTATGGACGAACAAGATTAGGAATTTTTTACATCTTATTAATTTATTATACTTAATGCGAGACACTAGTTGAATAGGGTAAAAAAAATTAACCACCTGGTATCACCATGAAACTTTCCTGGTTTATTCCTCTCATTAGGGCTAACATTTTTTGTATTGCAAGTTTTCTGAAATTTTATGTTAAAATATGCAAATTAGGTGTTATATATTCAAAAATGGGCTAATTTGCATACATTTCTAGAAATAAATCTAAACACTGGATTAACCCAGGTTCGAAGTTTCTTTTCAATTTTGTTGACATATTAAAGTCAAACGTTTTTGCAGAGGGGATTTTGGATATCTCTGTAGATCATTTCACAATTTAGAATGTGCTGTTAACCAAAAAAAACCTAATTTTTTGGCATATTTTTGGGATAAAATGTTCTATAAATCAGGCTGTGAATGAGATATCAAAAAATCCTGTAAAAACTTTAAGAATACAGTCAGGAAAAAGTAAAGCAAAATTAGAAAGTTTGGTTTCTGTAGGTGCTCCTGAAGTGGAGATTTTTTACCCGTTTTCTCATTTTGAGAAACTGATACAGATTTTTTTAGGGCCGATGCTGATATTATTTTCTCATCAGTCTCAGCTGATATAACCTGCCAATATTTGGGGCCCAAAATTAATACAATGAAGTATACAACGAAAACTTATTTTGAAAACTTTTTTAAGATAAAAAAAAAGAAAAAAAACACTTAAAATAAATATATGAAAGAGAAACAGCGCACTTGTAATAATATCAGAAAGAAACATTAAACATTAGGGCAGGGAAAAAAAAAATCGATCCACTGAAATATTGCGATATTTTCATATGCTGATTTCATATAGATATTCAAAAATGCAATATTGATCTATTTTACCAATGAAATCTCGCAAGATTTCGTAAGATAACGGTGAAATCTCGTGAGATTTCACGAAAACCCGCAAGATTTCTTGACTGAACAACAAAATCTCGCGAGATTTCATTAGTAAAATAGATCAATACCACATTTTTACATATCGATATATCAGCATATGAAAATATCGCAATATTTCAGTATATCAATTTTTTTCTCCAGCCCTATTTAACATGTAGACCGTCGTCCTCAAAATTGTTCATACCGTCCAATTAAAGAAGGAAAAAAATCAGCTGTCAGTAAAATAAGCTGAAATTGACAAAAATAAGAATAAATAAAAATTCAATGAAAATTATGACAGTGATTTTAAATTGTGGTTCAACAGAAATATTTAAAATATACACACAAAAAATAAAGCCAGCAAACAACTGAAGCTAAAATTTTATTGATCAATACTTGGAGGCAATCACTGCAATCAGATGTTTTCTGTAACGTCCAATCAGACGTCTGCACCTGCTGACAGGTATGTTGGTCCATGTTCATGGTAAAGGTGCTCTAATGTGTCTGGGACCGTTTTGTTTTTATTTTTTGTTTGTTTTTAATTATTTTTGTCAACCACGATTAAAAAGCGATACTTTATTATACAAAATTGTAATTTTGTGAATTTTTATTGATTATTACTTTCTTAGTTTCTTGTTATTTAAATCATTTTTAAGGACTGTTTATATATACATATATATATATATATATATACACACACACACACATATATATATATATATATATATATATATGTGTGTGTGTGTGTGGTGTGTGTACAGTATATATTAGTAGTAAAAAATATACATATATATATATATATATATATATATATATATATATATATATATATTATTTTTTTAAATTTTTTTTTTTATTTGGTAAAATAAAAACACATTTTCTTTTTATTTTTTGTTTGTTTTTAATTATTTTTGTCAACCATGATTAAAAAGCGATACTTTATTATACAAAATTGTAATTTTGTGAATTTTTATTGAGTATCACTTTCTTAGCATCCTTTTTATTTATATATATATTTAAGGACTGTTTATATATATATATATATATATATATATATATATATGTGTGTGTGTGTACAGTATATATTAGTAGTAAAAATATACATATATATATATTATATATATATATATATATATATTACCAATAAAATAAAATAATTTATTTTATTGGTAAAATAAATTTTACCTTTTTTTTTTATTTGGTAAAATAAAAACACATTTTCTTTTTATTCTTTGTTTGTTTTTAATTATTTTTGTCAACCACGATTAAAAAGCGACACTTAATTGTACAAAATTTTAATTTTGTGAATTTTTATTATTACTTTCTTAGCTTCTTGTTATTTTAATAATTTTGAGGATGACTGTTATACATAGAGAGAGAGAGAGAGAGAGAGGGAGAGAGAGAGAGAGAGAGAGAGAGAGAGAGAGAGAGAGAGAGATGCCTGTCTGTAAATTATGCCAACACACCCCACGTATTGGCCGATGCTGATACAAGCAAAAACTGCAAATATTGGCCTAAAATATCGTCCGGATGATGTATCGGTCCATCTTTAAACCAGACAACGTTGGTGTACTTACAACCACGCATTTCCCAGGTTCCAGACTCCACAGAGAGTTTTCAGTATTAATCTTGTGTGTGAACTCCCCCTCCAGCAGGGTTTTCTCCTCCGGTCCATCCCTCACACACACCCGCACACCGCCAGTCTGCAGACCAACGCTAACCTGAGGACGGCACGTGAACGCAACACAAACCCTGCAGTCAGTACGCTGGAATAAAAAGGCGTCCCGTTGTTTCAGGGAGACAAATAGACCATCCTCACCTGTCGGCCTTTCAGGACCGTCTTCGGCACAAACACACGAACTTCCACGTCTGTGAAGTCCTGAGACCAGCTGTAGTTTTCCCGTACCGCCCCGTTGTAACTGTCGGGATCGGACTGGAAAGCATCCTGACTTCTGAAACACAAAATTCACACACAAATACTGAATAACCAACAATTTGTTAAATACACTACTCACAAAAAGCTGTATACATATACAGCATATGTCTGTACAGAGTAGGGTTGGAGAATAATTAAATATCGATATATATATATATATATACGGAAGCCACGGCAGATGAGATCACGCGTTCTCTTTTTCTTTCTTTCTTTGTTTTAAATCAATATCCAACCACTCTTGGACCCTCTTGTGTTTGTCCCGGTTTATCTGCAGCTCTGCAGCATCTGCCGCGGCTTCCGTAGTTTCGTGAGCGTGCTTACAGGAGATGCGATGTTCAACTGTTTAGGCTCCAAAAATCTACTAAATGGCATCGTTTCCAGTACATTATGGACGCTACCCAATCAGGACACTTGGATTACATTGGACGAGCACTATGGAGGAATATTGACAAGTTTTTGTGGACTTTTATGGACCTTTTTGGCTCGGACCCCAGCGAACTCCATTATATGAAAGTTTGGGGGAAAATGAGAAGCCTTCCTGATCTCTGGCTGCATTTGAGATATTACAAAAGTGCTCCAGAGTCTTGCTCACCATGAGGGTAAGTGGAAAATAAAGTTACCGTATTTTCCAGACTATAAGTCACACTTTTTTTCAGTTTGGTTGCTTGTGCGACTTATATACCAAAATATATACAATTTAACATATTTTTAAGTATTAATTCATATAGACTGACATGAGCCAAGGAGTACATATTACTGTCTAATCTCAAAAGAGGGCGCTATAGGCTTATGACAACTATATTCTGCTCAAGGGCAAAAATCCCAAAAATAGCCTCATCTCAGTGAGAGGAGTTCATTTTGAACATCTGTCTGCGCCTTATCCTTCTCCGTTATGATGTTTATGATCATTTACAGGCATTAACTTTGGAATCGGACTGATAGGGTAATTTTTTAGTAGTAAAAAGTTGGATATGAAATATCCGAAAATCAACTATTTTAACTAAATATATAGTTTGGTGCAACTTGTATATGTTTTTTTTTACTCTTCATGATGCATTTTTTGACTAATGCGACTTATACTCAGGAGCGACTTATAGTCCGGTACATCATTTTGGGGGTGTACTATTCCTTTAAATTACAACCAAAAGTTGAATATTCCTAACTTTCTGTGGGAAGTGCATGTTTTCTATTAACACCACACTCACTCCTCAGTAATTTACCGTTTACCTAAAATGTGTATTTCACTGTTTGCACAGGAGAAAACTAAAGTTATTGCTTTCTGTCCAAGCACAGAAAAAAAAAATCGCTATGACGACATGGACCGAGACGGTTTTGATCAGAATTTACTTCATATTTAATTCAGCAACTAAAACGAGTTCTAATAGCCATATTTTGTGGTCACTCACGCTGCTGCTCCATCCACTGCAGCTGCTTGGTCTTGGGTTGCAGGATCACTGCTGCTGCTGGCAGCTTGAGGTCCAGCAGACACATTTGATGCTGCAGGAGCCGAGGCACCCCCTGCATCTGGGGAAGAGCTTTGCATCTGTGCTGTTTCTGTGCTGCTCTGCTCCTCTTCCTCCTCTTTGCGTGGCTCAGAAGTGACCTCCAGCTCCTGGACTGCTGCAGGAACATGTTTGCTCTCCTCTTTCTTCTGCAGCTCACTCAGTGCTCTCTCCCTGTCGTGATCCGCCAGCTTTTCAAACAACTTGTATGTCTGAGGGGAAAATCAGAGACTGTCACAGTTTGAAGTTAAGCCTCGATCTGAGAGGAGATACTCAACACTTAGTTAGGTGGTTTAAACTTAAACACAGAAACTGGCAGTCCCTACCTAGAAAGCATCAAAATTTATGGACTTTTTATTCCATAAAATGCAATAACAAGTCCAGTAAGATTCTAACAAACTGTCAACTGAAACCAGATATTTTAGAAAGCATAAAAAAAAAACACACATGCCAAAAACTGTGTACGTAAATGAGTTTAAAAACACATTGTTTTGCTTAACTTAAGTGACTTTTTAATAATAAAACAAGCCAACATGTTGTCAGACTTCACCTTCAGCACCATCTTCTCAGCAACACCCGGCGGGAAGCCCATTTTGTCGTTAGGACCTGACAGCAGACGATAAAAGTCTGTTTTGCGGTACAAAAAGCCGAAGTAGATCTGCAGAAAATCCTGGATATTCCCAACATGCTGCAGGATCCCCAGCAGAGCGTTGTCGTACATTTCTGTCATCTCCAGCGGCGACGCCATCGCAGCTTTAAACGTTTGTCGCCTTCAACAAACCCGCAAAGTGTTCCCACCAACACCGACCGGACCAAAACGACGAGTGTTGCTCAGGAAAGGTAAGTTTAGAGAAAGAAAGTAGGATACGTTGACGTTTCTCAGCAACTGTTTTCCTTCTTCCAGAACAATTAAGCCTCTTCCGGTTTTTTGCTTTCAAAATAAGTTTTCAACCTCCTTTTGAAAAAAAATTCTGAAACAAAATAATAAAAAACACAGCCGTAAATTTTTATGGTCATGGATTATAGTTAAAATTATCCAACGCACGTCTTTATACAATAATTTTTCTAATTTGATAACTAACAATATACATATTTTTTTACATTTTCGTGAAAAGACTTAATGGAGAAAAAATGAGTAGTATGCACTGTTAAAAGAAAATATTATATCCACAACAAATATTTTTTTAATTTTCATCAGCATCTATTACAAAAATAAAAATAAAAACGAGTTTTATAATTAAAAAAACAGTTTTCTAGTTAATGCAAAATACACAAACTGTACGGATGAAATTTTTTTTTCTTTTTGCACATTTGATAGCTTTTTAAAATGTGGCAATAGTTTGATACATTTTATTATTCCTGAAATTCATTTTATTTGTTCAGTTTCCGGTTGGTACGTCTCATCAGACGTCCGCTGGCAACCGCAGCAGTCAGATGTTTGTTCCAGTTCTACTCGATGGCCACAATTTTCAAGAGAAATGAGCGCATTTTGTAGGAGATACGGGCTTTAATCGTTACAACTTTTCCAAGGGTTTAAACTCATTTATCTATAACTAGAATATAATCATAGAGTAAAGAAATTTGGTACAACGGTAAGGTTATCCAGGTTTTTACGTTATATACGTGTAGAAGAAAATATGGCGGCGTCCTTGAGCTGCGGTGTGAGGCTGCTGGTAAGAAAACAACTTGAAATTATTTAAATACTCAATGTATGATATAGTTAAAAGAAACTGTGTTTATATTACAGATATATAATGGAATTAAATAACCGGTAACCGTGAGATAGTGTTTATTTAGAAGCTAATAGTGTGAACCGCTTTCTAGTCCGTTTTAGGTGCAAATCAATACATTTAAGTGAACCTAGATCCATGAGAAATTTGTTTTTATTCATCTTCATTTTAACTCATCACCTGTGTATGCGTGTTTTAAACAGGTGTTAAATTATGACCGTCTTTTTTATATACTCTTATACTATCAATTTGTGAATTTCCTAATAATAGTCTAGTAATATGACTGTTGTTATGTTTTATGAGGTTTTATAAGGGGAAAAACAATAAAAAAAATACCCCTCAAACTTTACTAAATTATTAAGCCTGATATAAAAAATAAAGAAAAGTTTCTCAGATGATTAGGAAACTTACCTTCAGTTTCTGCTCATTACTGTATGTAAGTGCATCCCTGCCACTGCCTGTTCAAACACTTTAGTTCCTTTACTTGTAAAAACATTTAATCTTCTGCTGTCTTTGTAGAACGTCCTGGCACGATCCAGCTCGCTACGCAGCTCCATCGAAAGCCGAGGCCTCCACGTCACTTCAGCATGCTTCAAGGTAGACCCTGTGATCCAAACATCTCATCGTGTTATGCGTCTACCCTTCAGTTATCATATTTTAAAACCACTTACGGTTCATGATAGACAAATCCTACTGTTTTAAGCTCTTTAACTGTCTTGCCTCTCTACATTCCACTCTTTCAGTAACATGGACATGAAATTTGAGCTTTAAGATTTCACATTTATAAAAACTAAATCCTTTTTCAGGAAGTTTGAATTAACTGATGTGTGAAACATTGACACTGTTCTAAAACAGGACTTTTTGACCCCTTCTTGCCGTATGTGGTTATGCACATCAGCACTTTATGAGAATTAAGCTGCTAAATAATGAGAAATAAGATCTTTATCAAAAGTTGTGAAACTTAAATATACAGAATGTGAATGTCAGAAAAAATTGTATAAAAATTGCATTATATTGTACACACGCCGTAAAATAAATCATCAAATCAAGTGAAATGTGTTCCTTCTAAAAGATAATTACCGTATTTTCTGGACTATATTTGCCCCATACAATAATTTTATTTTTTGCCTCTGACACCATCCTTTTTTTCTATTTTTATATATTTAAAAAAATAAAAAATTAAAAAAAATAATACTTATTTTTTTCTTTTTTTTCTTTTATTTTATTTAATCTTTATTATCCATTTTTTAATCTTCCATCTCTTTTCTTTCTGAATTCCCAAATTTAAATATTTTTATATTTATTTTTATTTTTATCTAATTTTTTTTATTTTTTAATTTTTTTTTTTTTTTCTATCTTTGTCTTTGGTTGGTGATGCTTTTTTTTTTTTTTTTTTTTTTTTTTTTTTTTTTCTTAGTCTTTTTTGTCCTTTTCCGCTAAACCTTTTATTAATTTTTTTTTTTTTATTCTACTATCATATTCTTCGAGAATTCAGGAATTATCTCAAGAATTTTATAAATTTTTAATCTCCCAGTTTTTAAATATAATATATTCTTTTTTTTACTTTTCATTTTATTTCAACTTTTTATATTTTTTATTTTTCCTTTTTCTATTTTTTTTTCTCTCCCCCTTTTTTTTAAATTTTGATAACAAAATTACAATTTCTTTTTCTATTTATTTTTTTTTTTTTTTATTTTTTTTTTCCCTTTATTCTCTTTTTCCCCCCCATCCCTTTTAAATTTCCACATTTCGGATTTCCCCATAATTCCAATATCTCATCCCTACTCTCAGTTTATCTAACAAACCAACTCCTGAGGTTAAGATTTCTGCATTTTCTTCCATCTTTTTTATTTTTTTTTTTTTTATTTTTTTTGGATTTTTCCAACTACCCTCCGATTTTTTTTCCTTCCGTGTGTGTTAAAAAATTAAAAAAAATAATAACCACCTTTTTGCTTTAAAGAATATTTTCTCCTCCTTATTCTCCATGTAATACCACATTATTTTTTTGTATTATTATTTTTTCCCCCCACTTTTTTTTTTTTGTGTTCAAATATAAATTACTCTTTTTTTTACTTTTTCTTTTTTTTTTTTTCTTTATTTTGTTTCCCATTTTTGTTTTCGCCACATGTGTTTTAAAATATCGGCATATCAGATATCGACCAAAATTCCATCACCGTGCACCCCTAAAGAAACTGGATATGAAAAATCCAAAAGTCGCCCTATTTTTAAAGAAATAAATGCGACTTATTGTTCTTTTCCTCTTCATGATGCATTTTTTGACTGATTCATTTTATACTCAGGAGCGACTTACAGTCCAGAAAACCACACGAACAAGCAAAATACTGACATTTGTGCTTTTCCGTTCTCCTCCTGTGTCCTGCAGAACCGAGCTGCTCGTATCCGAGTGGGAAAAGGAGACAGACCGCTGACCTACGAGCAAGCGCATCATCCTCATCAGATCGGTCACCGCAAAGGATGGCTGGCCCAGCACACCAGTGGGTTTTCACTCCGTCTTTACTGAACATTTGAGTTGGATATGGAAGAGTTTCTGGCTTTCCATATTTACAGGCAACAATAGGAAACACAGCTCATGACAGTTCTGCCCTCTGCAGGTTAAGGGAAGCAATGAGGCGGTGTGAAAGAAAAAAAGATGATTTGAAGTGTTCAGGATGGAGCAGAAAGTGTCAGATGCATTGGGTCTTTATAGGGTGACAGGAGATCCTTAGATCTTTAACTTTAGCAAAGATGAGACATTAAATGTCCGTAAAAATAAACATTTTTGTCATAAAACCCCTCCATCTGCAGTCTAAAACATGCTGCGGACAGTAAAAGTTAGTTTTACCCTGTGTTGTTTGATTCTTAAAACCTTTACGACGCATATTTTGACCAGTCACAGCAGATAAAGCACTGACTCGTTTTCATTAAGAATCTCTGAAAAATGTAAAATACATGAGCTGCTGAGAAAACGAAGACCCTTTTATACACGTCACCTTCACGCAAACACTGAAACTGCTGCTCATGTCCATGTTCCTCACAGGTAACCTCAGAGGAGAAGAGGGGGCGGCCGAGCGCACCGTGGAGGACGTGTTCATCCGGAGGTTCATGTTCGGGACCTTCCACAGCTGCCTGGCTAACGAGATCGTGATCAAAAGGCGCGGCAACGTGCTCATCGTGTGCGCTTTGATGTTGCAGAAAATGCCGCCACAAAAGTTTTACTTCCTGATCGGATATTCAGAGTCTCTGCTGTCGCACTTCTACAAATGCCCCGTCAAGTTAGAGGTGCAGACCCTGCAGGAGAAGGCCGTGTACAAGTACCTCTGATGGAGCTGCGGCGCTAATCTGTTCGTAGCAATCAGAGTTTTTAGCTTCAGTGCTACGGTGAAATAAGGACAGTTACAGAAGCACTGAACACACCATCAAACACTGCTCAGGACATGTTAAAATGCCATTTTGTCCTTTTATAAATACATTTTTCGGGGGGGTTCAATCAGGAATTGTGTCGCTAAGATGAATAATCAGATAAACCAGACTTCAGTTTCTCCAAAATGCTCATTTTTTCATGTTACCTGCTTTGAAGTACACCTCCAGAATGTCATCAGGTCAAAACTTCAGAATATCAAGTTACATTTTGAAGTTTGAAAAATAAAATGTAACTTCTTTGCATTTGAAAGAAGCAAATAAATGTGTCTGAAAGAAGATGTCTGTATTTATATATTTGCTATTTACAATGCACAAGGGGATAAATGACGATATACAGTCCTGAAAATTATTCATACCCTCCAATTAAAGAAGGAAAAAAAATCAGCTGCCAGAAAAATAAATTGAAATTGACAAAAGGAATAATAAATAAAAATTCTATGAAAATCATTACATTGATTTGGAATTGTGGTTCAACAAAAATATAAAAAACAAAACACACGAAAAATAAAAAAACAAGTGAACAAGCATGATGGTTTGGAGAGAATCACTGCAATCGTGTTTTCTGTAATGTTCTGAAAGACGTCTGCACCTGCTGACAGGTGTGTTGGTCCATGTTCGTGGGAAAGATGCTCGAATGTGTCTCATACAGTTTTGTTTGCTTTTTTCTTATTTCCAACCACCAAAAAGCAATATTTTATTTAACTAAATCATAATTTTGTACAGAATAGTAAACTCTTCTGCTCCGTTTACTTTTATTACAACATATTTGGGCCTTATTTTTAATGTAAAGAAAGATGATTATCATTTGATTAAAATGTTTTTAAAGGCAGGGTGGATGACATTTTCCAGGAGCATTTTTTACTATATAGCTTAAAGTCTTCACACCCCGATTGCAGACATTTAATTAGATGTTTTAACATAAAAATTTAAAAATGAATCACCTGTGGAGTTAAAAGGAGTAAAAAAAACATCCAATGAAACTGTAATGGCCGTGCTGATTGACTGAATGATTATATGTCCATCAAACTGGACTGCCATTTGTCCCTCACCCAGTTCTGAGGTAAAAGGAACGCAGCATTATCGCTTTTAAAAACGTGGTTCCTCTGCTGTTTACTGGGAAGCTAACAAGCTATCCACTCGGCTGTTCTCGGTTATCTCCGCCGACAACCATCGGCGCACACGTTCCTGCGCTCTGGAGGCCTGGTTTCGGGTGGGTGTGTTTGTTTTAATGTTGCTATGTAGCTACCCTGCCATTACCTGCAGCAAGGAAAGCAATGACGAGAACGTGGCTCAACCCTGAGCATGGATGGAAGTTGTGCTTTAAGATTGAAAATAAAGGAATTTAAAGAAAAATGGGATAAATGGATAACCTACAAAATATCCTTAGACATTGTGGACTTAAACTGGGCTGCTTGTATGTTTGTTTTTGTTGATACTATTATGCTCTGTTTTATTTGATCTTAATTCTGATCAATTTCAACTTTGAGTTTCCCTTTTTAAAAATTTTTTTCTTTCTCTATACTTTTTTTTTCTCAATCTGTAAAATACCAACACAAAATTGGGATTATTTTGCTATGTATCTGTTTGTATTTGGTATGCATATAATTTTGGAAAGTTTTATTCATTTTTAGTTTCTTTATTTTCTTGTTATATGAATTACTATTGTCAATTTAGCCTTTTCTTTAATTGGAGGGTATGAATCATTTTGAGGACTGTATAGATCAGAGGTGTCAAACATGTAGGAAAACGGCACGATTTGATCTCAATTCAATAACCTGCAAATAACAAAAACTGCAAATGTTTCCCTTTATTTTTGCACATTGTCAAGATGTTAAAAAAAAAAAAACAAAACATGAAATTTATTAAGGAACAGAAGTGGTTTCAATGACATTTTGCTTCATTTAATTATATTTCATGTATTACATTCAGTCATTTTATTATATATTTTTATATGACAAAATATTCATATACATTTTAATATAAACTCATATAAATAATTTAAAACTTCCCAAATATGGAATATTTTGAATATATTTATACCCTATTATTAGCGTTATTATCAACGCATTCAAATAACACACATGTTCATTGTAACTCACAGATCATAAGGTATCTACAAAATCTCTTACTGTACTATTGAATCACAGGTATATGGAACTAAAAAAGAAAAATAAGATTTCCACGTGTGTGCAGTAATTCCTGACCTCATAATATAAAATGAGGTCAGATCTGTAATTGAAATACTTCATATTTAGACATTTATAAAGATTTCAAGCGCTGGTGGACCAATTAGAAACTAGGGTTTGTTTTATTATTTTAATATGACATAATAATTTTACGTCGCGGGCCAGACTGGAGTTTAAACTGTAGGAGAGCCTCAGTATACATACACAGCAAATATACGCAGCTTAAAAAATAACGGAAACACTTGAACAACACAGCGTGAATCTTGATTAATGAAATATTCCAGTTGAAAATCTTCATGCATTACACAGTAGAATGTGTTGAGAACAAAATAACATCATAATGAAGGTTCACTTGTGTTCTGGAAAACCTGGAAAATGATTAACCAACGTTCCAGTCATGGAAAACACATGGAAAATGAGAAAAAAGTCAAATCTCTGCCTTGTGGGTGAACGCAAACAGCTTAACCCTTTGAGCGCTGCGCCTGTTTTAAGCAAATTGCATAATGAAATGAGTAAAAGACCTTGTGATGGCTGCAATCACAAGGTCTAGATGAATGCATTTGGAGTCCTGGTAAAGGGAGCACTTGTGAGATTTGCTAAGATATCAGTATGTTACTGATAAAAACAAAACTGAAGATGGTACATGGCACAAATGTAAAACGTTTCAGGCTTGCCTATAAAAAAAACACTGAAAAACCTGCAGGAGAGTCAAGAAGCGACATTTTCATTTAAATGAAATTGCTTTATTTTATATCGACCTTTCTGCAGGACAGGCTTTGATTGTGATATTTATAGTTTTGATCCATTTTTGCAGGTGTCAGATGCACAAACTAAGTAAACAGGAAACAGATGAACTAAAGGAAATTGTTTTGATTCAATGAAAATATTATTTTATGGAGAAAGTACAAGAGAGAAAGAGGGGGAGGGATAAATACTGAAGCAATCTGGTTAAATGTACAAAATATACGGTGTAGAAAATAAGACTTCTCCAAAGTTTGGGGTGGATAATTTGACTCATACTGTAGCAGCTAGAAATGTCCTGGAAAAATCATTCTAAGAAAGAGTGGGAACCTTGAAAGTTTAACCCATGGAGGTCTGGATTCAGATTTAAATAAAAGTGGAAAGCTCAGATCACTGGCTGACCCAACTTCTGAGGAAACTGAAGACAGTGGTTGAGGTTGAGGAGTGTGTGTGGCCTCCACGTGCCTGTATGCACTCGCCACAACGTCCTGGAAGGACCACGGATGTTCTCCTGAGGAATATCCTCCCAGACCTGGATCAGGGCATCGGGCAAACCCGGGACAGTCTGTGGTGCGACGTGGCAGCGGTGGATGAACAAGACATGATGTCCCAGAGGGGCTGGACTGATTAGTTACAAGCTCGTGATCATGTGTTCCCCATTATTTCACTAAACTAGGGATGGGCATATACATACCCTGGAGTCGATACTTCGATACCAGACAGACAAATATCGGATTCAATACTTTGAGTATCAAGATACCACTGTACAGATACAAAACATGCAATTTGTTTCCACTTCTGAGAGTTTTAGGCGACGAAATGATGTGAAAGCTGCCAGATGGTGGTATCAGATGTCATGATGATGCTATTTTTATTTTTTTTTTTATAGTGGTTAAATGCAGGTTATTGCACATTTTTGGGTAAATTCATGTTACTATTACATTTTAGATTTAGATTTATTTAGGGGAAAATATTCAATCTTAATCTGTACTTAAAGGGACACCATGTAACTTTTGACCCAAACATCAGCCGAATATAAGTAATATCAGATTATTTCTGGGGTCAGTATACATCATTTGACACATGTGGGGGCTCTACGGGGGCTGCCCTCCTCAAAAACCAGACATTGCAACTTTACAGGAGGGGATCCGTCTCATTGCATCATGTGACCTGGAGCGCTTTGCTTCGTGGGTCCATGACTTCACTATCAGCTGATCAAAGTGGTCTACAAACGCAATAGACGCAAACGCAAAATATCGATACACTGAAATATCGCGATATTTTATGTTGCGATATCATATCGATATTTAAAAACGCTGTATCGATATTTTGCTAACGAAATCTCGCGAGATTTTGTAAGAGAATAGTGAAATCTCGCGAGATTTCGTTGTTCTATCTGCAGCGGTTCAGCATGTAGAAAAGTCCCTGCATTAGCACTGATATCTATGTGCAGTCTGCAGGTTTAGATTAAACTTTAGACACGTTTAACCTGTCTAAAGTTTAATGTGTACTTTAAAATGTGTACATTTTAAAGTACACATTAAAATGTGAGTACAGGTTTTCATATACCACCCAGTTGTTTGAGATTATGATGAAATAATGACTGAAATGTTAATTTTTTTTATGCTCCCCTGAGAAGAACCACTGTGCACTTTGTTTTACTGTTTTGCTAATTTCATATGAATTGATGTCACTTATCGGCTTTGGTCAACAAATTTGGAATGTCTTCAGAGACAAATACTGTGGTCTATCGTGGATAAATTTATTGCAATATATTGATTTTTGCAGAGTCACTGTATCGTGATATTATCGATATCATAGGCAAAATATTGTGATAGTATCGTATCGCGAGGCACCTTGTGATTCCCAGCCCTATGGGTGGGGCTCCCCTTTTTCTCCCTTTTTTTTTATTTATTTCCTTTTTTTTTTTTTAACCTCTCATTTTCTCCTCCCTCTTTATGGCAGTCTCTCAGCTCTATTTCATTGCCCCCATCTTCGTTCCCCCCCCCAGAAGCACCCCCCCCCTTCTGCCTGTGCATCTCCCCCGTTTTTTTTTTCGGAAACTTTCTTTGCTGTTAATGTTAACCTCGCATAATAGGAGGGTGCCAGGCCATTACTTTAAATACAAACAAAAGTAGTTTAAAATCAATTCTAAGCCCGACTGGGAGCCAGTGCAGGGAGAACAAAGCTGGTGTGATATGATTGCGCTTAGGAGTTCCGGTAAGGAGGCGAGCTGCAGCATTTTGAACCACCTGGAGACGTGACAGACATTTGTGAGGAAGACCAACATACAGTGTGCTGCAATAGTCCAGTCTAGAGCCGATGAAGGCACGGACAGCCTTTTCCAGATCACTACGGCGAAGGAATGGCTTTACCTTGGCCAGCAGGCGGAGCTGAAAAAAGCTGTCCTGAACAATAAATCAAGTACCTCCTTCCTTACGGCCTCCATCCATGCTTTTGTAATGCCAACTACAGAATCTGCTAAATATTTATTGCTGAGAAGTTCTGAGAAAATCAAATATGTTCAAGAATTGTTTATATGAATTTTCATGCACAATTTGTTTCTCACCTTTGCGAACACACACGGGTGTTTTCAGAAAAAACAGACTTCGTTTAAATGCTTGTCTTTATTTCTCATCAGTTTCATCGGAGTGCAAATTAATTCACATTTAAGGCACGTGCACCTCTTCAGTGCAAACAAGGCGCACAAGATTAAAGTGATCATCTGAAACATATATTCTTATAAAAATTCCCTTTCAGACTGACAATTAAAAACATTACAAAACGCATCACAGCACGTCCTCCAGGTCCGAGGCTCCCTAAAAGCATACTAATGAAATATGATGATAAAGATCAAGGAAAAACAGCATTCTTCACATTTGAGGCACAAAACTGGAGTAAATACAGGGCATGGGGACAGCATGCCCGCTAAAGACAGTCCTGGTTGTCTGCTTTTCCTTTCACTAAAAGTGCTGCGGAGATAAAAACATAAATACTCTCGTGAAAACAGAACTGAACTCTGCGCAGGAACGGTTTGGAAAAGAGTTTGACAAGAAGACTGAAGCCACATCGCAGTCGGTGTGTTCATTTTGTAGCTTAAGCACCAATATCTCCTGGAATTAATATGTCGTCGAGCCTGTTGTCATAGCGATATGTGCCAAGCTAACCAGCTGCATGTGGATTCAAGAGGATCAGACATGCAGACGTGGCTTAAATCTTCTCATCAAATACAGCCCAAAGTGTCAGACATGGAAAAATGATATCAGCCTTTGGTTGGGTTATAGAAGAAAAAAAAACAACTCTGTGTGATAAAATGATAACCTGAACGTTTGGTGTAATAGTGCAGTTCACGGGTAGACAAATATGACAGCATGGGTATTTAAAAAACAAAAAAATGGATCAGAATGAGCACAGCTCAGAAAGACAGACATTTTTACTCATCTAAAAAGGAAAAAGTACAAATATGATCGTGTGGAATCTGCAGAAACCTCTTTGATTCATCATGTTAACATCAAAGTTTGCAGGTTAAACAACAGAATGAGCCTGGAAAAGCAGCTAAAAAGGTTCATTTCAGTGTTTTTCTTTCTAAAACAAGGGAAAATGTCTGTCCGTCTGCTTCAGACTGACCGTACCCTGCACGCTGAACGCTACACGTTTGTGATCGGCAGCTTCCCGTCTGGCCGCCTCATCCTCACTTCACGTCGCGGCAGCTGTCGCCCACGCAGGACTGGAGCTTTATGAGCCGCTGGTTCATGGCCTGCAGGACCGTCGGATCCACCTTCTTCACAATGTTCTCCAGCTGGTGTGGGTCCGACGTCAGGTTGTACACCTCCACGAACGACTGAAGGGAGACAAAAGCACAGAGACGCTTCACATCTGCAGCTTCCACGAAACCCGCTCAGATAGACGAGACGCCAGAGCAGAGGGGTTCTTCTGCACCTCACTGTCCGCAAACTCGCAGTACTGCAGGTTCTGTTTGCCATCGAGGGTCCGGACGCAGGCGTAGGTGTTGTTGTAGGCATCCTCACACACACAGTCCGGGAAACATTGCTGAGAAAACAGTGTTTATTAGTAAGTTACGCTCTGCCTTGTACTGTAAAAAGACTCGTTTCCACGCTGAGAAACGGATAAGCTGATTTTTTCCCAGTTACACCTGAAAGCACCGAAAGCTGCAACAGCATCACTTTGATACTGAAGAAGTTGGACCTGATGGTGTCGTGTCTGGTGGCAGACCAGGACCAGCGCTGCTCCTGCGGCTCTTTAGGGATTGACCGTGGGTAAAGGAATGTCTCATCTCCCTCCCTTTCCCTTAAAGGGGAAGCTCGTTATTTTCAACCTGGACCTATTTTCTAGCATGAAAATTTCCTCATCCAGACAGTTTTGGTGTAACTTGAATTCCTTCAGGAGATATTTAGATCCACTCCAGATCAACGGACTGTATTTGCCGGACTATAAGTTAGAGATGCACGACATTGGAATTTTGGCTGATATCAGATATACCGATATTCTAAAACTCGTGTGCTCAATAACCGATTCGATACAGATATTAAACTGCAAATAGCAGTTTTGTTATCCATTTCCGACACTTTGAAAAATAGGAGTGGAAAAAATATTGATGCACTGAAATATCACGATATTTTCATATGCCAGTATATAATCGATATTTAAAAACGCAGTATTGATCTATGCTACTTACAAAATGTCGCAAGATTTCATCGTTCTGTTACAAAATCTCACGATATTTCGCAAATTCTTATGAGATTTTGTAACAGAACAATGAAATATTGCGATATTTTGTCAGTAAAATAGATTGATACCACGTTTTTAAATGTCAATTTGATATCAGCAAATGAAAAAAAAAAAAAAAATCGCGAAATTTTTGTCAATTCTCACAAGATTTCGTAACAGAACGATGAAATATTGCCAGATTTCGTTAGTAAAACAGATTGATACTGCGATTTTAAATGTCAATATATATCAGCATATGAAAATATTGCGATATTTCATTGCGTTGATATTTTTTCCACCCCGAGTCTTTAGAAGTTTTAAAGTCTGTAATAGAGAAGTTTTTGAAGAAGAAGACTTTTTTCTTTTTAGGCTTTAGAAACAGCGGGCTGATCGGTTAAATATCAGTTAAATATCGGTGGGGTGGCCGATGTCTGATACTCAGTTTTAAGGCCGATACAGATAGGGGGTAGATTATATCGTGCATCCCTACGTTGCACTTTTTTCATAGTTTGGCTGCTTGTGTGACTTATATATCAAAATATATACAATTTGACATATTTCTAAGTGTTAACTCAGTCTGACTGACATGAGCCAAGGAGTAAACGTTACCGTGTAATGTCACATGATGGCGCTCTCGGCTTGTGACAACTATATTCTGCTCCAAGGGTAAAGATCCTCAAACAGTCTTATCTCAGCATGAGGAGTTCATTTTGAACATGTGGCTGTTCTGCCTGGAGCAAATCCTCAGAAACCATGATTATCCTTCTTAATTATGACGTTTATGATCATTTACAGGCATTAACTTTGGAATCGGAGTGATTGGGAAGTTTTAGAAGTAACAAATAGGATATGAAAAAATCTGAAAATCACCTTACTTTGCTGTTATTTACAGAAAATGACCACGACTTATAGTCCAGTGTGACTCATATAGGTTTTTTTCCTCTTCATGCCGCATTATTTGACAGGTGCGATTCATACTCCAGAGCGACTTATAGTCCAGAAAATATGGTATGTCCAATAAAATGTAAGTGATGTGGGCAACCTTGTGCAGCCTCTAAATAAGGCATTATCTGCCACAAACTCCTTCATTTCACCAATGTTTTCTTACGAAACAGTTGGACCCCCCTGTGAGCTCAAAGCAGCTTTGAATTGCTTATTTGTGGCGATTCATTCTTATTTACATTTACTTGCTATGGTGTCGCATAACAGTGACGTCATCAAAGCCGCCGCAGTAAAAATGTCTGTAAATAAGGACGGATCACCACAAAAAAGCCACTTCGAGCTTACAGGGGGGGGTCTAACTAATGGTTGGTAACAAAACATTGGTGAAATGAAGGAGTTTGTGGCAGATATTGCCTTATTTAGAGGCTGCGCGAGGTTGCCCCATCACTTCCATTATATTGGACATATGCTGATCTGGAGTGGATCTAAATATCTCCTGAAGGAATTCAAGTTGCACCAAAACTGTCTGGGTGAGTAAATGAACATATTTCATGCTAGAAAATGGGTCCAGGTTGGATAAAAAAAACAGAACTTCCCCTTTACGCTTATCTAAATTTGGTATCGATCTGATACCCAGTAAATAAAGGGCTAGTATTGATACCAATATAGATACTGATACTTTTCTAAAAGGGCTGTTAAATTAATAGATTTACACAGAGATTATTCTGTGGGATTTATGCACTATTTTTACTCATTAAGTTGTGTAATATAGTGAAATGACACAGGGAATAAGTATTGAATGCATGACGAAATGGAGGCGCAAAACGATGATATAGAAAGCCAAGAAAGCAGCTGGAGTCTGTCAGTATTTAGAAAGTAATCCTGTCCTCTATCAGAGCAAAGTAATATCAGCTGGTTTAGTCCTGATTGATGCCTTTAAAAAGGTTTCTCATCACCAAGGTGTCAGACAAGAAGCATTGCATGATGGGTAAAAGCAAAGAGCTGTCTAAAGACCTACGCAACCTTATTATTGCAAACACACTGAAGGCATTGGTTCCAGGTGCATTTCTAAACTTGTGAAAGTTCCAGTGAGCACCATTGGGACCATCATCTGGAAGTGGAAAGAACACGGCATGGTCATAAAGCGGCCACGGCCAGGTGCTCCTCACAAGATTTCAGACAGAGGAGTCAGAACAATCATCAGAAAGGTTCTCCAACAGCCCAGGACCACTCGTGGAGAGCTTCAGAAAGACCTGGAACCAGCAGCTACAGTTGTTTCAGAGAAAACAAGAAGGAATGCACTCAGCCGCCATGACCTTCATGCACGCACACCACGCAAGACTCCATTTCTGAAGAAGAAGCAGGTTGATGCTGGTTTGAAGTTTGCAACACAACATCTGGACAAACCCATGGCATTCTGGGAAACATAGTCAGGTCAGATGAGACCAGAACTGAACTCTGCAGATGTCATAAGACACAACATGTTTGGAGGAGAAATGGCACCAAAACACCATAGCAACAGTGAAGTTTGGAGGTGGGAGCATCATGGTGGGGGCTGTTTTTCAGCATGTGGTACTGGCAGATTTCATATTATTGAAGGAAGAATGAATGGAGGAAAGTAGAGAGACATTCTGGACCAGAATCTGCTGAAGATGAAAAGAGGCTGGATCTTTCAGCAAGACGACCGTCCCACCACACAGCCAAGAAACACTCACCTGCTTTAAGAAGAAGAAGAAGAAGCTGCTAGAACGGACCAGAAACACTCACCTGCTTTAAGAAGAAGATAAAGCTGCTAGAATGGACCAGTCAATTGAATCCAAATGAAAATCTTTGGAAAGAACCGAAGATCCGAGTTGACAGAAGAGACCCAGAACCTTGAAGATTTGTGTGGAAGAATGGACCAAAATCACACCTGAGCAACATATTCCACTGGTTTCTCCATACAGGAGCCGTCTGGAACCACCAACAAAGGTTTTTGCACTAAGTATTAAATAAATTTCAGTAAGTGTGTTCATTACTTATTCCCTGTGTTATTCCACTATATTACACATACAGGGGTTAGACAATGAAACTGAAACACTTGGTTTTAGACCACAATAATTTATTAGTATGGTGTGGGGCCTCCTTTTGCGGCCAATACAGCGACAATTCCTCTTGGAAATGACATAAACAAGTCCTGAACAGTGGTCAGAGGGATTTTAAGCCATACTTCTTAGTGGCCAGGTCACTACGTGATGCTGGTGGAGGAAAACGTTTCTTGACTCGCTCCTCCAAAACTCCCCAAAGTGGCTCAATAATATTTAGATCTGGTGACTTTGCAGGCCATGGGAGATGTTCAACTTCGCTTTCATGTTCATCAAACCAATCTTTCACCAGTCTTGCTGTGTGTATTTGTGCATTATCATCCTGATACACTGCACCGCCTTCAGGATACAATGTTTGAACCTTTGGATGCACATGGTCCTCCAGAATGGTTCAGTAGTCCTTGGCCCATCTAGCACAAGTCCTGGGCCAAGCGAATGCCGTGATTTGGGCGGCTGTGGTTTTACGTTTTTTGGATACAATCCGGGTTAGCACCCGAACATCCCGTTCAGACAGCTTCCTCTTGCGTCCACAGTTAATCCTGTTGGATGTGGTTCGTCCTTCTTGGTGGTATGCTGACATTACCTCTGATACAATGTTGTATGCATTGCAATGTTTTGAGCAAAACTGTGCTTTTTACCTGCTAATTGAACCTTCACACTCTGCTCTTACTGGTGCAATGTGCAATTAATGAATATTTGCCACCAGGCTGGTCTAATTTAGCCACGAAACCTCCCACACTAAAATGACAGGTGTTTCAGTTTCATTGTCTAACCCCTGTAACTTCATCTATGGACATAAATGTTAGGATTTCTTTGTATGTGTGCATTACTTTGGTTGTTGTCGACATCTGGTGAAAATTTCATGTCAATAGCTCTGCTAGAAATATAGTTTCTGAGAAGATTGTTGATGCGTTCAATATTTTTTCCCCGCTGTATATGAATATTCAGATATAATCGATCCGCCCTCGACTACTGTCTGATTTCCAAAGTCTGTAGAGGTTGGTTACCTTACTTTTTCATTCGTGCTTTCTCCTGTGTTAGTTTAGTGAGGCATGTTGCTCATATTTTCTTTGGTTTTGATATTATCTCCTTCTTTTCAGGTAGTTCTGATTTGCTAGTTATTTTTAACTAGCTTCTTTTCAGCCATAACTTCTTTTCAGCTCTCTGTGTTCTATTTGTGTGTTCAATAAAGCTCTGTAATCATTAAAACCTTTTATGATGCGTCTGTGGCGGGTTGAGAATTGAGAAACACGAGATATTTTCATGTCTTAGCCACCTAGACGGGATATAACAGTTTCTAAGCGGGTTTATAAACCTTTATTTATAACAAACAGCATATAATGTCCCTTCGAAAGAAATCAAACAACATCCAAGAATTTGTTCTTATGTTTTTCCTTTGGTGCCACCATAAAGACGACACCGAACATTTTTAGTATGATGCTAAAATTCCAGTTTGAATTCTTAAATCGCAAAGAAGAAGAGAAAAATTCACATCCCAGCCAGAGCCAGTTTACCCTGCTGCCATAAGACCCTGATTCAGATCCATCTTCCACATTTGGGGGGTATATTTAGCAGATTAATCTGGTATAACCACTTACTTGAATCTTGGCAATCTGACTCGTTCAGAAATGCTCCTCTACAGAAGAGATTGCAGCTTTTTTTGGTTTATTTTTGTGCCACTTACAGAGAGTCCAGGGCCCAGTTTAGGACAAGCAGGGTCTGTCGTGGGATGACCCTCTCCTGTGTATTCAACCAGGAAGAATGGTCGTGCCGTGCCGTTACGCAGGGAGGGAGCCTGAAAAGACACTCCTGTTAAGGTTTTTTAAAAAATAAAAACAAGTAGCATGAAATATCCCAATGTAAAACAGCAGCGAACCATCTGAGGGAGGAAAGACTGTCCGTCCATATTCACAGTGGACAGATTGACACCAGATATGTCCAGTATGGTGGGAGCCAGGTCAATGTTCAACACTGGAGCCTGAGGGGATTAAAAACAAGCAGGACGGTAAGCTAACAGCAACTAGGGATGTCACGATTACAGATTTTCTTCATACGATTATTGTCAAAGGAATAATCGTGATTTTACGATTATCACAATTATGTCTTAATTCAGAAACACTACAAATGTGTAAAATCTAGTGCCGGGCAACGATTAAAATCTTTAATCGTGATTAATGGCATGGAACGTTTGGATTAATTGTGATTTATTGCAGTCACGCACAAGATTATTTTATTCTTTAAAGGTACAGTATGTAAAAAAATCAAAGGTCAATGGAAGAAAAATTTTATATATAATTCAAAACTGTTTCCATTGATGAGTAATTGCTCCACTAGAAAAGCTGCTATATTTTTATTTTCTTAGAATGAGTCATTTATATCTACTTGCTGGGGGGTGCATATATGGAGGCTGCCATATTTGTTCCACCATCTTTACTACGGTGTCCCTGAATGGACAGAAACTAAACACCTTTTAGCAGCAGTATAATCCTTACACAGTAATCTTACACACTCATCTTGCACACTAATCTTAATTCAAGTAATCTTAAAGTCCTCCTTCCAGTGAAAACCCGTTTAACTTGCTCCTTCTGAAATACGGAGGGTTTCCCCTTGTTTACTTACACATGCTGACTTGCTAGCGTTGCGTTCCCCCCAGTCGGCTGTGCTTTCTCATCACAGAAACAATACGAAGAAAAGAGCGAATCGGGAACAGCCTCGCACTTCTACGTCACATTTCAAATAGCGTATCCCACGTGAGGTTTCTATCTGTCCATTGGAAGGCAGGTAACCCTCCACTACACACTAGAAGTAAAGACAGCACGACTGTAGCTTCGGAGTTGAGAAGCTAATTAGCTAACTGTTTGTTAGCATGGCGGAACAAACTTGTTTGTCGGCTCTATTTCCTGTCTGCAACAAAATAAGAGCAGAGGGCGGAGCTTCCTTCATACACTGATGGGAGGCAGCCAATCAGACGGAAATTCATGAGAAGGACCCGGAAAAGCTGCCGTTGGACCACAAGCCTCTCTTCTAGTATACAAATACAGCTGGATACAAAGATACCAGAAGGTTTTTTTTAAACAGAAACGATGCAGAATGCATTCAATAATAATGAAGAACACAGAAATATTAATGAAATGACCATGGAAGTACAACTTTAAATAATGATGTAACCTAATAAAATAAAACATTTATGACAAAAAGGAGTGAAAACGTAAGGATTTACGCGTAGAAGTAACAAGTCAGCAGGATGAATTTCAAACAGAGTAACGCGTTATGAAATATTTAACAGGTTAATGAATTGATGCGTTAATGCACCCATAACGCATTAATGTGCTCACCCCTAGTAAAGTCACACTCCTCACAGGCCTTTAAATTTTAAATTAGATTCGTCAAAATCGATGCGTTAATGCACAGAGATTGAATTAACTCAATTTATTTGTATGTTTTACATAACAAGGTTATTACTCATGCGGTATTCAAAATCTGAATTTGGTATCATCTTGGTCAGAGGAGCGGATTCTGGGCATGTTGTCTTAGTGGTGAACATAATCCACTAAAACCAAGGGGCAAACTTCGCTGGAAAAGTGTGAAGGCGGTAAGTTAAGCTTAATAATTGTAGTTCTTTCTTCATCCACTAGGGGCTCCAAAACAGAGCAAATCCTCATAGACTCCAACTTCACAGCAGAAATAAACAGGTTTACAGCCTGGTTCAATAAATCATTTTAGGTTTAATAGGTCAAGTTTAACTTCATGTCAACTTTGATGGGGGTGAATTTTTTAAAACTCATCTGTTTAGATGTTATTTAATCTTAAAATTACACATAATTAGGGGCGTGTCCTTTTGATTGACATGCAGCAGACTGGATGTCGGCCTGCCGGCCGGTGGCTAACAGTTAGCTCCTTGTTTGCTCTTGGTAAGGTCTCAGTCTGCAGCAAAGTAGCAACATGGGGGTTTTTAGCAGCCAACAGCAAGTCCAAACATGTCTTACCTTTAGCCCGCCGCTTACAAGGCTAATCTTCGTTAGCTCCTGTTAGTTTCGAGTTAGCTCGGTTAGCGTTTAGCTCAGAGTATGTTAGCTGTCAGTCATTTGCCCCGAGGCCGCGCTTTGCCCATTTTAGTATTTTCCGGGAGTGACGACACACACGACACGGCAAGATGTGACCAGATACTACGTCCATTTTTTTTTAAGTCTTTGACTTAAACCCACTGTAACCTCCTTATTTATGACCCATTCAATGTATCAGATAACTTTGTTTTTATTCTGTCGTCATGGTTCAGACATGATCTCTGACGTGAAGTGACGATATTGAGGAATATTTCAAATTAAATAAGCATGGGATAATAATATCGTGATTGTGTACGTAAATAATCGCGACATCCCTGACAGCAACATTATTGCATTTTATAAGAGATAAAAGCACAAAGTTGTTGATGGAGGACGGTTCTGACCTGCAGCGTCTGGTTCGGCTTGATGCCGGGCCCGCGGACCAGGAGCGGGATCCTGATGTCGAACTCGTACAGCTGCCGTTTATCGATGGGCAGCGAGAACTGACCTGAAACAGCCGACACAGGCGATCACTGCTGGGTTCACGTTTGATGGGAGGTTTTTAGGTTAATAGTTCTGCAGAAAAACAGCTTATTTAAACGTAGAAAATGTCCTGAACATCAGTGAAGTTGTGACTTCAAATGGAAAAGTCTCCTTTTTCACATTTGACAGCGTATGTAAGAGCTGACTAACACTGGGTGCGTTACTTGTTAACAGGTTGTGTAACGTTTCCAGTGAAACCCAGAAGTGTCAAAGGCAATTTACAGTTTCCACATCTGCTTATGAGTGAAACCTTGTGATGCAAAGTCTGCCAACTTTACCCCACAAGGGTCCACCAGATCCCTTTACAGCTGGTCATAAGCAATACTTGCTACTGCACACTAGTAAAAAGGTTAACAAGAAAAAAAAGAAGCTGAATGCACGGTCGCTTGCTTGCAACACCTGCAAAGCTGAACCAAGAGACAGAACAAGTTCATGCACAAAGATGAGGAAATGCTGCACCTTTAATCTGGCTAAAGGATGCAGCACCTGCTGTGAAGTGATCTAAGGACCGTAGGAGGAGTTAGCTGGAGCAGACCTGTATGATAGCCGTTGTCTGACGTGTAGAAGATGTAAGTGTTGTTCAGCTCTTTTATGCTGTCGAGCTTCTTCACCAGCATCTCCACCATGTCGTCCACAGATAACAGCGTCTGCCACCTGCCAGATAATTCAAGATTTAATTCATGCTTCCATCAATAATGTCCATCTCACCACACAATGCCACAAACAACATAAACACAGGAATTAAACACACGTCGCTGTAATTTGTTTGTTTTATATGGCAGGTTGTTCTGGAGCTGCTCCTAACAGCTTTCAACTGATCCAAGGATTACCAGCAAATTTCTCTGGCATCGCGATACCACTGTACAGATACAGAACATGCAACTAGTTTCCACTTCTGAGAGTTTTAGGCAATGAAATGATGTGAAAGCAGCCAGATTCCAGTTTCTGTATCACATGATGGTGGTAGCCTATCAGATATCATGATGATGCTGCTAATTTTTCAGTACTTTAATGCAGGTTATTGAACATTATGTTTTGTTAAATTTTAGGGCTATTTCTAGACACAGCAGAGATGTTGAGGGGATCCGGTTTGGTGGCCTCAGGATCGGGTCTCTGCCGTTTGCAGATGATGTGGTTCTGTTGGCGTCATCGGGCCGTGATCTCCAGCTCTCGCTGCAGCGATTTGCAGCCGAGTGTGAAGCGGCCGGGATGAGAATCAGCACCTCCAAATCCGAGACCATGGTCCTCACCCGGAAAAGGGTGGAGTGTCCTCTCCGGGTCGGGAATGAGGTCTTGCCCCAGGTGAAGGAGTTCAAGTATCTCGGGGTCTTGTTCACAAGTCAGGAAAGGATGGACAGACGGATCAGTGCGTCATCTGCAGTGATGAAGTCTGCATCGGTCCGTCGTGGTGAAGAAGGAGCTGAGCCAGAAGGCAAAAGCTATTGATTTACCAGCTGATCTACGTTCCTACCCTCACCTATGGCCATGAGCTGTGGGTCATGACTGAAAGAATGAGATTGTGGGTACAAGTGCCCGAAATGAGTTTCCTCCGCAGGGCGGCCAGGCTCTCCCTTAGGGTACAGTCTCATGGGTTTCCTCAAACGAACTAGACGTGAACGATCTGGATTCTCGCAGCAGGGGTCCGACAACTCTGCGCAGTCTCATGTTTGTTTTCTGAGACGTTTTGAGGACAAAACCGTTATCATCACACCGTAACGCAAGTAAAAAGAGACGAACAACAGCTGCCAAAGATCCAACCCCCCCCCCCACACCCAATTGTGCAGACGGCCTCTTCCAACCGTTCCGTTCTGACAACTGTTCAGGACTTTTGCCGCAGTCGCATGGTGCAAAAAATACAGATCTAATCCCTTTTCTGGACTTGAGAACGTTTTAATCGTGACAAAAGTGTCCATATGACCCTCCCCTTAGAGATAGGGGGGGGGCCTCGGTCATCCGGGAGCTGCTCCTCCACATCCAGACGAGCCGGATGAGGAGGCTCGGGCATCTGGTCAGGATGCCTCCTGGACGCCTCCCTGGTGAGGTGTTCTGGGCACGTACCATCCCGGACAAGACCCAGGACACGCTGGAGGGACCACGTCTCCTAGGCGACCTGGGATCGCCTCGGGATGGAAGTCTGGACTTCCCTGCTTAGGCAGCTGCCCCCACGACCCGACCCCGGATAAGCGGAAGAAGACGGAACTATGTCACTATTAAATATGATTTTATTTAATCATATTGTTTTAATTAATTTACTGATACATTTTTATGACTGCTGTAATGTTTAGTTGCATTTTTCAAACAGATTTTCCTTTGTGTGAAACATCGAGTTGTCCTTGGAAGGTGCAAGAATTCACATTGGGTTTAAAAAGCTAAATATTGGCATGGATGAAGGTGGACTGTGCAAATTTTAACATCTAAAAATGTAAATTTAGTAAGTCAACATTTATGTGACCCCTACCATTTGGACACTAGTTTTTAAAGGACTGCATTTACCAACAGAGTTCTTGCATTAGGGAGGTAAACCTGCCAAAAAGTCACAGTTAAGACCTGATTTATCAATACGTACTTACAACTTTATTCCAAAACCCCTGACAATAGATATACTGGGCTCTAATGTCGGCCGTTTATGGCTTAAACAAGTATTATGAGGGCCAAAGGTCAGCAGCCAAGCCCAAATGACTCTCTGGTCTGTGTTGACTCTGTGGTTTAGTTTAGGTGATCTCACTGTAACAACATGATCCAAATGCAAATGTGGGACATCTGGGCCAAACTTTCTTTGCCACCTGTTCACATGGAGAGAATATAAGTTACCCTTTCTGCCTTTCATAAAAGAGGAAAAAGGATCTAAATGAAAGTTGCTGTTGTATTTTTTCCCCCAGCCAGCATGCTTCCTGTCAGCGTGGCTACTGTGGTTTTCGTGGGTCAACCCACATTTTAAGCAGAAAGCTCCCACCATCTGTTTAGCTAGGTCTGGCTTCGAGCTTCAGAGGGTGTGAGAAAATGAACATGTGAAGTTTAAGTGGCTAAACATATTAAAATAACATTTCTGTGTTTGTTGGTACTCCGTTCTGTGTTTTCATGTCATTTTCTGATCTACCAAGAGAGAAACATTTCGTCATGGTACCTTCTCCTGTAAGCATTGTCCAGGAATGAGAGTGAGCTGTTGGGCATGGGGTTGACAGGTTGACGCAGCAGCCAGTGTTTGTCCTACAACAGACACACAAACGGAGCTTCGTTAAAAGTGCCATCAGAAACCAGGCTGCACGCAACATGTGATGTCATCGCCAGCATACCTTCCCCGGTTTGTCAAAGCTGCCGTCTCGAGGGGCCTGAATGTTGCTGAACTCTTTCTGGTACTGCGGTGCTGCCGTCCACGGGGAATGAGGAGCTGGAGGTGACAACATTATGAAGAACGGATGCTGGGGGCTCCTGTCATCCAGGAAGCGAAGGGACCGGTTCAGCTGGAATGACGAACAAGCAAAGGATTTACACATTACTGCCAAATGTGCATTTTATTAAGAGCACAAACAAGGAAGCAGAGAGGTTTATTAAGCCGGGATAAGGTATCAATAAACATGAAAAGACTGCGCTGCAAAAACAACAACACTTGAAATAATTCTTTATCCTTGCTGATCAAAATCTAATCACGTGTTTCAATGACAACTAAATTGTACATGCCTAAACTTGCAGGAAATAAAAATGCCTGTAAAACTGAGACAGGTCATATAAAAACCCCTGAAGTTTGATTTCAGAGGGACTCTCTAGGCTGCCTGCTTGGCTCTGGGACAGATACAGCACTGCAGTTCAGCACCACCCATGTAACAAAACAAAGTTCAGGTTTCATAAACTAAATTTAAAACAGAATCAGAAGAAAGCTGGTTAGGCTGGTTTAACAGAAAAACTTAACTGTCACCTGGTGAGAAGACATGCCGAGTGTCAACACAACATAAAAACACAAATGAGTCAAAAGTCCTCACTTAAACTTAAAGGTACAGTGTGTAAGAATGACTGACATCTAGTGGTAAAGATGGGTATAGCAATGACATCATATTCCAAGCATTGTTGTAAAAGTAGGGTGGCTTCAGTGGCCAAAATTCTCCCAGACAAAGATGTTTTTATCAGAGTGTCCCTTTAACTCACTGGCTGCCCTTCACATCTATAGACGTTAATTTTTATGGTGGGAGAAAAACAAGCGTTGATCATCTTTATTTCTGTAATTGTCACCTGATCCAGTAGATGGCAGTGTCAGACAAGCTTAAAAGAATATGTTGCGGTCAACAGGAAGTCGTGCTGTGTGGTCAAAAAGGCTTCAGGAAAAGTGCTCCATTCTCTTGTGGGGGAGAGGGAATATGGCGACCATAGATATCTATATATAATTGCTAGATAACTCACCTGCGCTGTTGGCCAATGGAGTCAAACGTCCGCAGATGGCGGCCATCTTACCACAGTCAGCCAGCTCACTTACAGCATTGGCTTTAAATGGTGATGTACTTTTTAAATAACTATAACTTATTTAATTTTTTACCAATTTTCAATCGGTCTGGTTTGTTATAAACGTCGGAGATGTAGGTGTGAAGCTACATAACGATTATAACTAACAAATCCAGAGCAGAGTGAGCTATAGCCATGGACTTTCATATAATAACAGGCGAGGTACAATAGATATAACAAGCCCATGGCATTTATATTAAATCAGTGTTTAGAACTAGCGTATACAATGGATATATTTATGTATGAAAAAATTTTAATATATAAACTTGAAGAAAAAAAAGACTTGAGTTTTTATCTAAAATAGTGACAATACGCTCAATAAAATTTGATCAAATCATGTTTTGAGTAAACTTTACTACCAGGTTTCACTCCCAGATTTCCACCTCACCTTATCTTACACCTACTTTTGGCCACGTAGGAGGTTTGTTCAAACGTTATCTTTTTAGTCACAAAAAAAGACAGTCAGGCAGACGGGACAAAAGCTCCGTCCGTAGGGTGTAAATAAAGACTAGGGTGCATTTACTAAAACCATAGTTGCTGAACTAACATAGTTTGGATAATTACATTAAATATAGTTTTAGGAAACGTACCCCAGCTAGTCACTACAACCGAAGACGGTAATCAAACAAAAGGGTTGGTCGTAAAATCGTCACTGATTTACCTCAAACTTGCTGTTTAATTAAAGATCTAATTGTGGTCTTAGCTTTATTACTTGCGCAAGTAGGCTAGCTATATTAGCCGTGATGCACAACTGTGCTACGCGATTAAGTCGTTTTTCAAAAAGACTGCTGTAATTTCAACATGTTGAAGTATCCAGAATTATAGCCACATTAAAGCAACCTTTACCGATGTTGCATTCTTACACAATTTTTCTAACAGGGTAAAATGTTATGAATGAGGTAATGGAACTCTGAAATACAAGACAGACCCACCATTAATCAAAATAAAATATTATTCCAATCTCTAAATATTCAATGAAAACTCCAACCAATCCTTGAAGTGGGGTGCACCTCTAGGATTGTCCAACGGACCTGCCTGTCAGACCTTTGATTCTGCATTGGGAGGTGGAGGGAATGAAGGGGTGTGTCTTAGGAGTGAGGCGGGACTGTTTATATTCAAAAAATCTTGCTGTGCTTTCTGAAATGCAAGATCGGTAAAGGCTGCTTTAATAATGTTTGTAAGAACCTGAGCTGTTTGTAAACCCATCAAAATTTCAGTGAAATATGATTATTTGCTTTTGCAGAGATCACTCTCCTTCATTCAGAAACCATAGGCCTGACTGTGGTAAGATGGCCGCCGGTGATGCTGTCCAATAAGCCACAATAAGCGATCTAATGATTATACAGATATCTATGATGGCGACTGCTCGTAATTGAGGCAATTTAGGCGTCGGACGTTAGATGAAAGTTTGTGTAAAAACTGATCAGTGACAGTGACACGATCGGTCAAAGACACGATCCATAGATTGAACTATAGCAGCAATGTGCGCCAGCTGAAAGTAGGTCGAGCAGCAAGCTGGGTGACAAGAAGACAGACGTTTCTGTCAAATATTATGTTGTGAAACAAACTTGTTGTGGCTTATATAGCTAGTGAATAATTACTTTGCCGCCAAAACTCTTTTCTCAGTGTTGTTATTGTTGTTTCATACAAGTAAACAGCTGTTCAGATGTTGATAGTGTCACTAAAGTAAAAAATATTGGCATCAAAGTCATTTTTGTACTTGAAGTGCATTGCTGCATAAAATGCTTGTTTTCTCAGCTTTTTGGTAAAAAGCAGGCATTTTTGCTTCAACTACCCCATGTTCTACTGCAGATGAAAGAACAGAGTCTAAGCCAGGGTTACTCATTTCGGTCCTACGAGGGCCACAATCCAGCAGGTTTTCCATCTCTCCCTGTTCTAACACACCTGGCTCAAATTTAACCCTCTAGGGACGTTGGACGCACCGGTGCGTCCAGATCAAATGCCCAATTTAAGATGACGTAGCGGCTAAACGCAGCGACACCAGAGACACCATTCCAACCTCTCTGGACAGGGCAGACTTCAAACTATAAGCCAGTTTTTAAATCGTGTTAATAGACCAAATATAACCGGAGTTATGATATAAAATGTACAACCTAGTTTTCCAACTGATATTACATACATGTTTAATGCGCGTTTGGTGAAGGAAAATAACGGGAAAAAACAGCGAATTCAATGGAAAGTGCCCATAAGCTAGTATAAAAGTGTCAGAAAAACCTAACAACCTCTTTACAGTTGGTCAAAAACGCAACATATCAACCGATATGAGAATTATGTGACAACATGATGCATTTTGTTGCTGAGGAAGAGTGGAGGTGGTGGAAGTTACCAAAAATTCCCCAAAATCAGATGTCAGGGCTGCTTCCTGGTGGACAGGATGACTAACACACCCTGGAAATATCAGACTTGTAATGTCCTTTCTGTCTTGTGATGACAGAAACCATCTTTTTGGATTGGATCAATTAATCTTTTTGGCATCTCATGGTGATTATTGATTGTTTTGTAAATAATTGGAAAAAAAAAGGCCTTAGATTTTGCTGCATTTTCATGTAATTCTTATTTTCTCTCTCTTTTGATGGCCAATTTTTCCAAATATTTTTAAAACTTACTACTTATATTTGCATTCTAAGTTATAAAAATGGTTTGTGAAACAAGTTTGTGGTTTTCACAATGAAAAATCAAAGTTTTTTCTACTCCGATTTTATGTTTTTTTAAATGGTTTTAGACCAACTGTTAAAACAGTGTATAAAAATGAAAAATAAACTGTAAAATCACACTGCTGAAAAAAATATACCAAACAAGGCAGGTAAACTTCTTTTAAAAGTGAGATTTAAAGGTAAAAACATAAGTAGTGTAAAACAAACATTTATACCGCTAGTCACTAGAGGGTTAATAGATTCAACAGCCAATCAAACTCTGCACAATGACTCGTTAACTTGTGTTGGAGCACGGAGATGTGGAAAACCTGCTGGAGATTTGGTAGATTTGGTGTTTATACAAGCATAGTTCACAATGTTCTATGGCTCTCGAAAAATCTGTAAAAATGCGGGAAAATCTTGGCAACATGGAGAACTCTGCTTTGAAAACATCTGGCAGTCAATGAGTTAAACAAAGCTGGTACAGCAGTTTGAAAGTTCAGAGAAGTTCTCACTTCACACACACTGTTTTGTCCATTCAGGGACACTGTAGTAAAAATGGTGGCACAAATATGGCAGCCTCCATGTACGTGCACCCCCAGAAAGTAGATATAAATGACTAATTCTATGAAAATAAACATAACAGCTGTTCTACTGAAGCAATTACACATCAAAGGAAGCACAGTTTTTAATTTTATATTACATTTTTCTGTCATTGACCTTTGATTTTGCTACACACTGCACCTTTAAAAATATTTAAACGTGAACAACTTTTAAAGATCTGCAGGTCTGTTCCTGTGCTGATGATTAACCCTCCGCCCTGCTGACTGAAAGACAAGAAAACTTGACATGACATTTTACACCTATCAAAGAAGCTGATTCAGACAGTTTCAAGAAGAGTTATTTCTGCCCATAAATTCTTTCACAAGACTCCCTCCAGTACATGAAACGCTGCTGATCACAAGCTCCGGACAAGCAGAAGTCACGATGGAGAGAGTGTGATTACGACTCACGATGAGGTCTGTCAGGTAGTCTTCCTCATATTTGTCACTGTGCTTCTCTTCTTTCCCGTTCACGGAGAGTGTGTAGTTGTAGTACTGGGAGTTTCCCACCTGCAAGGTCACACAGAGAACTGTGAAACGATAGAAGTGGTGAGAAAAAACAAAAAAGGTTTTGGGTTTTAAATGGGACTCACCAATGCATGCCACTGGTCCCAGCCCGGTGGAACATAGCCGACGTCTCCAGCTTCTTTTTTGCCATACTGACGACAGAGGAAACAGTTCAGTGAGTTTAGAGTAGATATAAAATCTGATATCAGGAAAAGTATCAAACCAAATTTTTACAAACAAAATCTCGCAAGATTTTGTTCAGTTATGAAATCTCGCGAGATCTTGTTCCATTAGTCCCTGACTAAGTCCAAATTCGGGGGTTATGTCCTTTAAAGGCCGAATGTGAGGGCTGCTTACGTCACAGCCAAGGGGCAAACTCTGCGGGAGAACAGTGAGGCTACTTCCGGGTTGCCCAAAAATCGTAGTTCTTTCTTCATCCTCTAGGGGGCTCCAAAGCAGATCAAATCCCCATAGACGCCCATGTTAAAAAGGCCAACTTCACAGCAGAAATAAACATGTTTACGGCAGAAATAAACATGTTTACAGCCTGGTTCAAAAATCATTTTCGGTTTAATAGGTCAAGTTTACCTTCATGTCAACTGTGAGGGGGGGGTAATTTTATTATAACTCATCCATTTAGATTAAGGATGTTCGATATAGGCTTTTTTTTTTTTTTATTCCGATATCCGATATACCAATATTGTCCAACTCTTAAATTTCTATATTCAGTATCAACTGATACAGATATATGCAGAGAGCTGTGAGGTTGTATCTCTCATATTTTGAGAAATACAACTATATTCTGCTTTAAGAGCAAATATCCCAAAATATCCTTAACTCAGCCAGAGGAGTTGATTTTGGGTATCTCGCTGCCATATATCAGATACTAGCAGATATTAACCAATATCTAGCTACTTATAATGCTTCTGACAACTTGGCAACTTAACAACTTAAAACCAGACATATTATCAGCAGCTTCAAAGCAAGTCAGTCTGTAGCAGCAGCAGCTGCACTGTAGTCACATGACTCTGAAAGGAATGCTGGGAAATGAAGTTCTTCTAGGATAACAGGGACTTTTATACATGCTGGAATGCTGTTAATGGAACAAGATCTTGCGAGATTTCGTTGCTCCATGATGAAGTCTCGCAGGACTTCATTTTTTCAAAATATCGGCCCAAAAGACCAATACAGATATTGACAGATGTCACATTTTAATGCCAATATCGGCCGATAATATCGGTCGGCCAATAATACCAGACATTCCTACCAATTACACATTGGGCAATATCGGTATACTAGATATCGGTAAAGAAGCCAGTCTCGAACATCCCTAGTTCATACTAGAAGTCTACAATCTTAAGATAGTAAAAGACACCAACACTTGGAGGTCTGGTTTCATGCTCAGTTTCTTGAACCAGGCTAATTAACTCAGTAGTTACAGCTCATTTGTGTCCCCTGAACTAAAATGAGCTCGACTCTCCTGCTTCAGGTGGTTTTTGGCCAATATGAAGACTTGATGAGCATCAGAACGAATGGAAACAACTAGAAAACAAAACTCTTCCAGCATCTTTCTGGCTCATTCTACCCCAAGAAGGTTCAACTCTCATATCCAGAGGAAGAGCTCTTTCCATTTTGTAGATGTCTGACACAGTTTTTTCTTCCTTCAGGTCCGGTTCTGGTAACACAAACTACTATTTTCCAGTAGTTTGCCGTAGTAATTGGTTTAATTTCATTGAAGCTGAAAGTCATTTCTTTCTTGGTTTAGATTTGCTTTTGTAGAGGATGGAAACTAAGCTACTGACTCAGCCAGTTTGGTAATGACAGACGCATTTCTGAACAGCAGCTCAACCTTCAACAGGATGGGGAAGTGTGAAATATGGCTACTTTCTTCAGCCTCATATTTGCTTTGTGGTTGCTGCTCTCCCCCTTACAAATAATGATGCTCATCAAAACTGTCTAAAAGCGAAACAGAGAAGGGAACCTGTGTAGCTACGTCTGAGTACATATTGTCCTTCCTGCATGACTGCTTCTAGAGCTATTCTTGTAGTGACATGGTGCCTTTCTCTTGGTAGTGACATCTATTGTTTAGGAAGAGATTTGCAGTAAATCCAGATCACCTGAAGCACCAGTATGAACAGTTACGGTGTTGAAATTATAATTAGCCCGCGTAGTGGCCGTTGCAGCGGGCGTAATCGCTCCTGCAGGGTTGCAACACTGGTTTTTTAAGTCAAATAGATCGATACTGCGTTTTTAAATATCAATTTCATATCGGCATATGAAAATATCGTGATATTTCAGTGTATCGAAATTTTTTTCCCACTCCTATTTTTCAAACTGTCGGAAACTGATAACAAAACTGCTTTTTGCAATGACTGCTTAGTTTTTTCAGCTTTAATATCGGAATCGATATCGGTTATCGGCCACATGCATTTTAAAATATCGGCATATCGGATATCGGCCAAAATTCCAATATGGTGCATCCCTAGTTTTGTGTGAAGATTTTCGATATTATCTGCCAACCGATATCATTGGCCAATATTGTTATTAAAAGTGATATTGGAAAATAGCTGTATCGCTTTAATCGTATTGATTTTTTTTACTAACGAAACCTTGCGAGATCTCATTCCATTAGCATCGGTCCAGCATGTAGAAAAGTCCCCGTTATTCTGGAGGAACTTCATATCCCTTCATATCCGTCTCCCTAATGTGACGAAATATCAAGATATTTTGATTGAAAATTAATTAGAAAACAAACCAGAAAAAAAACACAAAGATATCAATGAATAATGAAGATAAAAAATGGTTAATATATACAAAAACTACTTGATACCGTTAAAATAAAAAAAATTCATGGTCGCTTGCAAATAAAAATTGTTAAATCTATTCCTGCTCCTTCTGTCATACAGTGCTCGCAGTTTTTTCAAGAGATGTCCGATATTATCAGCCTACTGATGCCAGTGGCGGATATCAGAATTAAAATGTGATATCCAAAAATATTGATAAAAATATCAGACTAATATTTTTGCTAACGAAATCTCGCGACATCTTATTGTGTTCCGAAATCTTGTTCCATAAGCAGCAGTCCAGCATGTATAAAAGTCCCTGTTATTGTGGAAGAACTTCATATCCCAGCATTCCTTTCAAAGTCATGTGACTACGGTGCAGCAGCTGCTGCTACAGACTGACTTGCTTTGAAGCTGCTGATAATATGTCTGGTTTTAAGTTGTAAGTTAAGTTACCAAGTTGTCAAACATTAGAATTAGCTACATGTTGGCTAATACCTGCTAGTATCTGATACCTGGCAGCCAGATGTCCAAAATAAACTCCTCTGGCTGAGTTAAGGATATTTTGGGATCTTTGCTGTCAGAGCAAAATATAGTTGTATCTCTCAGAATGTGACAGATACAACCTCACAGTTGCCTGCATAGATCGGTATCAGTTGATATCAGAAATTAAAAGTTGGACAATATCGGTATATCAGATATCGGTAAAAAAGCCAATCTCGAACATCACTAGTTTTGGCTGCTTTTATTGTGCATTAGAGCATCACTGCTGTAAAGATAATCAAGAAATGAAGAGGACATTCGCACAAATTCACAAAAGCTGGAGCATGACTGATTTTTTTTATGCATTTTGAAGCAAAGGAAAAAAACAAACCTTTGAAAATAACTCATAAATAGATGTATTCAGACCTGGTTCAGATATTTCCCAGCGAAGAACGTCTGGTAACTCTGCTTGTTGAGGTAGAGGGGGAAAGCCTTGGCTTCGGGCCCTTTCTGCCACAGAATGCTGGAGCAGTTGCCAGACAGAGAGTTGTTCCTCACCTCGTGGTTGTGAGGGTACCGACCTGTCAAAATGCTGCTCCTGCTGGGGCAGCACAGCGGCGTGACTGTAAACTTCACAGGAGGAGGAAGCAAGAAGAGGAAGATGAGCAGAAGAGAACAGAAGGGGGGGGACATGATGAAAGACCAGCATGACAACAGAGAGCAGGATGTAGGATAGCAGTTTCAATCACACATGCATGTGGAACTGAGGGAAGTAATCAGGTGATCATCACATAAAGATGCCTTGTTGCAAGTAAAAACAAGACTTTGCTTTTTATGAGACGTCACAAGCCAATAAAACTATTTTGCTAATTTATCACAAATGTAAGACGAATAAGATGCAGTAAAAAGAATGATGCCTTCCTGTGAAATGAAGAGGAGGTGAAACAAAAAGCAGATTAAAATAGTAAGTGCTTTCAGCCAAAGTGTGAAAATACTCACAGCATTCACAAATGTTGCTCCTGCGTCTCCTACTAAAGCTTTCGTTTTCTTCATGGGTGTCTGCAGAGATGACAGAAGAACAGAAAGATAACGTGTAAAAACAATGCAATGACCACAGTTCAACTCTACATTTTACCGAGTGTAGCTAAAGACATTTGTTCACTGAATGCAAACAGCAAGTTGCTCCAGTAGGAGTTCACAGCAGCTTCATTAGCTTGTGAATGTGAAATGTTTTCAGCTCAGAGCTGCAGCAGGTTAGTTTCACTACATCGCCGGGCAGAATTGAGTCTGTGTTGCTGAAATAAAAAAAAAAAAGCACCTGGTCGGCACCAGATTTAGCTCCAAGATCATGTGGACCAACATGAATGAGGCCTGTGCATGTTTATGCTAGAGATGCACCGATCCAGTTTTTTTATTCATCCAATCCGATACCGATACCTGTGCTGGGCATTCTGGCTGATACCGATCCGACACTGCTGTTGAATGAATGAATTGTATTCTTTGCCATGTGACTGAAAACATCAAGCTTGACATAAGCATTTTGTCTTTTTTTTTTGTTTTCAATTTTATGTTATTTTCATTTTTTAATTTAAAAAAAATCTAGCCTTGTTAAAAAGGTAACAAATTAACACAGATATAAATTGTAGGAGCTAATTATCTTTTGTTAGTGTAAAATATATTCTTATTTTGAGGAGAATTTAGTTAAGGTTATTTATTTCTTGATATTTGTTTTAAGATTATGTTTCTTAGTTATTTAGTTGTTTCTTTTTTTTTTTGGTTAATTAGGACTAATTTGGGTGGATTAAGTTCATAAATAGGCTGTCAGTGGTAGGACCAGCATGCATCTGGGTGGGCGTATGGTTTTTTACCAGCGCAAGAGAAGTTGGAGAAAATGTTTGTTCATGTCTTCCTTGCTTGCAACGGCTAATAAACCGTAAAAACTAATGGACTTTGCCGGGAAAATGGACTTCTTTTGGCCTGCGTAAATTATTTGGATTTTTGTTGTTTGTAAAGAAAGAACGGCCACATCATAAATGTACTTCTTATTATTTATTAAAAAATAAAGTAAAAATTCATTATGATATCCATAAAAACAGAAATGTTTAGATCAGAATGCTGGATCGGTCACATTCATCTGATATCCGATCCAGCTAATTTGTCAGTATCGGAGCTCATATCCGATCAGTATCGGATCGGTGCATCTCTGGTTTATGCTACATGAACTGTCCACTCATAACAACGTGAATGACTCAGTCAGGAAAAAGCAACGTCCAATATTCCTTAATTCATTTCAAAGATTTCAGTGATTGCGAGAATCTTTTTTAGGACATTTTGATCCGTACATGAGGAATTTGTGAAAGCAGCCAGATTCTAGCTTCTGTGTCACATGATAGTGGTAGCCTATCAGATTCTAGCTTCTGTGTCACATGATGGTGGTAGCCTATCAGATTCTAGCTTCTGTGTCACATGATGGTGGTAGCCTATCAGATTCTAGCTTCTGTATCACATGATGGTGGTAGCCTATCAGATTCTAGCTTCTGTATCACATGATGGTGGTAGCCTATCAGATTCTAGCTTCTGTATCACATGATGGTGGTAGCCTATCAGATTCTAGCTTCTGTATCACATGATGGTGGTAGCCTATCAGATTCTAGCTTCTGTGTCACATGATGGTGGTAGCCTATCAGATTCTAGCTTCTGTGTCACATGATGGTGGTAGCCTATCAGATTCTAGCTTCTGTATCACATGATGGTGGTAGCCTATCAGATTCTAGCTTCTGTATCACATGATGGTGGTAGCCTATCAGATTCTAGCTTCTGTATCACATGATGGTGGTAGCCTATCAGATTCTAGCTTCTGTATCACATGATGGTGGTAGCCTATCAGATTCTAGCTTCTGTGTCACATGATGGTGGTAGCCTATCAGATTCTAGCTTCTGTATCACATGATGGTGGTAGCCTATCAGATTCTAGCTTCTGTGTCACATGATGGTGGTAGCCTATCAGATTCTAGCTTCTGTGTCACATGATGGTGGTAGCCTGTAAGATTCTAGCTTCTGTATCACATGATGGTGGTAGCCTATCAGATTCTAGCTTCTGTATCACATGATGGTGGTAGCCTATCAGATTCTAGCTTCTGTGTCACATGATGGTGGTAGCCTGTAAGATTCTAGCTTCTGTATCACATGATGGTGGTAGCCTATCAGATTCTAGCTTCTGTATGACATGATGATGGTAGCCTATCAGATGCTAGCTTCTGTATCACATGATGGTGGTAGCCTATCAGATTCTAGCTTCTGTGTCACATGATGGTGGTAGCCTATCAGATTCTAGCTTCTGTGTCACATGATGGTGGTAGCCTATCAGATTCTAGCTTCTGTGTCACATGATGGTGGTAGCCTATCAAATTCTAGCTTCTGTATCATGTGATGGTGGTAGCCTATCAGATTCTAGCTTCTGTATCACATGATGGTGGTAGCCTATCAGATTCTAGCTTCTGTGTCACATGATGGTGGTAGCCTGTAAGATTCTAGCTTCTGTATCACATGATGGTGGTAGCCTATCAGATTCTAGCTTCTGTGTCACATGATGGTGGTAGCCTATCAGATTCTAGCTTCTGTGTCACATGATGGTGGTAGCCTATCAGATTCTAGCTTCTGTGTCACATGATGGTGGTAGCCTATCAGATTCTAGCTTCTGTGTCACATGATGGTGGTAGCCTATCAGATTCTAGCTTATGTATCATGTGATGGTGGTAGCCTATCAGATTCTAGCTTCTGTATCACATGATGGTGGCAGCCTATCAGATTTCATGATGACGCTGTTAATACTACTGATGATGAGGATTTTTTGGTATCTTTCAGTTCTTTAATGAGGTTTTTGAACATTATGTTTTGGTATATTTGTACGATTACTGTTAAATTTTATATCTGAACATTTTCCACTGAATAAACACTTATTTGATAACTGAAAAAAGTTAATCTTATTTTTGTTTAATTTACTCATCAATATAATTTATTCTTGTTTTAAAAGCATTTCTTTCCAGTACTTCTGTTTTCAAGTTTTACTTATATTTAACATTACCCTTACATTCAAGATATTAATGCAAACTGTACAAATGTGGTTTTCTTTAAGGAGACCAAAAGTATTTGTAATGATATCAGTATCTATGAAAAAGTAGCATTAAGAGCTGGTATCGTATTGATAGGAAAAATTTCGGTATCACCCATCCCTAGTTAACAGTTACAAACGCTGAGGTTAAACTGCTGTAACTTTGGCTGTATCTTGTCAATTAGTGTTTATTTAATTATTTCTTTAAAAAAAAAAAACTTGATGGTGACAGATTTTTTTTTTGTGACCAACCGTCATTTCACGGTCTGGAAGCTGAATTTACTCTTAAAAAGTACTGCCCAACTACCATAGCTATACATTATTCGGCATTTTATGACTATATTTTCTAAAATCTAATCTGATTATCACGTTTTTAGATTAATTATTTTGGCTAGTCTGTTCTTTTTGTTGAAAGATTTATGTTGATAAATTATCTGATAATTTAATCTATATAAAACAAAGGTTTTTTTATGCCTCACTCTGACACCATTATTGTTTTCTCTGCTGACACGTAGTGTGTTTTCGCATAATATTATAATGCTTGACATTTTCTGCAGATTGGCTCCGGAGCATCAGCGAAGCTTGCAGATTTAAATAATTATAAAATTGCTTTAAATATAACAAGCTCAGTATTGATAATTTAAACCTGAATATTCTATCTGGCGTTTATTTATTAGATAATATGGAGGTAAAAGCATTACACAGTGTGAAATGAGGACTTTAAACTCAGAAAATGACTCTGTCCATCTTCACTTGGGAAGATTTAAACATTTGATCTTGGAAAGTTCGTTAAAAATGGGATTATATCACCACGCAGTCACGTGACTCTTTATGATCAATCTAGTTGATAATAAAAAAAGTGTTTTCCGGGTGATGTACTACTCACCATCCCCCCCAGCTGAACGTCCTGATCGTCAGCGAGCACGAGGATGATGTTTGGTTTGGCGCTCTCCGCACACCTGGCGCAGCAGGTGAGGAGCGCCAGCAGCAGCGTGAAGAGCGTGACTTCTTTCCGGAGTTCTGTCCGCCGGCCTCGGCTCGCGCCAGCTCCTCTCCCGGAACCTGCCATCGGAGCCTCCGCAGCGCCGGGGCCTCCTGCTACTCTTGACCGCCGCGGCCGTTCAAGCTGAAGCCTCAAGCCGAGCAGTCCTGGTCGTGGGAGGGGGGCAGAAGCAGGTTGCGTGCACAGGACGCACCGGACGGGCGCGAGACTGGTTAGAAGTTTGAGGAAGTGGAGAGAAGAGTCAGCGGTCATATGATCAGACTGAGTGGGAGGAGAGAGGACGGAACACATGTTTTACACAACACATGGTTCACTCTTGTTAAACCCCTGAAACCCTTAAAACTCTTGATTGATTTATACTGTTTAATATAATATAATATAATATAATATAATATAATATAATATAATATAATATAATATAATATAATATAATATAATATGATATGATATAATGGCTAATCTAAACACCTGTAATCTCAGATCTATCAGCATCGAGAACCGTCATCCATTAATAGCTGATAAAATGAGATTACGGAGAGAAATCTTAGTCATGCAGTAGACAGTAGAAACAGGCCAGGCCTAAATTTTGGACCCTCTTTCTCTCTCTCTCTCCCTCTCTAGATGTTATGACAAAAACAATTAAGCAACTATTATAGTTGTATTTTCTCTCTCTTTTTTGGGGCCAGCTTTGTTTGTTTGTCATTATCTTTATCCCGGTATTTTTGTAACTTCTCAAAGCTAATATGCGCTGTTGTAACTGAAAAAAAAGCCCTGTAAATAGCCGGAAAGTTGTTCTGCAAATGTTTATTGCGATGCAGTTGTACAAATTTGTTAATATTTTGACAATAGTGTGTCTGCCCTCTAGAGGCGTTAAAGTGTAACAACAACGATAATACGTTAAGTTAAAGAAATTGTAAATAGTTTGTGCTTCCGGTTAAGACGTTCAAAATAAAATCGCTCTATGTAGTTCTTTTTCTTTCTTTCTTTCTTTCTTTCTTTCTTTCTTTCTTTCTTTCTTTCTTTCTTTCTTTCTTTCTTTCTTTCTTTCTTTCTTTCTTTCTTATCATCATTGTTGGTAGTAGAATTAGTAGTAGTAGCAGTAATTGGTAGGACCAGACAGTGTTCTCCGTTTCTAGTCGGAACTATTTTGGTAACGCGCTGGTATCCGTGTAGCAACACACCTGCATCCGGTTGCTCTCATTTTCTGCAGTTTTTCTGCTGCTTCACTCCCCTGCTGCCACACACACTTAAACACAGTCTTGTATTTTTAACAATGGTGCCATTAAAAAGAAGGAAGCTTGTCTCCTCGCGCACTGGGAACGCTGGGGCTGACAGTGGAGGTGAAGTTAAGTTTCCGCAGGCTGTTTTATTCCTGTTGGAAAGAAAAATGGGAGCCAGTCGCAGAGCTTTCCTCTCTCAGCTCGGACGAAAGAAAGGATTTCAGGTGCAGGAGCTGTTCAGGTGAGAGGAGAAAAGAAAGAAACGGTCGGATGCATCACTTACTGTTACAAAGAGACAGTAAAATTAAATTAAATAGTTTAAATGACAGTAACAAAGGAGCTTTTGTGCTTCATATTTAAACTCAGAGCTTCTGTTCTCATCGGGTTTTTGTCTGTCAACAGTGAAAGCGTCACTCATGTCATATGTGAGAACAACTCCGTCCATGAGGTCAGGACCTGGCTGGACTCACAGTCCAACAGCCAACCAGGACCTCACCTGCTGGACATCAGCTGGTACACAGAGAGCATGCGCGCAGGTCAGCCAGTGGAAATATTGGACAGACATAAACTTCAGGTGCAACATGTTTCACACACGTTTCAGATCAACCTGAATGACTAACCTTGATCATCCTTGAGATCACATTTTTTAACAACTGAACAAAAAAAATGTTTAAAATCTTCTATATCACAGATGCTTCTCTGTAGATGTTTTAATATCACTACAGAAAAGTAAAAGAAAACACCAGCAAAGACACATTTAGAGTAAAAAAAAGTGTGCAAAAATGCTTGATTTCTCTCCTAAACAGCTTAAAACTGCAGCCAACTTGTTTCATCAGTAAATCTCAGAGATTCTACAGATGAATAAACTAGGGATGTTCATTATTGACTTTTTTTTTTTACCGATATCTGATATACCAATACTGTCCAACTCTTAATTTCTGATATCAACCGATACTGAGATAGATATCGATATCGACACACTGAAATATTATATTTTCATATGCCAATTTCATATTAATATTTAAAAATGTGGTATCGATCTATTTTACCAAAGATATCCTGCGGGATTTCACCATTCTGAAAAAACGTGAGATTTTGTAACAGAACAACAAAATCTTGCAAGACTTTGTTGTAGAATAGATCGATACAGCTTTTTAAAATATGATATCGGCATATGGAAATATCGCAATATCTCAGTGTATCAATTTTTTTCCCACCCCTACTACGTTGGCAAATTTTGACACATTCCGACCCGCTGTTTTTAGTCAATATCGGCCAGTAATCGGTCAATATCGGCCCGTAGGGGTGGGAAAAATATTGATATCGACACACTGAAATATCATGATATTTTCATATGCCAATTTTATATTAATATTTAAAAACGTGGTTTCGATCTATTTTACCAAAGATATCTTGCGGGATTTCATCATTCTGAAAAAACGCGAGATTTTGTAACAGAACAAAGAAATCTTGCGAGATTTCGTTTGTAGAATAGATCGATATAGCTTTTTAAAATATCAATATGATATCGGCATATGGAAATATTGCGGTATCTCAGTGTATCAATTTTTTCCCCACCCCTACTAGGTTGTCAAATTTTGACACATTCCGATCCGCAGATCTTAGTCAATATCGGCCCGTAATCGGTCATTATCGGCCCGTAGGGGTGGGAAAAAATATCAATATTGACACTCTGAAATATCATGATATTTTCATATGCCAATTTCATATTAATATTTAAAAACGTGGTTTCGATCTATTTTACCAAAGATATCTTGCGGAATTTCATCATTCTGAAAAAACGCGAGATTTTGTAACAGAACAAAGAAATCTTGCGAGATTTCGTTTGTAGAATAGATCGATATAGCTTTTTAAAATATCAATATGATATCGGCATATGGAAATATTGCGATATCTCAGTGTATCAGTTTTTTCCCAACCCTACTAGGTCGGCAAATTTTGACACATTCCAACAGTTTTTAGTCAATATCGGCCCATAATCTGATGCTGGTATCGGGTCAGGACAGCCGTACTCTAATGGCTGCTTATGTGTTGGGCTGGAGTCAGAACGTGACGCTTTCTCCGTGTTGTAAACGTGAAAACACATCTCTTGTGGAGAATCAGTTCACGTGTGAGCAGGAGCTGTTGAGAAAGTCTTGCGATTACGTGTAGAAATGATATTTTTATCTTGAATTTCTCGTCTGTCTCAGGAGCTGCTGATCAGCGAACCAGAGGTAACCCTCTTCTCAGTCCCCAGCTACGCCTGTCAGAGAAACACCTCCCTGGAAAACCGTAACACCCCCCTCACTGTACGCCCCCCCCCATGCCAAACTGACTCTCTGAAAGCTTTTATGTGGAATTTAACCCCCTTTCTGCTTCAGGACGCGTTGTCCCTGCTGGCTGAAAACGCGGAGCTGAGTGAGGAAGACGGGCGAGGCGTGGCGTTCCGCCGGGCCGCCGCCGTGTTGAAGGCGCTTCCATCGCCGGTAACGAGCATGCTGCAGCTCCGGAGGCTGCCCTGTCTGGGGGAGCACTCTCTCAGAGTCATCAAAGTCAGTGTGCGCCTTCATTCGGCCGCTCCATCGCACCCCAAACAGACTTAATGAGCCTCTTCTCATCCTCTGGTCTTGCAGGATATTTTGGAAAATGGATCATCCAGTGAGGTAGAATCCACCAGGGAGTCTGAGCGGTACAAAGCGTTAAAGGTACACCAGCTTGTTTGATCTTAAACTTACATTTAAAGCCATCACAGCACGCAGAGACACGTTAGCTGGTTTTATTTAGTAAAATAAGCATAATTACTTCTTTAAATCACTTGTAACTTAACTAAACTTATTGAATAACCTGTTTTAGTTAAAGCAGTTCTGAGCTTTAATGGAAATGAATATTTTATTTTCATGTAAATGTTATATTTCCTCTTTTTTGTGTGTTTAAAACTCAATGTTTTGTTTTTTAATTAACATAAAACTTGTGTCAACAAGCGAGGAACCGACCGACCGTATTTTCTGGACAATGAGTCACTCTGGAGTACTAGTCATAAGTCAAAAATGCATCATGAAGTGGAAAAACACATACAGTCCTCAAAGTTATTCATACTTCCAATTAAAGAAAAGGCTAAATTCACAATTCAAATAACAAAAAACTAAAGAAACTAATAATAAATAAAAATATACAAAATGATAATTTAGTTAAATAAAATATTGCTTATGAATTGTGGTTCGAAATAATAATAATAATAAAAATAATATTATGATTAAAACAAGCAAACATATTAGAGCGCTTTTCCCATGAACAGTGGACCAACGTACCTGCCAACAGGTGTAAAAGTCTTTTTGAACATTACAGAAAACACCTGATTGCAGTGATTTTCTCAAAGTGTTGCTTAACAAAATATTTAGCTTTGGAGCAACATCATGCTTGTTTATTTGTTTTATTTTTATATGTTTGTTTTTAATATTTCTGCTGAACCACAATTCAAAATCAATGTCAATGATTTTCATAGAATTTTTATATATTATTACTTTTGTCAATTTAATATTATTTCACTGTCAGATGATTGAATTCCTTCTTTAATTTGAGGGTATGAATAATTTTGAGGACGACTCTTTGTCATATTTAAAAAATGTTTTAAAAAGGCCGATTTTTCCAAGTTTTCATCCTATTTGTTGCTGCTAAAAATTCCCCAATCACTCTAATTCTAAAGTTAAGGTCTGTAAATAATCATAAACATCATAACTAAGAAGGATAAACATGTTTTTTGAGGATTTGTTCCACCGCACAGACAGAACAGCCAGATGTCCAAAATGAACTCCTCTCAGTGAGATAAGGCTGTTTTGGGATTTTGCGATTAGAGCAGAATACAGTTGTTAATATATTTACCTGCGTTCCATACATTATCCCTTACATATACATATATATATATATATTTTTTTTTCTAACTTACATTTTACTCTAACACATGTATTTTTTCCCTTTTTTTTTTTCTTAGATTCATTTTTCTGTAAATCTTTTCGTGTGTTTTTGCTGTGATGATGCTGTGAAGCACTTTAATCAACAGTGGTTGTTTTAAATGTGCTAAAAAATCAAATTTGAATTGAATTGAATATATAACAGGCGCAAGCGCTGTTTGGTGGCGAACCAGCTGAATGTTTTTTGTTTTTTTTTTTCTAATCTGTGGGTCATGGCAACCACATTAGGCCACCCCCCCACTGTGCAACAGTATGACTTTTCTGGCAACTTCTAAATCTGCAACAAAGTATTTTTCTAATTTTGCTCAAGGAGTGAAAATTGCATCATTTTTCTGTATCAGTATCGGCCACGAGAAGCAGAAAATCGTTACATATAACGTAATAACTGTTCTCACGTCGGATCTTTTACTGCACGCTTGTCTGTGATGCTGAACTGACCACGAACACGTTCGTTACTGACGGTTATTTTCTGTCTGCTGTTTCCAGGTGTTGACGGGGATTTTTGGAGTCGGAGCGAAAACAGCTGAGCGATGGTTCAGAGAGGGGATCTGCAGCCTTCATCAGCTACGAGAGTCTGGACAAACTCTGAACCGAGCGCAGCAGGCAGGTGTGTGGATGCCAAACATCAGATTTGGAACATTTTCTTCGGGTTCCTGATTCTAGTTTGGACTCAAAACTCTGTTGACGAGGAGACCGCTAATGTAGGACAAGCTAAATGTTTCTGACATCAAGCAACAAACATGAAGCAGATTTACCAGTTTTATCTGATTTAACTGTTTTTTGTGCACAGTAGATGTAAAAAAAATGCTGTTTAATAATAAAATTATTCACACTTTGAGCCTTTTTTTGACAGCACAGCTGGACCTAATGTCAACGTGAAACCTTTCCGTTTGGTTTTGGAGAAATGCTTCAAGATGTTGCTTTAATATTTACACATAATGTTCTTCCTAATTCGGTTGATCATCTGATAAAATCCTAGTTCAGGTAACAGAAAGAAACTTCGGTGCAGTGAATTCAGCTTGAATTGCATCAACCGTGATCTCCTCCAGAGAACGTTAGACGCTGCGCGACATCTTGACTGTGGTCGGTAGCTTCATGTTCCTCCGGTGCAGCTGACTGAGGGGACCACGGACTCTGCTGTGTCTGTAACACTGAGTGACGGCGAGTTTCCGGTTCATCTGGCAGGTCTGGAGAATTACGAAGACCTCAACCAGCCGGTCACTAAAGCGGAGGCGGACGCCATCAGGGAGATCATGGAGAAAGCCGTGGCCTCCGTGTTACCAGGAGCTCAGATCGTTCTGACGGGAGGATTCAGGAGGTAAAACAGGAGTTTTCTTTTTTTAGTTTGAACAGTTAACTGTGTTTACTGGTCACTCTGAATCACAACAGCACAGCAATGCAACAAACGACAGGCTTCCAGGTGGAATTCCAGGTAGTTCAGGTGAATGCTGGATGGAAGTGAGCGTGGTCTATAAACACATAAATACAAAGAAGCCATGAGGAACATTCGTTTGGCAAATAAACACATTCAAGGTATTAATTATCACTAATAAATCCCTTCCAGTTCGGACTAAACATGCATATGTGTTGAAGGCTAACAGTGACAGTAACTGGCATGTAGCAGGTCAGCTAGCTTAATAGCATAAAAAGCCACATGGAGAATGAAGGAACACTTCAGAATAAGCAAATCAGCTAAATAACATTAAAGGCTAAATAAACATCCTGTTCAGGCAGAAATACGAGTTACTTCCAGTTCTTCACAGACGCACACAGTTCACCATCTTCACCTGCTAGAAGTCTGTCCAACAGTCTTCAGTCGTCGCGCTCACTGCTGCTCATAAGTTTCATTTCTGCTTCCTGACATCATGCGCTCAGTAGCAGCTGCACACTTCTGCCACAAGGGGGCACTCACGCCTCATCAACACCACCAAATTTAATGGGTTCATCCTTGGACAGAGACACACGTCTAGTGAAGATTTCAGGTCAATTTGTCCATTGGGATAAATAACTACCTACTCCTACAACTACCTACAACTACCTACATGATCTTCACAAGTTTTCTAGTTGAAAACTAGAAAAGCACTCAGAGAGCTCAGGCCTCTGCCAAGCATCTCTCACAATGATGAAGAATCCTTCAAAACATTCCTGGATTCAGAAGGTGATCTGGATCACCACCAAAATTTAATGGGTAAATTTCACACATCTGGTGAAAATTTCTTGTCAATCCGTCCAGAATTTTTCTGTAAAGTTGCTGACAGACGGACAAACTAACCAACGCGACTGAAAACACTGTTTATAATGTAAACTTGCCTCAGACTGTCTCTGAGGAGGATCGAGCATCAGAGTGCATGTGACTCTTTTCCCAGAGGGAAGCTGACGGGTCATGACGTGGACTTCCTGATAACGCACCCAGAGGAGGGCCGAGAGGTGGGGCTGATGCCTAAAGTGGTTTCCTGGCTCCAGTCGGAGGTAAGTTTGCTGGTCCACCAGTGACACGAGACTCGGCGTCAGCATCATCCAGGAGGAAGTCACCAACACGACTAGTTTTCTGATATTCTCTGCCACATTTAAAGAAATTTAAATCTCCTTTTTTGGCCTCTAGAGAAGAAAAAGAAACTTTCATCTAAATAACGGTTTTCATCTCTAACAGGGATTCTTGTTGTACCAAAAGACTACGAGAAACTCCTACCTGGAGTCCAAAGATGGTCCAGGTCGCCCTGCCTCCAACATGGATCGCTTTGAGAGATGTTTCTCTATCTTCAAACTGGCCAAGGAGGACGAAACCAGAACCCAGGACCCACAGGAGGCGACAGAAGACGGAGATCAGGACCCAGACTCCGATGAGCTGAGTCAGCATAAGCAGACAGAAGCCGCTGCACGCGTGTGGAGGGCCGTGAGAGTGGACCTGGTGGTCTCGCCCATCAGTCAGTTTGCTTTTGCTCTGCTGGGCTGGACCGGATCCAAAGTGAGCTTCGTGACTCGTGGGTTCGCTCAGACGGGCTCGCTCCACGTCTCTAATGTTTCTGCTGTGATGTCTGCAGTTGTTTGAGAGGGAGCTGCGACGCTGGGCGGGGCACGAGAGGAGCATGTCTCTGAGCAGCCACGCTCTGTTCGACAACAAGCAGGTGAGGGACGATAAACCCGGCTGGGGGGGGGGGGGTAGATTTACAGAGAAATCATGTTTCTGTCTCAGCATCACAGACTCCCAGAGGAAAACAATCATTCTTGATGTTCCCTTTAAATTAGGGACGGGCACTTTTTTCGATCATCCGACAGTTCATTCATGTCATGTACGTGTTGGAGCTCTGTAATAAACGTCACTATGTGGCGGTGATAAAACCTCCTACCAGTGGGGGGCGATGTAGCCTAAAAACAGCAGAGAACGCCGTCTTCTGTCGCAGCAGCTGAAAGAAGACTCGTCTAAACCAGCATGAAGCGAGCACGGCGAAGTCTGGACCGCAGTGAAGTTGGTTTCACGTTAGATATCAGACGTGAGCGAGACGCTGCTGACTCCGGATCGCCAAGAGCCAATATCCAACGTGAAACCAACTTCACTGTGGTGAAGTCTGGTGTGGGACCATTTTGCGTTAGAAGATGACTCCTGACGTAAATACTGCGACACGTTTTTATAAAAACAACTTCCATGACGTACCATTTAAAGGGGAAACTCAGTAACTTTTTTACCTCAGTAAATGCTTTTCGGAATCCCCGTGGGGCTGAACAAAGTGTTTACGGAGCGATTCAATGTCCCCCCCCCCTCCCGCTGGTGCCTCTGGCCTGCGAGCAGATAAAAACAACTTTGCCTGCGCCGACCCGAGCAGAACTTGCGACAACAGAAACCGCTGTACGGTACTCAGGTCCCCTATATACCGAGCTGCTTCCAGCACTGATTTGAACCAGACTACCAGCGCTAACTCGAAGAAAACATTTCTTTAGCTTCACACCACCTAAACACGGCTCCTGGCTCTCATAACCAACTCTTTGCTGGACCAGAGTGATTCACGTAGCTGCGCTGTCTGGGCGCCGGGTGAAGCATCACTGCTTCAGGCTCAATAATCACTTGTCACGTCTGCAAAAAGTAAAGAAAAGTTCGTATTCTTACCTGCTACTCGCCAACACCAGAGAAAAATATAATCCACCGCATATTTACCCGCAAATCGCGGGTAAAACGTCCCGTTTCAGAAGAGACAGGTCTTTGCTTTGAGCAGAGGGAGATGCGGTGCTGCTACCAACGCAGCAACGTAGCATCAACAAGCTAGTAAACGCTTAGAAATATATCCAGGGATCAAAATAGAGGAAAGACAGGTAGAGAAGCCGTCTGTGTGCTGTGGGGGTGCAGGGGGGTTGAACTTTACAACAGTGAAAGGACGCCACTAGGGGGAGCCCCGAGCTGATGTTACTGAGTTCTGCTTTAAAGTTATACCGCGTAACTTTTCACCACTAAACCTGTAACTTCCCACAGGCGCCACAACTGTCTCAAAATTAAACGGTCTCAGTCTATGTTTTGGAAAAATGTTGCAGACCACTTTGAAAAGCTGATTTTTAAGTCATCAAGCCATTAATCAAAGCGCTCCAGGTTACATGATCCAATGAGAGACGGCCCGCTCCTGAGAAGTTACAATGCCTAGTTTTTGAGAATGACAGCCCTCTTGGAGCAACAGCATGCGACAAGTGCTCTATATTGACCGCAGATATCAGCTATACTTACTTACATTATATTCTAACATTATTATTAATATATCATAATATTTGGCCAACATTGGGTTCAAAAGTTACACAGTATCACTTTAAAAAACGCTCATCCGACCAGCTTAAATGCAATGAATCCTTCCTTCAACCCACCGTTGCCGTAACCTGGCTCCATCAGATGGATTTGCTCCGCATATGATGTAGAAACAACTTCAATCTTTTGACTTTTATTATTTCTGTTTATTTATTTTAGGCTGGCTCACATGGAAGATGGTTCTGGGCCGCATGTGGCCCGTATATCCCTGGTCTATGCCTTACATGTAGATAGAAAACTTCCTTCACTCATAAACTTCCATTTGAGCCCAAGATGAGCTTTCTACCAGCTACAGGAAAGATACAGGAAAGATGTCCCCACGAAGGATTTTTGTCCCCCTGTAGCTATCCAGCAGATACTTGTCCACACGTGTTGTGATCCTTAAATGTCGTAGACATCATTTCTGCTGTCAAACCTTTACGATGCTCGTATCCGTTTTTGTTCTTGGCACTAGTTGGCATCTCTAAGCTCCTCTCTCACCACCACTGAGCTCTTCAATCCTCCTCATGTGTGTTGAAATAGAATCATGAAACAAGATTTATTCAGTGATATTTGTTTTTCTTACAGAGTAAATATCTGAGAGCTTCATCGGAGGAGGAGATATTCGCTCATCTCGGACTGGAGTACATCCCTCCGTCAGGGAGAAACGCCTGAATAGCTGCTGGAGGAGCTTGTTGAGAAACCGCAACGGCAGTATTTTGCTTCACGGCAGAGCCAGCAGCTGAATATCAGCTGGCTGCTTCGAATGCACCACGGGTGATGCATCAAAGACACCCGAGAGGACATTAGAGGGGGAAATAAAGACAGAAAGCAGCAGATAAGAGACGAGATAAGACTGGAGGGATCTTACAGCACAGCTATCGTGCTCCTTTAAACACAGACCTGTCATTTTGATGCTGCTGCTCTGATGTCTCTGCAACAGTCTGGTCTGTTCCTGCAGGTAGATGCCTCCTCTCAGCCCGATGAGAATGCTCACCAAGAAGCATCCAGCATGCAGTAATGAATCCCACAATGTGCCTGAATGGAAGAAAGCAAAGAATACGAGTACGATGTAAAAACTAAAGGAAAATTGTATGATACACAAAGAGAAACATTAAAGGTGAAAAAAATCGTTCACATTCACCCACGCTGGCTCGGAGGTGTGTTTGGGGTCATTATGTTGGAAAACTGCCCTGCAGCACAGTTTACAAAGGGAGGGGCGCATAGGGATGGGCTTATCGATACCCTTGAGTCGATACTTCGATACCAGCCAGACAAAGAATCGGAATCAATACTTTTTTTGAGTATCGCGATACCAGTGTACAGATAGAAAACATGCAACTTGTTTCCACATCTGAGAGTTTTAGGCAATGAAATGATGAAAGCAGCCAGATTCTAGCTGCTGTGTCACATGATGGTGGTAGCCAATCAGAAGCCACGATGATGCTGCTACTGTCAGTTGCGGAAGAATATGAGGGCCACTCAAGAAAAGAATTTTTTTTTTTTACTTTTTTCCAAAACATTTGAATTTTTTTTCAGATTTCTTTTTCATTTTCTTAATTGAAATTAAAATTGAAAAAAAATCTCCAGATTTTTATATATATATATATATATATATATATATATATATATATATATATATATATATAAAGACATTCTGGAAAAAAAAATTCTGACAAGAATTCTGAATTTTATCTCAAAATGTTTTCTGAAATTGAAAAAAAAAATCTCCGAATATATATATATATATATATATATATATATATATATATTTTTTTTTTTTTTTTTTTTTTTTCCAATTTCTAAAAAAAGTCAGAATTCTGACTTTTAGGAAATTGGAAAAAAAAAAGCCTACTTTTTTTTTTAATGTTCTGGAAATGTGTTCGAATTCTGAGATTTCAGTCAGAATTCTGCCTTTTTTTTTTAAAAATTTTATCTAATTTTTTTCTTCAGTGGCCCTAATCCTCTTCCATAGTTAGTGATGATGATGAGGTTTTGGTATTTTTCAATACTTTAATGCAGGTGATTGCACATTATGTTAAATTAAATTTTATATTTGAACATTTTCCTCTGAATAAATTTAAATAATGTTAACCTGTACTTAAGTTATTTGATCATTGAAATAAGTTTTTAATCTTATTTTTGTTTAATTTCTTCATCAATATAACTTATTATTGTTTTTAAAGCATTTCTTTCCAGTACTTCTTTTCTCAAGTTTTACTTATATCTAATGTTGTCCTTGCATTGAAGATATTAATGCAAACTGTACAATCATGGGATTTTCTTTGAAAGGAAAAAAAAGTATCATTATTGATATCAATATCGATGAAAAAGTACCATAAACTACTGGTTTCATATCGACAAGAAAAATTTTGGTATCGCCCATCCTTAGGGGAGCATGCTCAGCTTCAAGATGTCACAGTACATGTTAGCATTTATAGTTCCCTCAATGAACTGGAGCTCCCCAATGCTGGCAGCACTCATGCAGCCCCACACCATGGCACTCCCACCACCATGTTTGACATGTTTCTTTATACTCCACCTGGTTTCCGCCACACGCGCTTGACTGTCTGAACCAGATAAGTCTTTCTTGGTCTCATCAGACCACAACACGCTTCCAGAAGCAGACATGCTCCCCTCCCTTCAGAAACTGGGCCAGTTTCATTTCTTAAGTGCTCACTTTTGCGACCGACTGCAACATTAACCTTGACTCACCACAAAGTGCTCAAGGAGACCTCCAAACTTACCAGATTCAGTTCTCCGTCCCACAGGATCCAACACAGAATGCTCGGCAAACACCCGGACACCACGTAACAGCCCTCAGAGGACCCCACCTCGTTTCTTCTGGGTTAGCGTGGATGTGGCAGCATGAAGGGAGCGGTCCTTAATAGATGATGACTGTAGCTGATCAGTTTACAGACTTACCAGGAAATGTTTACCGTCCATTTTTGGCGACTTTTGCTCATCTCCACCTCCCCAAGTGATGGAAGTTCTCGCTTTTAAAACAAAAAAAAACCTTAACTAACTTCTCATGGAGATGCTCCTGAACTATATTCATCTTTTTTCCCGTGTATGCATATCATTCAGGTTTATACCACAAGACTGGAAAATAAAATAAGTTCAGTAAACTCCAGTTTCAGCTTTAGTTTCATCAGTTTCTCTGCATATTTTTGTAAAACCTGAGTATATGTTTTGTCGTGCTGAAAGGAGCGTGACCGTTAAGTGGATTCCCCACAAACACCTGCGTAACAGTGACCTGCATTCAGTAGCTTTATCTGAACATTCAAAAACAGAAAACACAGCTGTACTCTGATCTCACTGCTTGATTAAAAACCTGAAAGTTTCACTGCATTTTAAAGTGAAATATACCCATTCTATGCTACTTCATGCTTTTTATTTAGACATTACAAATTAAAACTGTTACTGCTTCTGCCCTCATTATATACTTAAAAAACATCACTTATATATTGTTTAAAGGTAGAATCCAGTTTTCCCCCTGAAAAAAAACTCTAGACTTGTACAAATGAAATCTGTCTCAATCCACACTAGGCTACCACCATCACCTGATACAGAAGCTAGAATCTGATAGGCTACCACCATCACCTGATACAGAAGCTAGAATCTGATAGGCTACCACCATCACATGATACAGAAGCTAGAATCTGATAGGCTACCACCATCACATGATACAGAAGCTAGAATCTGATAGGCTACCACCATCATGTGACACAGAAGCTAGAATCTGATAGGCTACCACCATCATGTGACACAGAAGCTAGAATCTGATAGGCTACCATCATCATGTGATACAGAAGCTAGAATCTGATTGGGTACCACCATCATGTGACACAGAAGCTAGAATCTGATAGGCTACCACCATCATGTGACACAGAAGCTAGAATCTGATAGGCTACCACCATCATGTGACACAGAAGCTAGAATATGATAGGCTACCATCATCATGTGACACAGAAGCTAGAATCTGATAGGCTACCACCATCACCTGAAAGAGAAGCTAGAATCTGATAGGCTACCATCATCATGTGACACAGAAGCTAGAATATGATAGGCTACCACCATCATGTGACACAGAAGCTAGAATCTGATAGGCTACCACCATCATGTGACACAGAAGCTAGAATCTGATAAAGCTACCACCATCATGTGACACAGAAGCTAGAATCTGATAGGCTACCACCATCATGTGACACAGAAGCTAGAATCTGATAGGCTACCCTCATCATGTGACACAGAAGCTAGAATCTGATAGGCTACCACCATCATGTGACACAGAAGCTAGAATCTGATAGGCTACCACCATCACCTGATAGAGAAGCTAGAATCTGATAGGCTACCACCATCATGTGACACAGAAGCTAGAATCTGATAGGCTACCACCATCATGTGACACAGAAGCTAGAATCTGATAGGCTACCACCATCATGTGACACAGAAGCTAGAATCTGATAGGCTACCATCATCATGTGATACAGAAGCTAGAATCTGATAGGCTACCATCATCATGTGACACAGAAGCTAGAATCTGATAGGCTACCATCATCATGTGATACAGAAGCTAGAATCTGATAGGCTACCGCCATCATGTGATACAGAAGCTAGAATCTGGCTGCTTTCATCATTTCATTGCCTTAAATTCTCAGAAGTGGAAACAAGTTGCATGCTTTGTATCTGTACACTGGTATTGCGATACTCAAAAAAATATCAGTTCCGATATTTTGTCTGTCTGGTATCGAAGTATTGACTGCAGGGTATCAATATGTACATCCCTAGTATTCTGCGGTGAAAAGAGCTTTAGACAGTGCACACTCGAAAACCAGAGTAGATATTGGTTTGACTTTCACCCGCTTTCGAGCTTTGAAGGAGATGCTTGGACTGAAGAGGTGGAAGAGCGACGCGGCCATTAGCTCGAGGGGAGGGGCACTCAGTTTGAATAGTGTTTACAAACAGAAACGGGGGAAAACTGCAGACTCTACCTTTAAATTGAAGAAAAATTATTAAATTAATTTACTTCATTTGTCTCCACAAAATATAATACAGTAACTTCACTATAAAAAGAAGTCAAACTTTTTTCCTTAATATAAAGGAAGTGAACAGTGAAGTGAGTCCTGGTTTTCCCCTTTTCTTATCCACAAGTAAATTTCCATCTGATTTCTTCAGATATTCTAGCAGCACATGCTGGCTAAGTTAAAGTTGGTGTGACTGATTACAGTGAAGCTGAAGGGATTGACTGTCCACGCAGCAGAGAGATCTGCACTGGAACGCGCTGCCACTGATTTTACTTGGCTGGAAGTATAAGTGCATTTATTCCTGCATTGAGGTATCTGTCTGTTGCGCTCAGCCCCTGCAGATGGACTCTTTATTAATGCAGACATTAAAAAAAAAAATAACCCGCTTTTGTAGCTCAGTCAAGCTGATTGATTCCTGCTAAACTTTATTTTAAAAAAACAAAAAATTTGAAGCAATATTTGATTTTCACTGCAGGTTCTTTAGGGTTTTTGGTACTTACAGCTGTGTGAAAAAGTATTTTCCCCCTTCCTGATTTCTTACATTTTTGCCTGTTTGTCACACTTAAATGTTTAAGATCATCAAACAAATTTAATGTGAGTCAAAGATAACACAAGTTAACAGAAAATTCTATTTTTGAATGAAGATTTTTATTAGTGACGTGGGAAAAAAATTGAAACCTACACGGTCCTGTGTGAAAAAGTGATTGCGCCCTCTGTTAAAACATAAATTAACTGTGGTTTATAACATCTTTGGAAAGCTGAGTTCAGTTTCTATCCACATCCAGGCCTGATTACTGCCACATCTGTTCTCAATCAAGAAATCACTTAAATAGGACCTGCCTGACAAAGTTAAGTAGACCAAAAAGATCCTCAAAAGCTAGACATCATGTTGTGATCCAAAAAAAAATTCAGGAAAAAATGAGAAACAAATTAATTGATATCTATCAGTCTGGAAAAGGTTCCAAAGCCATTTCTAAAGCTTTGGGACTCCAGAGAACCACAGTGAGAGCCATTATCCACAAATGGTGAAAACATGGAACAGTGGTGAACCTTCCCAGGAGGGGCCGGCCGACCAAAATTACCCCAAGAGCACAGCGACGACTCATCCAAGAGGTCACAAAAGACCCCAGAACAACATCCAAAGAACTGCAGGCCTCACCTGCCTCAATGAAGGTCAGTGTTCATGACTCCACCATCAGAAAGAGACTGGGGGGCAAAAATGGCCTGCATGGCAGAGTTCCAAGACCAAAACCACTGCTGAGCAAAAAGAACATAAAGGCTCGTCTCAGTTTAGCCAGAAAGCATCTTGATGATCCCCAAGACTTTTGGGAAAATACTCTGTGGACTGACGAGACAAAAGTGGAACTTTTTGGAAGGTGTAGGTCCCATTACATCTGGCGTAAAAGTAACACGGCATTTCAGAAAAGGAACATCATAGCAACAGTAAAATATGGTGGTTTTAGTGTGATGGTCTGGGGCTGTTTTGCTGCTTCAGAACCTGGTAGACTTGCTGTGGTAAATGGAACCATGAATTCTGCTTCTACCAAAATGTCCTGAAGGAGAACGTCCGGCCATCTGTTGGTGACCTCAAGCTGAAGCGCACTTGGGTTCTGCAGCAGAACAATGATCCAGAACACACCAGCAAGTCCACCTCTGAATGGCTTAAGAACAACAAAATGAAGACTTTGGAGTGGCCTAGTCAAAGCCCCCACCTGAATCCCATTGAGATGCTGTGGCATGACCTTAAAAAGGCGGTTCATGCTGGAAAAGCCTCCAATGTGGCTGAATTACAACAATTCTGCAAAGATTAGTGGAACAAAATTCCTCCACAGCGCTGCAGAAGACTCACTGCCAGTTATCACAAACGCTTGATGCAGTTGTTGCTGCTAAGGTGGAACAACCAGTTATTAGGTTTAGGGGGCAATCACTTTTTCACACAGGGCCATTTAATAAAAACCTTAATTTAAAAACTGCATTTTCTGTTAACTTGTGTTATCTTTGTCTCACATTTAAATTTGTTTGATGATCTGAAACATTTAAGTGTGACAAACATGCAAAAAAAAGTAAGAAATCAGGAACAAACCCCCACCCACACACACACCCCCTGTGGGTTTTTAACAACAGAACTCCTCGTGTTATGCAGCAGAGGAGCTGCAGAGGTTTCCTGTTAGTGGATGTTTGGCTGTTTGTGTGAACTTGCAGACATTTGCTTCTTCTTAACAGCCTCATTAACCTCTAAATACCACTTTAACATCAAAGATGGCGTCACCGCTCACACCTCAGCATCCTCTCATGTCCATGCGCTCCCTCATGAAGTCGGCTCAGTTTTCAACATTAAGATGTGACTTGAAAGATGTCAGCAAACACGATAATGTTGCAGGAGATGCTGTATGAGGGGAAAGTGGTTCTATTTTATCTTCTTAAATCGGCTTTGACACTGAATTTAAGAACTAAAAGGAGATTTTGACCTGAACAAGAATCCTCCAAGAACAGATGGATGCAGTTTGTGTCAGTGGGAATTAATTTTATTTAGGTTTATACTGTCAATTATCAGTTGGCTCTATGATTTAATTATAGTTAAAAAAAAAATTGTTTGCTCAGAATATATTTCCCTGAGGTTCAACTTAAGGAAAACCTGATAAAATACAGTAATGAAACACATTTAGTCAAGTCTTTAAGTTTTGTACCGCACGTTTCAGTGAAAAATTCAACTTTCTGCTTGTAGCTGCATTTTATGTATATTTTTGTCGTTGTTTATTTTCTTTTAAAAGCTTTCTCTGAAGAAAAGCTACAGCAATGAGGTAAATTTAGAGTTAAATCAAACCAAAACTGGCAGATAAACTCAGAAGAGTGATGGGTGCAAAAACCTCTCTGATATGAAGGTGGAGAATGTAAAGCAGCATCATGTATAAACTCTTCCACAAATGTTACTTTAAAGGTACAGCATGTAAAAAATCAAAATGGCAGAAAAATGTGATATATAATTCAAAACTGTGTTTCTATTGATGTGTAATCGCTGCACTAGAAATGCTTTTATATGTCCAGTTTCTTAGAATGAGTCATTTATATCTACTTGCTGGGCGGTGCACATATGGAGGCTGCCATATTATTCCACCATTTTTACTATGGTGTCCCTGAATGGACAAAACAATGTATGTGAAATAACAACCCTCTGAACTGTAAAACTGCTGTACCAGCTTTGTTTAATGGGAGTTAAAGCACTGTCTGGGATAAGTAATGCCTTAAAAGACATAAAAAATGCTACTTAGATCCACTCATGGATGAAAACATATTTTTGTCTGGGAGAATTTTGGCCACTGAACCACCATACATTCACAACAGTGCTTGGAATATGAATCCTCTTGAAAGAAAACATCTTTTCTTTCAAATACCCATCTTTTTCATCTTTCAAATACCCATCAAATACCCATCGACGCTTCTCAAGGCTGCTTGCTGCCGTGCGGACGCTCTCTGCTTTGCTCCTGCTTTGCTTTCTCTTTTGCTTGATTTTATACCGATTTTTTTCTCCCTTTTTTCCCTTTTTACTTGCAGTTACTTTTAAAAACTTGTAAATTACTGGGAGTCATACATTTTTCCACTGAAACTACAATATTTTTTTAGTTCTTTTATCTTCAGCGCTCTCTGTGTGTGTGTGGCCTACACACAGCTGAAGCCTGACACAGCCTGGGTTTAGCACTCAACCAAATAGCCTGGAAAGGTGCTAACGCTAAGCTAATAGCAACAAGATGCCTTCCCTCTCCACAGTCAACTATGAAGCTCTCCTACAGAAGATAACAGCACTGGAGATCAAAGTTCATCGCATAGAAGTAAATGTGGAGGTAAATGGACTTTGTGGAAATGAAACAACTCTGCCAGCAACCCAAAACAGCGGAGTCGAGCGAGCTAACACAAGGCTAAAAGGCAAAGATAACACAACTCAGAAAAAGGCTGCCTCTGTGAGTAACAACAACAAATCATCGAGTGATAAACCTCCCTGGAACCGTCTCGGTGCAAAGCCAAAAAGTAAATCATGTCTCCTGGAAAAGGGAGGACATGAGGCAGATCGGGCTAACGTCTGTAATGAGGCAGACTGGCCTCCACCTACAGCAACCAGGGACAAGAAGATTAGCCACAGACCCCCCAAACAACCGAAAATTAAACTGCAGAACAGATTTGCTGCACTGTCAGAGGACCCTGGATCTCTACCTGACGACCATCCATCCCAAGGCAGCAGGGTGAAGACCGATCACCTATCAGAAAGTAAGAGGCCGAAGACAAAGCTGAGGAAGCTAAAGACTGGGCCTGAAACTCTGATTATAGGTGATTCCACTGTGAAGGACGTTCAGTGGCTGTGTGGAAAGAACACCAAAGTGCTCTGTTTTCCTAAGGATATGGTCGGTGACATACAGAAGAGATTTCTGAAAACTCTGGCTGAATACCCAACTGTGAGAAACATCGTTCTACACACAGGCTCGAAGGATGTGTCCAAGCAGCAATCTGAGGCTCTGAATCGGGACTTCACTGAACTGATAAAAACAGTGAGATCTCTGGATGCAGCAGTTTTCATCAGCGGACCTGTACCAACCATCAGAGGAGGGGATTTAAGATTCAGCAGGCTGCTGGCGCTGAATGACTGGCTCCTATCAGCGTGTGCTAATAACAATCTGCATTTTATTAACAACTTTCCTATTTTTTGGGAACGGAGACATCTTTTTAGGGCTAATGGCCTCAATCTTAACAGATCTGGAGTAAAGCTGCTCACTTCCAACATATTTCATTGCCTCCGTCATCTCTCTGTGCGGAATGTCAACAATGAGATACACTCCGTTTTATCTCAAAAGGAAGGCCAAACAGAGGAGCAGCTGAGCTTCAATGAGAGACAAGAAGAAGGATCTCTGTTTCCCCTGACCAGCACACCAAACCAGGATCGTGGTCCTTCCTCACCCCCCCAAACCCCTGACAGACCATCATCTCCCCAACTCTCCCCCTCCTCCCCCCACCTGAAATTCACCGATGAGATGATGAAACGGGTCAACATTGGGCTAAGATCTACGCCCAAGCCAAACGCCTTTTTATCCCCCATACACCCCCTACCAGAACGATCAAAGGTAGGGGGGCCACCTCAACCCCCCTTCGACAGTCTGACGTATGATGTGCTGGGGTTCCGGGCTGCGAGGTTAGCAGTCATAAACTTTCCCAGAACAAGCTGGGACCCTGTTTAGAAGGTTTTACTATCCCTGTCCTGATACGTAACAGAAGGAGAAATGTCGCTCTGTCAGAACACAGAGAGCTCCACTCTATAAGGTTTTTATCTAAAGTAAACATACAGCCTGTTCCAAAACATGATGATACTTTGAGAATGCTTAAGTTAGCTTTACTAAATGTTCGATCTTTAGCAGGAAAATCATTTCTAATCAATGATTTTATCACTGAACATAGCCTTGACTTTATGTTTTTAACTGAGACTTGGTTACATGAAAACTGTCATTCAGCTCTTATTGAGGCCACGCCCCCTAACTTCAGTTTCATCAGTGAAGCCAGAGTGAACAGGAGAGGTGGGGGGGTCGCTGTCTTATTTAGGGACTCATTCCAGTGTAAACAGTTATCTCTTGGGGATTTCCCTTCTTTTGAATACGTGGCTTTACAGCTGACGGCCTCATCCAGAGTCATGTTTTTAAATATTTATCGGCCGCCCAAATACTGTGCATATTTTAATGATGATTTTACTGAACTGTTGTCTGTGATCTGTGCGGACTTTGACCATCTTGTTGTCACTGGTGATTTTAACATCCATTATGATTGTCATCAGGACAAAGGGACTAAAGACCTGATTAACACTCTGGACAACTTCGGGTTGACCCAGCATGTCACAGAGCCCACACACAATAGAGGACACACCTTAGATCTGCTGATCTCGAAGGGTCTGGACATTTCTAAGGTCACGGTGTGTGATGTGGGGCTGTCGGATCACTGCTGTGTTTTCTTTGAGAGTACCATCTCAGTGCACACAAATGTCTCAAAGGAGGTGATAACAAAACGGTGTATAACTGAAAATACCAGTGAGATTTTTAACCAGGTCTTCTCTCTAACACCTGCCCTGTCAGGGGCTTCAGTCAATGAGCTGGTCACTAACTTTAATGCTAACATGCTGAGTGTCATGGATTCTATTGCTCCTATTAAGGTGAAGGTTATCTCTGGAAGGAAAAAGTCTCCATGGAGAAATTCCACACTGGTGAAAACTGGAAAGAGAGAGTGTCGGAAAGCTGAGCGCAGATGGAGAAAAACAAAACTACAGGTTCATTATGACATCTATAAAGAGAAACTTCACTTTTATAATTTACAGCTGAGGAATGCAAGGAATTCGTATTTTTCTGACATCATCACTAAAAACGGTCATAATGCTCGGGCCTTATTTGCTACAGTCGACAGGCTAACAAACCCTCCTGTGTCAGTAGCACCTGAATTTTATTCCACCAAAGCCTGCAATGACTTTGCCAAATTTTTCACAGACAAAATCCAAATTATTAGACAAGCTGTTGGTTCAACAACAGCAGGTTCAGGTCTTGTATCGTGTCCACCAAGTCTAAACACCATGACACAGTTTTATCCCATTACTAGCAAAGAACTGGAGGACATCTTGCATCAACTGAACTCCTCCTCTTGCTGTTTGGACATCCTGCCCACTGGTTTTTTAAAAAGGTCTCAAAGACCTTGGAGTCAGATCTGCTTCAGATTGTGAACTCCTCTCTAACGTCAGGTGTTTTCCCAGAGTCACTGAAAACAGCTGTGATCAAACCTCTGCTAAAAAAGGATAATCTAGACAAGACACAGATGAGCAGCTACAGGCCGATCTCCAATCTTCCATTTTTAAGTAAGATCATTGAAAAAGCAGCCTTTCACCAGCTAAATGACTTTTTAAGAGAAAACAACCGTTATGATGTCTTCCAATCAGGTTTTAGACAGCACCACAGCACCGAGACTGCTCTGACTAAAGTCATGAATGACATATGTCTGAATACTGACACTGGAAAAATGTCAGTGTTGGTTTTACTGGATCTCAGCGCTGCATTTGATACGGTTGACCACATCATATTACTCCAACGACTGGAGAAGTGGGTGGGTCTCTCTAGTTCTGTACTAAACTGGTTCAAAACATACTTGGAGAACAGGAAGTACTTTGTGTCAGTAGGCAATTTTACATCTGAGCAGACAAAAATGACCTGTGGAGTTCCCCAGGGCTCTATCCTGGGGCCTCTTCTGTTTAACATCTACATGCTCCCACTGGCTCAGGTTATAAAGAACAACAATATTAGTTACCATAGCTACGCAGATGACACACAGCTATATATTACAGTATCACCAGGAGACCGGGGCCCTGTACAGGCTCTTGGTAAATGTATTGATGAGATTAATGACTGGATGTGCCTCAACTTTCTTCAGCTGAACAAAAACAAAACTGAGGTGATTGTTTTTGGAGCCAAAGAGAAACGACAGCAGGTTGTCACAGAACTTCAGTCCATCCACATAAAAACCACCAATCAGGCCAGAAATCTGGGTGTAGTGATGGACTCAGACCTAAACTTTGAAAAACACATCAAAGCGATCACTAAATCAGCCGACTATCACCTGAAGAACATCTCAAGGATAAAAGATCTGATGTCTCAGGAAAATCTGGAAAAACTAGTCCATGCATTCATCTTCAGTCGGCTTGACTACTGTAACAGCGTCTTTACTGGTCTACCTAAAAAATCAGTTAAACAGCTGCAGCTCATTCAGAACTCTGCTGCCCGAGTTCTCACAAAGACCAGAAAAGTGGACCACATCAGTCCAGTTCTCAGGTCTTTACACTGGCTGCCGGTCCATCAGAGAATAGACTTTAAAGTTCTGCTGCTGGTCTATAAAGCTCTGAATGGTTTAGGCCCAAAATACATCAGTGACCTCTTGACCCAGTATGAACCTACAAGACCCCTCAGGTCATCTGGATCCGGCCTTTTATCAGTTCCCAGAGTCAGAACCAGACATGGAGAAGCTGCGTTCAGCTTCTATGCTCCACATGTCTGGAACAAACTCCCAGAAAGTCTCAGATCAGCTGAAACACTTAGTTTATTTAAATCCAGGCTGAAGACCCACCTGTTCTCAGCTGCATTTACGTAGATTTTATTCAAAAGTTAAAATCCGCACGTCTCTGTATTCTCTCTTTTTAATCTTAAATGCTTTTAATTTTGAATCATGCTTCTAACTGTTTTTTTTTTCTCTCCCTTTTGCTTATAATGTTTTATGTAAAGCACTTTGAATTGTTCTGTACATGAAATGTGCTATACAAATAAACTTGCCTTGCCTTGCCTTGCCTTTACCACTAGATGTCCGTAATTCTTACATACTGTACCTTTAACGACATAAATTCACTTCAGTCAAAAAAACAACTAAAATACTTCATGAAAATAATCAAAATTCCGTACTGCTCGTCCAATGTAATCCAAGTGTCATGAGTGGGGAGCATCCATAATATTATTCCAAACTACATCATTTAGTATATTTTAATAGCTTAAACAGTAGTCTACTACATGTCACAACACTACAGAGCGACCTCAAGCTGAAGCGCACTTGGGTTCTGCAGCAGAACAATGATCCAGAACCTCTGAATGGCTTAAGAACAACAACATGAAGACTTTGGAGTGGCCTAGTCAAAGCCCCCACCTGAATCCCATTGAGATGCTGTGGCATGACCGTAAAAAGGCGGTTCATGCTGGAAAAGCCTCCAATGTGGCTGAATTACAACAATTCTGCAAAGATGAGTGGAACAAAATTCCTCCACAGCGCTGTAGAAGACTCACTGCCAGTTATCACAAACGCTTGATGCAGTTGTTGCTGCTAAGGTGGAACAACCAGTTATTAGGTTTAGGGGGCAATCACTTTTTCACACAGGACCATGGAGATTTGGATTTTTCCCCCCTTAATAATAAAAACTGTCATTTAAAAACTGCATTTTGTGTTTACTTGTGTTATCTCTGTCTAATATTTAAATTTGTTTGATGATCTGAAACATTTAAGTGTGACAAATATGCAAAAAAATAAGAAATCAGGAAGGAGGCAAAAACTTTTTCACACAACTCTATGAAAAAGAAACAGTGCACCTGTGAACAAATATTAAATAGAAATATTAGACTTGTGGGGAAAAAAAGTCTGTAAAATATGCTGAGTAAGGGTATTGGCGACACACCTGACGTAACGGCCAATGCCAATATCAGTTTTAAAAAAAGATAAAAAAGCAAATATCAGCCTAAAATATCGGCCGGCCGATGAATCGGTCTATCCTTACTTAGTTTACTCAGATAGTTTTTCCTGAAAACTTTTATAGTCAGAATTTATAAAACAAAACTTTGTTTCAAAAAGCCTTGAATAATGTAAATGTTGAGAGCTGTGGTGAGATGTAGAAAACTGGAAACTAACCATGACATCATGAAGTGCGACACTCCGGCTCCAAACCTGCTTTTTAATTGAGCTGCATGTTAATGAAGTCGGGTCATGTCTTGGAACGATTAGACGACTTATTTCAAACAATTTCCCTCCAAATAGGAAACATTTAATTTGTTTGTGTTATTTAGCTAAGCACATTGCTTATATGTAAAGATGAAATTTTACCAGATTAATGCATAAAAAAACTGATCTTTAAGAACAAGTTATTATTTTTATCTTCGCTTCGGGGTTGCATCTCTTCTATCATCCTGAGCGCCTTCAGCAGTGATGCAATGCAGCTCAGCCTCAGATTATTGGTGGAAATTTAAATTTTGCAATCTGGCCTCCATCTTCTGATTGGTGGGGGGGGGGGGGGGGGGGGGTTGCAGCGCCTGCTCATCCACCGGGACCAGTCCTGCTGGCCCCATCAAAGCCCAGGGAGCCTTTGATGGGGTTGATAGGGATCAATGGGACAGGGAAAGAGGTCTTAACTGACTGTGTTACAGACGGGGCGGGCAACTCCTGGAGACTGCCGGCAATGGAGATCAATGATTATTAGGCGTCATCACCGCCTTGATCTGCATGGAGGAATCCATTCAGCATCAAAGAGACACGTTTGGGTGGTGGGGGGGTTCAGCTACTGTCTGTTTCACTGAGCACGTCTGCAGATTTTCTGCTGTTTTGCTTATTGAAACTAAACTTTATGCTTTAAAACATCATTTGCTCCAGTTTAGTGAGGAGTTATATGTCAAAGCAAAAAAATACTAAATTAATTAATTAATCTTTTATAAATAAGAAAGTTGGCTGACAAATTTTCATACACCAAATTTGAAGTAATTCCAGTGTGAAGGTTTTCCAATATTTACAGTATTTCCATGTGTTTTAATCAAGTTTAAAAATGACATATACACAGGGATACTGTGTATTTACATGACTTTTTGTGAGCTGAGGTTTGACATCAGGAAAATGTTGGATTAATTTGCTTGTTTTATAAGATTACTGTGTTCAAAAAGGTGAAGTAACTGCAACTTTATTCAAACATGAATCCCAAGATTAAATCTGCCCTCGAAACTGAAAAATCTGCACCAGATTTCATGAACTTATTCATCCTCCAGGTAAAGAAGCTTCCCATTTTCTTTTACCAAGAACAGACTCAATGACCCTTTTTCACTATTGAATTTATCCACTTCTTTAGACTCATTTCCAGCTGCTCTGAGCATTAAATGGACATTAATCCACCACTGAGAGTCTCAGCAAATGCAGAATTTCCCCAGGACATAAAGATTTTTGTTGCTGTTGTTTTACCAATTAAACTAAAAGCTGGTGCTTAGCTATTTTGTTCAAATACTAAAATAGTTTTTTTTTTTTTCAAGTATTGAATATCTTGATATTTTAATTATTTGGTTGTATTGTTCTTTCTATCCTTGAAGTGAGGCTAAAGACAGCAAAAAAAATTAGACCTGCAGGTGATGTGTCATTTAGTTTCGTATTTAGGAGTAAGGAAATGTCATTTAACACCATCCCCATTAAATAAAAAGGTTTTTCACGAGTTGATTATGAATAAAAAGTTCATCAACTGAAACAACAGAAAAAATATGTCTGTGGCTTTCCTGAAGTCTTTGAAACCCCCATTTTTAAAAACTTATTGAAAAAGTATCAAGTTTCTTTCTATTGACATAGAAGAAAAAAAAAATGATTGGATTTTCTTTTCATTATTTTTTCACTTTTATAAGAACAAAATAAAAACATGTACAAAAAAATTGAAAACATTTATATACACTCATCCTCAAAAGTATTCATACCCTCCCATTAAGAACGGAAAACAATCCGCTGTCAGTGAAATAAGTTAAAATTTATAAAAGTAATAATAAATGAAAAAAAAATCCATGAAATTCATGTCATTGATTTGAATTGTGGTTTAACAGAAATATTAAAAAATAAAACAAGTAATCAAGCATGATGGGGCTCCTAAGCTAAAAATTTTGTGGAGCAAATCTTTGAGGCAATCACTGCAATCAAGTTTTTTCTGTATTGTTCAATAAGATTTCTTCAACTGTGACAGTATTTCAGCCCAATGTCGATGATTTTCTAGTACAATTCAAAACCAATAATTTCACTAAATTATATTTTTGTAAATTATATATTATATAAAAAAATTCTTTATATATATATACAGTATATATATATACATACATATACACACATATGCATACATATATATATAAAGAAATTTATATATATATATATATATATATATATATATATATATATATAATTTCTTTAGTTCCTTGTTATTTTGAATTACGATTGCAAATTTAGCCTTTTCTTCAATGGATCTGAATGATTTTGACTATATATATATATATATATATAGTCAAAATCATTCAGATCCATTGAAGAAAAGGCTAAGTTTGCAATATATATATATATAGTATATATATAGTTTTTTTTTATATATATAGTAACATATGTGCGCATAAAAATGCCCCCAATTATTTTAAAAGATCGTCTTTAGCTTTCCAGATATGGTTATTATGTTTACTAATAAAACTAAAGTAAAGTTAGTTAGTGAGTAAATTAGTATTCGCACCATTTTTAGGAGCAGATTAATCGTGTTGTTTACAGAAAGTCCCTCAGTTTTAATTCATTTTATGTAAAGCTACAGACTTTTTTTTTTACCGCATGTTTTTTCTTTTTTTTTTTTAAAGGTGCAAAACAGGATTTTCACCTTTTTTTTTAATTTTATTTGCACCAATAGACTTTTTTTAATGGTGAAAATGTGAACTTGAGGTCTTAAGTGTGAGACGGCCAATGTTAAAGGGTTTCTCCACTTAAATCTTTTTGCATCGACAGACTTAGTTGGTCCAGTTTTTAAATAGTAAGACTCACATTTTGCTCCAGATCTCACTCCATGGAGACGCGTCTCCCTCCAGTCTCCTGGGGGAGGAAGGGGAGGTCTGGATTAGCACTGGGAGTGGGAGGAGGTGGAATCGAGGTGTGTTTGTGTCCATAACAGAGCAGCAAACAGGCCCATTAGAGATGAAAGAGTCTGAATGGAGCCAATCAAAGAGGAGCCCAGCAGGAGTCCGTTACCTCACAGACGGCAGCAGCCCGCTGGGGCCGAGGACGATGAACGGGCCCGTCATCAGAATTAGCACACAAACACATCGCTCACAATCTGGATGAAGCGCGCACAGATGCATGTTCTGTTTGTTTATACATGTGAACACACACAGCTGAGAGCAGAAATCAGGGTGTTACAAAAAAGACACTGGTTTAAAGGGTCATTTCACTCAAATAACAGCAGCTTGTGAGCATGATGACACTGATCCAAACTGTCCCAGGCTCTCTGGTTGTTCAGGAATCTATCATTACTGGCTTAAACTGGATCTTTTTTCACTTAAATGTTGTCATCCAATAATTACCCAGCTTTTTTGATCATTTACTTTAATACTCACGTCACAGATGATCTCTAATCGACAGAAATCCTGACGCGACTCACCTTTTTTCCCATGTTCAGTGTAGAAACCTTGAATTTTGATGGCTTTCAGAGAGAAAATCCAATTGATTTTAAACTTTGTTCATCCTTTTCTTTGGGAAAGTTTCACTACTAAACTACTTCTATTTGTTTACTTTTTTCAGCACACCAAAGTCGAGACCCGACCATGACGAAACCTGCCCAAAGAAACATGATGCACCAGAGATGACTGACGGATTACAGCGGTGGCACTCAAACTTTTCATTGGAAATTATAATGTCAAGCCCCCCTCCCCCCACCGCTACCACATGCATGAGATACATGAAAAATGCACTGCATTTGGGGGGGGGCAATGCCTTTTGATTCATCATCATTTGTTCATTATTACTTTAAATAATATGCCCATTTTTTACCCCCCAGAGAACCACTGGATTAGAACCATTCTCAAACCTGACATCAAATAACAGCTTTACGCTGCAAAAACTCAAATCTTACCAACTATATTTTTCTCATTTCTGGTCAAAATATCTCATCTCACTCAAAATAAGACAAAATTACCTAAAGAGAAACATTTCAGTGAGATATAAGGTCTTTTTTTAAGGCAATGCATCTTATTTCAAGAAATCTTATCAAGAAAATTTTGCTTGTTCCATTGGCAGAATTTTTTTTATTTGCTTACTACAAGCAAAAAAAAACAAACAAACAAACTAAAAACTAAAAAAAAATCTTTTTTTTAAAACTTATTTTAAGAATGGCCAAGATTTTTTTTGCTTTTAATTAACAAACAATTCTGCCAATGGCGCTGAAATGCTTCTCTTTAGATAATTTTGTCTTATTTTGAGTGTGATGAGACATTTTGACTAGAAATTAGAGAAATATACCTGCTAAGATTTGAGTTTTTGCAGTGTAGATCAGCTTCTGTCCTACTATTCATGGGTTTTTTGTTTATCTTAAATAGAAATAAGCTACTGTATGTTTAGGATGTGCAGACTTTGCATCCCGGTGATGCTGCCGTCTCCGGCCGTCCTCTTGCTAGCGATCAAACAGAGCTGCATGCCGCAGATCGGGCTGGACATGAGGAGGTGGAGCGGGCCAGAGGCCGATACCCGGCACATCCACCCCGTCATGCATCATCATCGTCATCCACACAGACGAAGGAGCAGCAGCTGAGGTGATGGAGAGAAAACAACTAGAGGTCCTTTGAACTTTAAACTGAACCAATCAGCCGGCTGCAGTTTTTATCTGCTGTCTGGAGGTTCTTGATTAATGTTGGTTGTAAATGCTTCTCCTCTTTCTGCCTCGTCTGAGTCACGTTCAACACTTCAGCTGCTGGAATGTCTGATGCTCACAGATGTAGAAGTTGAGAAAGATGCCTTTTTAAATCAAATACACTGTCAATACTGGTTAATTTTCATGTTAGATTGAACTTTTTTCCACTAGTTATTGCAATAATTTGGGGTCAAATTAGCAACTACACACAAATCTTTGGAGAACAATGTTAGTGTTCTAGAAATAAGAAAACTGGTGGGTAGTTTGGAATTGTGATTTTTTTGTTAAGGGGTGTAATGTTGATTCATAATTTTTAAAAATTACATCCATCTGAGTCTTACTTTAAAAAAAAAACTTTTTTGACTATCGCTAAAGTGGGACAGTGTTATTGGCAAACTGGGACAATCATTTGACTCATTCTAAAGTTCTCATTTTATTCATCCCTCATAACTTTTCTGTCTAGCTAGTTACACAAATTTACTTAAATTGCATAAATCAAGCTTGCTACAATGAAAATGATGATGGTGATGCTTTGACGATTTATGCTAGCTAGCCTTGCCCCGCCCCACATGTTTTGCATACTCTTTAAATTGATATAAAACAAAAACTGCAATGGCCACCTCACACTGTTTGCCATTTGTTCTTTCATTTCTCCAGGGGATTACAAAAACATTTGTTCTTTTATTGTCCAAATAAGCTATTTTGAAGTGACATTTCGTTTTTGAATAATAGCCGACTATTTGTTCAATTTCTTTAGGGAATGAACTCGTGTCTCTTTGTCCCGTTCTCTTTACGTCCACGAAAGTTCTTGTTAATATTCATATTAATCAGAAATTGTTTTTATTATTGCCTTTACATTAAAATGGAATGTGTTGCCAGTGTCGCAGTTTGTCAATATACGGTGTCCCACTTTACCAATAGTGCCTGGAAATTTGGGGTCAGTGTGTTTTTGGTGAAGGGTCATCCATGCAGTGTTTAATATTTCTTTGTTCTTTCCTCTACATAGTATAGTAGAGATCCTAAGCTATTTAGAATGGTATCATATGATGGGATAATATGTTTGGTTCATAGTCATAAATTACGTTGAGGTTACATTTTCTTGTCCCAGTTTACCCAAATTCAATCTACATGTAAAAGCAAATACAGTGGAGGATGAAATCGTCTGCACAGAGAAATCTTTTAAATTAATATCACTGTTCTTAATTATATTATATTTGTAGGGTGTTTTCTCAGGACTGTTTAGCATATTTTCATCATATGTGATGCAAAATCTCTGCTGAAATTGTCAGATAAAGTTAAAAGTAGAAAAAATGTGGGAGGATGTGCGTCATTTATGTAAATGTGCATAGGCTCATCTGATGTTTCTACAAATAAAATACAAAAAAATCTTTTGTATTCTTTTTAGATGTCATTTAAATATTCATCCCAGTCAGTTTTAGGCTACAGAAACAGTCATTATACCTACTCTCTCCTGAAAGATGACCTGATGTACCTGACCTAATGAAAATATTGCTCTGAATAAGTGAAGGAAGCTCCTGGATTATTTATTTAAGTGGATGTGCCAACACAACATGGCAGTGGTTAAAGTCGCGCATCAGAGCCTCTTAACAGCTCAGTTAAAGCGTCTTATTAGCGCCGCTGACGGCACCATTACGTCGGCTTGACTTTACGACACTGGAGGAACCACCGCGGATTGAACAGGTCGCGAGGTGTCGGTCCCGCGCTGGTGTCAAAGCGCCTTTGAAGTGTCCCAGTTTCAGTAATGAGCTATTAGCACAGGCAGCGCGCACAGACAGCGGCGCAGGCGCGGAGACAGCGCGCGCCCTGCTCCGGATCCATGCCGCGCGCACCGCCGTCATTATCGTATCAATAGCAGCGCTCCGTGGATGTGCCGATAATCCTTTAAACCGCACAATGCGTTTGGTTTACGCACCATTTGCATACAAAACAGCGCCTGCGTGACGTTGCCGGGTCCGTGAGGGCGCGCGGAGCCTCTTCACAGCTGGGATCATCATCATCCTCAGCTTCTTATCACACACTGCGTCCACTGCTCCGCTTTGGCATTGAAAGCTCAGAATAGTTCATGATGATTGGAGGCGCCATAAGAGAGATGGACGATTAGTTCACATCCTCCTCCTCCTCCTCCTCCTCCTCCTCCTCCTCCTCCTCCTCATCATCATCATCAGGAGGAGTAACTACTCACAGTATTATGAGATGTTCTGCTGGTTCATTTGGTCAACAAACCAGTTGCTCCTAACAGTAAAGGCCAGATGTAACAAACAGTCTGCTTTTTAATATCGGATATGCTCGGAGATCTGATCATTTATATCTTTAGTAAAAGCACATATTTTCTCACTGGCTCTTCCAGCTCGAGCGTTTCCACCCGCACTGAAAAAAAAGTTTGGTCCAAAGTATTTCAGTTAATAACAAATTTCCATTTAACTGAATTATGTGTTTGTTACCTTCACCAGAAAATGAAATATGTGTCATTTAATCAAATAAAAAAAGAGAAGAATGGACTTCTAATGGACTAGAATTAGGATGCACATATAAACGCCCCCCTGTTGGTATCGGCCTATATCAGCCCTTAAAACTGAGTATCGGACATCGGCCATCCCACCAATATTTAACCAATACTTAACTGATCAGGCTGCTGTTTCTAAAATAAAAAAATAAAAATAAAAAAACAACTTTTTTACAGACTTTATAACTTCTAAGGACAATTTCTTTTAAGATATTCTGTGTGAAGAGTTTACACAGTCATTTGTGTAAATAACCAAACATTAGGGTTGGGAAAAAATATTGATGCACTGAAATATTGAGATATTTTCATGCTGATATCATATCAATATTTTAAAATGCAGTATCAATCTATTTCACTCACGAAATCTTGCAAGATTTCAATGTTCTTTTAACAAAATCTTGCGAGATTTCACGAAAAAACCGTGAGATTTCGTAACAGAATGAAAAAAATCATGTGAGATATAAATAAAATGGATCGATACCATGTTAATAAATATCAATATTCATATCAGCATATGAAAATATTGGCATATTTCAGTGTATCAAGATTTTTTTTCCCACCCCTACCAAATATCCTCTTTTTTTTTTCTCAGGGAGAAGAAAATCCAGGTGGTTCTAGGATATATCGCACATTTCCTATTAGTTTTGTTTTAACAACTGTCATTAAGTTTGACTTGTTCTTCATAACACAAGTTGAGGTATTTTTCTCATTTTGCACAAGGAATGAATATTACATCATTTATTTTTAAGCTTTAATATCGGTATCAATATCGGTTATCGGCCAGGAGTTTTAACATATCAGCATATTGTATATTGGCCAAAATTCCAATATCGTGCATCTCATATATATATATATATATATATATATACTATTTATATACATGAGATGCACGATATTGGAATCTACATTTTGTGATGCTGTTAATAAGGTTTATGTATAACTGTTAATAAAATCTATAAACTTTATTTATAAATTGTTGCAGTTTTTTAACTTATTAAAGACACACAATGGTACTTTTAGACCTTAATAATACGCGTTTCTGACTCGTTTTGATGGCACACCAAGTAGAGCTGAAGAATTAATCACATTTATTTAAATTGGTGCAATTTTATAATCGCACCAAAATGCGATTTTCCTACATCATCTGGTCACATGAAGTAAGCAGCGCAAGTGGCCCTGCTGCAGAATACACGTATTCAGAATCAGCTCCCTGAAGTTACAAAAGCAACGGCGTCAGAGTCAGAACCGTTACTGAACGTGACGCTTCTGCAGATGTCTGAGTTCCAAAGAAAAACAGCTCATCGGCTGTGTGGGACTGTTTCGGCTTCCGGAAAAATGGCAAAGAACATCATCAGACATTGTGCCGAACTTGCCGAGCAAAAATTGCTACTTCATGTGGCAACACAACAAACTTGTTTCAACATTTAAAGCATCATCACAGAGTGAATCACCAATACTTTCAATAGAATGAACGAACGAACGAACGAGTACTATTAACCTGTGGGTTCAGAGTTCACTCTCTGTTAGTTATTGGGGGGTTTCTCTGCGCTCTAAAGGCCATGTGCGTACCTGATGCAGCTCGCTACTCAGACACCAACAAACTGCAAAGGAAGGGCGACTCAACTAAATATCTTTCGAAGACGTCAAAGTGATGCAGAAATTTTACCAGTGAGTAAATGCACGTATAATCTCCTAGAAATACGGCCCAGGTTGAAAAAAATAAAATTATCCTTTAAGTTCTCGCCTTCTGGAAGGATTCATTGGTTTAATCATGTCTTTGTCACACTGAACTGATTGCTTCCCTGTATTTCATGGGAAAATACTGCATGGAAAACACGTGAAAAAAAACAAAAAACAACGCATTTTAAATCGCAATTGCAATATTGGTGAAAAGCCCCGTTTCCACCAGCGGGTTTGGGTTGGGTCGGTATCCAGTTAATACTCCGGAGTAAGTGTACAGTTTGCTATGAGGACGCAACGTGAAATCAACATATTCGTACCAAAACCCACCCGATCCGGCATGGCCCGACCCGACCCAGACCCACAGGGCGAAACGGGGCTAAAGTCAACTATCACTGCAGCCTCCACCAGTCGGAGCTTTATGGCAGAGTGGCCCGATGGAAGCCTCTCCTCAGTGCAGACATATGAAAGCCCGCATAGAGTTTGCCAAAAACACATGAAGGACTCCCAGACTGAGAGAAATAAGATTCTCTGGTCTGATGAGACCAAGATTGAACTTTTTGGAGTTAATTCTAAGCGTATGTGTGGAGAAAACCAGACACTGTTCATCACCTGCCCAATACCATCCCAACAGTGAAACATGGTGGTGGCAGCATCATGATATGGGGGTGTTTTTCAGCTGCAGGGACAGGACGACTGGTTGCAGTTGAAGGAAAGATGAATGCGGCCAAGTACAGAGATCCTGGAAGAAAAGCTCTTCCAGAGTTCAGGAGCTCAGACTGGACCGAAGGTTCAGCTCCCAACAAGACAATGACCCTCACACACAGCTGAAATAACAAAGGAGTGGATCAGAACCACTCTGGACCATTCTGGACCAGCCCAGCCAGAACCCTGACTTAAACCCCAACTGAGCACCTCTGAGAGACCTGAAAATGGCTGAACACCACCGTTCACCATCCAACCTGACAGAACTGGAGAGGATCTGCAAGGAAGAACCAGAAGATCCCAAATCCAGGTGTGGAACACGTGTTGCATCATTCCCAAGAAGACTCATGGCTGTACCAGCTCAGAAGTACTTCTACTCAGTACTGAGCAAAGTACTGAATACTTATGACCATGTGATATTTCAGTTTTTCTTTTCTAATAAATTCGCAACAATTTCTACATTTCTGTTTTTTTCTGTCAAGTCAACTTTAGTTGTATAGCGCTTTAAACACAGCAGCTACCAATACAAAGCACTGAACAGAGGTAAAAAGCACAGAAATTAGGTCTCACAATGGGAAAAAAAGTGAGAACATTAAAACAAATATAAAACATGAGAAGAATCAAATAAATGAACAGTAAAACAATAAAAATATCAGAAAAAATAAGACTTAAAACAACAAAGTCTTTTGTTGTTTTAAGTCTTGTTTAAAAACTTTTTTGATTTTGGCAAATGACTACAATGAAACAAAGAGTGAAAAGTTTGAAGGGGTGTGAATACTTTCCGTAGCCTCTGTATCTGTTTGGTCTGAGAAGCTGGGGTTCAAACCTTGCCTGAGCCCACCTTGCGTCTTGGTCCTGCCACAATCCTATTTGCCATTTTCTGTGTATATTTTTGTTTCCTTACCAGATAAAACCGTGATGTAGTCCTGCAAATGTTTTAGTTAGTTTAAGCAAATTAATGGAAACATTATGAGAAAGCAAGGTCCATGGTTCATGGGAAACCTGCTCTTATGTGGATGGGAAAGGTTTTTTTTTTTTTATTAATATTATTTCCAACCACAATTCAAAAGCAATAATTTTTTCACTAAATTATAATTTTATAAATTTTTATTTATTATTAGTTTCTTCAGTTTCCTGTTATTTGAATTACTATTGTGAATTTAGCCTTTTCTGTAATTGGAGTGTATGAATAATTTTGAGGACGACTGATGCTCCTGTCTTGGATATGACTAAGGTTAATAAATTATATAATAATGATGATAACAATAATAGTTATATATATATAATTTTTATTTTACTGTAGATTACTTTACTTTTTCCATCTTTTAAAATATCATTTTTTTCCCCTTAACAAATTCCCTTGAATGTTTTGGTAAATACAGGAAATTTATGGCAACTAAAACAGCCTGCAAATGCATATCACAGCTTAGTTAATTAGACCTGCTCAAACAGAGTATATTTGACTTTACTTACCACATTCCTCTTTTACTTTTCTGTCTTTCTGACAGCTGCAGATACTTTTCAGATTCATATTTAAACAAAAACACATTATCTTTATAAAATATGCTTTATCATGAATTCAACTTAAAAACTGTGTTAAGAATGATCAAATAGGCTCCCCCACACTGAACAAAATATTTTAATGTGACAGATCATCAATTTGCATTTCTTTTTTCAGTACTTACTTCACATTTTATAATAAAAAAAAGTACTTTAGTGGGTTTTTTAATGAAAGAGTTTTACTCTTTTTGAAGTAGTATTGATTAATATGCTGTCAATTAAAAAATTAACAACTTTTTATGATTTTTAGGATGTTTAGCTGATAGTATTTCTGTAAAGTTTTGAGCGCAGTAGTATCGCTGATCTTCCATGAGTACAATATCTTATTACTTATTGGGAAAGTATGACGTCTGACTCTTTAATGAGTATCTTACTTATATTCTGGTACTTTTTAATACTTATGTAACTTGGTAGTCAAACATTTTATCAGGACATTTAACTAAAAAAGCCAGAGGATCAGTTTTTTGTCAGACAAAGGTAAGTGACCCTCTGTGTGTGTCATTATCAATCCTTACACAGTTTGTCTTTAATCTAGGGATCATCCTGGGATTAGCTTTTGTCTGCATATTAAGCCACTCACTCCTCATTATGTTGCTTATGAACCTAAAGGCTCCTTCTCGCCTGTAGCTGCAGGAAACGTCATTTAAAGTCGTTAATCCTGATTTACCGGACATGACGAGCACTTTGGCAATCAGCGCACATTTAAAGGGCATGAATGAATTAAAGCCTGCAACAGTGATCATTTTCTCATCACTCACTCTGTAGAAATTTGTCGCAAATGCTCATTAAACTGAAGGATCTGCATCATCTTTGATTGATTGACTGCTTAAAGTTTAAGAAACTGGTGGATAAATATGTTTATCTTTCAAAAAATAAGAGGTCTACGTATTTGTTCCCATTCTTCAACTTCAGGTTTTCAGCTTTAACATTGATTTAATTATTTATTGATAGTTTATTCCATCAGATATGCAAAGATTCCCTTTAAATATTGTGTCTTATATTACTTTTCTCTTTGTTTTTTGCATTTCATTTCCTTTTACTATTCTTAAATGTTATTTTGCACGTCCTTCTTCATTAGGTTTCTGTTTAAAGGAGCCAAATAATGTTGAATATGAGCGTATTTGCTCAAATAATAGACTGAAACTGACATGAGGTGTTGCTATTAATTTCCTCCGTCTGCTTAATTTCACATTCTGGTTGTTTTACATTATAAATGGAGTTTATTTTAAATGGCAAATTCCTCTGTTAGTGATTCAGATGGGGTGGATGTAGAGTTTGAGGGCTTCCTCCCCCATCCTGAATGAAAATTCTTCCCTCACTGCTTTGGTTTCTACAGCATGGATGAGGCTGTGGAGGAGATGCAGACGCTTTGGGGTGAGGTGAGTCTATTATCTGTTTCGTAGGCAGGAAGGAGGGCTGTGGGGGGGTTCTTCCCAGACTCACTGGAGCCTTGTTGTAACAGCCTCATTGAGACTGAATGGGACGTCTTAATTACTCCAGTTGTGAAAACTGAAGGAGGGGAAGGAGGGAGGGGAGGATACGCGCTTTGATCTTCAGGTTGAAATGAGCTGAGACGTCTGCTATAAATGCAGCCGGTCTGGTGATGCATTCACAACTTGCCAAGTTCCTGAACAGACCAGCAGACGTTTGAGGAAAACATTTTCTGACCCTTTAAGCAGCTTTTTAGATTCCACCCAAATACGAGGATATTGTGCTTTTGGTTTCTTCTGGGACAAAACCCACAGCAGCAGCCATGAGAGGACATTTCTCCATCGAGTGGATGGCACAGAGCAGCCAGCCGGCAGGACCGGAGAGCTCCGGCGCTGTTTCTGGACCCGCAGCCTGTGGGACACATGCTGAAAGTCTGCCAGGTTTTTACCGCAAGATAAAGTCTGAAAGTTTACCTGAGCAGGAGCAGCAAGAGAGCAGGAGTCAACGCCTGGACGTGTTCGGTCAGAAGCACCAAACGTCGCCCAGTAAGAAAGGTGAGCGTTTAACTGGGCATGCAGAGTTCTTGTGCTTATAAGAAGTTATTTTACTCAAATATTCCCATTTTATGTCACTTCAGAAGTAAAAAACTTCATATTTTAGTATATTTAAAGGTTTTAGGAACAGTTTTCATAGTAACTAACTAAGCTAGGTCTATTTTTTCTTTTTAGACAATTTCAAATGAATTTTTAAAGATATTTGCTTTCAGTATTTGGCATTTACTTAAGTAATGTTACTTAAATGAATAAGTATTCACTATATAGTGAATACTCATTGATCATTTAAAAAAAATACTACTTATTCTTTTAATAAAATATATTTTTAAAAGAAAAACATAAAGCAAAGATAATAAAAATGTTAAATGGACATTTAATCTCAGAATTCTGACTTTTTCCAGAATATATATATATATATTTTTTTTAATTCAGGATTTTTTTCAATTTCCCCAAAAGAAATTAATTCTGACTTTTTGAAATGTCATTTTTCTTTTTTTTTCTTCAGTGGCCCTAATCCGTTACGGTAAAAATCACATTAAAATACCATTTAAAAAAGTGTATTTAAGTAACTATATTTATTTTATTTCAGTGATTTCTGAAATATTCTGCTTATTTTTTACAAAAACATATATGTAGCCTAATCAACATATTTAATGTTATTGTTCTTAAGAAGATAGTAAAGAATATGATCACTTACTGTAATCTCATTCCATTATATATTTTCTAAATTATATTTAAAATGTTTAAATATCTAAAATAATTGATCGTCTCTAAGTACTTGCATTAAACTCCCTTTAATCAAAGTATAGAGTACTTCTACTTAATCTGAATACTTCCATCAGTGCTCATGTTGTCCTTCTCCTGTTTCCAGTGGCTGAAGTAGGTTTCAGTAGTGGGACGGAGGAAGAGACGTCCGGGTACGAGAGTGAAGGCAGTCGGTCTCTTTCTCCCTCCACCCATGCAGACTGCGCCTCCACGTCACCGCCATCCCCCCCCGCGGGCAGGAGGCCTCGAACAGCCTTCACAGCCGAGCAGATCAGCAGCCTGGAGAAGGCGTTCAAGAGGAACGCTTACCTGGGAACACAAGACAAAGCAGAGCTCTGCAAGAAGCTCAATTTGTCTGACAAACAGGTAACTTTACTCATTCCTCATGCTATGAAGCAGGATTAAACCTTCATGTCGTCTTTTTGTTTTATTCATTTTAATTGTTTAAATCATATGTACAGATTAAGTTAAAAATTACTTTTTATGATTCAAACTTTTCTTTCTTTTTTAACTTAAAGGTAAAATATGTAAGAACTGCTGACATCTAGTGGTAAAGATGGGTATTTAAAAGAAAAGTTTTGGGTTTTTTTTCAAATGATTTCATATTCCAAGCACTGTTGTGAATGTACGGTGGCCTTACTGGCCAAAATTCTCCCAGACATAAAGACGTTTTCATCTGTGAGTGGATCCAGTGGTCTCAGGTGTAGCTCTTTTAAGACATTACTGATCTCAAACAGTCTCTAACTCCCGTTAAACAAAGCTGGTACAGCAGTTTTAAAGTTCAGAGGGTTCTTATTTCACATACATTGTTTTGTCCATTCGGGGACACTGTACTAAAAATGGTGGAACAAATATGGCAGCCTCCATATGTGCATCCCCAAACAAGTAGATATAAATGACTCATTCTAAGAAAATAAACACATAACAGTTATTCTATTGCAGCGACTACACATCAATAGAAACATAGTTTTGAATTATATATCAAATTTTTCTGCCATTGACCTCTGATTTTTTTACATGCTGCACCTTTAATGTCTTCATTTAGTTCATTGAAACCTTTTTCCATAACAAACTTCCACTTTTCTTCCTCCTAGATCAGAAACTGGTTCCAGAACAGGCGGATGAAGCTGAAGCGGACGGTTCAGGACGCCCTGGCTCACGCCTGCCAGGCCAACGTTGCCTCCCAGTTCATGCATTACCCCGAGCTGCAGGCCTACAGGCCGAGTCCGTACCCGAGATACCACTCAGCAGCAGCAGCAGTGGCGCCGGAGGCCCCGGTTCCTGCCTCCTACATCCATCCTCACAGCCTGCAGTACAGCTCCCCTCTGCCCAGTACCTCCACTCTGCCCCTGGACTCTTTCTACCAGTACAGCAGCCTCCCAGGGGTCATGGTGCCTGCTGCTACATCTCATCTTAGGGGATCCTACCCAACTTATCCTCAGTATTACTGATCTGCGACGGCGTGAAAACAAGCCTCCGTACTGTAAACTGCTGGAATATTTACTAAAACAATGTGAAATTTTTTATCTTTTTCAAGACTGAACAGACTAAACAACTCATCTCATCATCTTAATGAGAACTCAGAGTGAAACTTGGACCTGAATCATGAATCAAACAGGGTGGTGTGCAATAATGAGACTCGTGTTTGTATCTCTGCTATGTATAGTATGGATATATTTAAATTTGAATCAATGGGGTGTTTAATTTGAGTTTTGTTGACTTTTGATGTTATATGATGAAGAAAAATAATAAAATTAAAGCAAAAATCATTACAGGATAAAGAGTTCTCGTGTACATATTGAAGTGTCTGCGTGAAAGTGAAACTGGAGAAACATTTTCAGTGAAAATTTGGTGTCTTTCTGAAGGTACAATATGTAAGAATTACTGACATCTAGTGGTAAAGATGGGTATTTGAAAGAAAAGATGTTTTCTTTCAAATGACTTCATATTCCAAGCACTGTTGTGAATATACGGTGGTCGTTAGTGGCCAAAATTCTCCCAGACTTAAAGATGTTTTCATCTGTGAGTGGATCCAGTGGTCTCAGGTGTAGCTATGACTGTACTGATCCCAAACAGTCTCTAACTCCCATTAAACAAAGCTGCAGCAGTTTTAAAGTTCAGAGGGTTCTCACTTCACACACATTTTGTCCATTTAGGGACACCATAAAAAAATGGCGACACAAAAATGGCAACCTCCAAATGTGCACCCCCAGCAAGTAGATGTAGATGACTCATTCTAAGAAAATAAACATATAACAGCTATTCTAAGGCAGCGTTACACATCAATAGAAACATAGTTTTGGATTATATATTACATTTTTCTGCCACTGACCTTTGCTTTTTTTACATACTGTACCTTTAAGATCTCAAAAATAAATAAATGAAAGACCAGAAAGTTATGTCAACATCATTTCAACCCCTCATGCAACTGGATATATTGTTGAGACAACAAATCAAATGGTTAAACATTTGACTGTTTTATGGGAAATGTCTCTGAAATTTTAAGTAAATGCCGTTAAAATGCTTCAAGAAAACCAGGACAGGGGGCAACAAATTTCGTTTAGAGGGTCTTATCAGAACTAAAAACAAGGGGATTTGTTTTTACCAGTTAGAGAAAAACAGATTGTTTTTACAGTTAATATTAAGAGATGCTGAAAGATTGAAAAATCTGACCACACAGGTGAATAAGTGTGAAACTTAGAGGAGTGTGACATCAAAAGTCATTATTCTGCAATGTAAGTCATTAGAAACATCGGCACCATGACATTTCCAATGCCGTACGTGTTTCAATGTACAAAGTACATGAAAGCAAATGATTTAGTACATATAGCCTGTAATTAGCACAGTTAGCCTGCCTAACATGTAAACATTTGGACAAGATTACAAATGCAGGATTTCTGCTTGTAAAAAAATGTTTAGCTTTTCGTTCAGTCTGATCACTTAACTTTAATTTCCATCCAAATAAAATGGGCTTTGTGAAAACTGCTGGTGAAAAAAAGAGAAAACATCATTCACTGACGCCTTGTAGATAAGATTTTGAAATGGGTATAATGGGATTACTGAAAGGAAACATGAATGAAGAGCTCAAACGTCAACACTCAAAAATTTGTATTTCGTTTTCTGAATAAATCCACTAATTCTTCCAACAGCAGAAACGTTTTTCAGTGTTTTTACAATCATACTTACATCTTTTTTTTACAACTTGAAAGTTTCCAAACCACCTTTAAAAGTATCTGATCAATTTTCACCGTACACAACGACACAGAGAGCATATCAGGAACAGCTAATAAGACACAAAACAGCTTCAGTTTATCTTTCATCTTACAGGTGCTGTTTAGCTGCGAGGAAGACCTAAAAACCTGACCTCATAGTTGGATTATAGCGCCATCTGCGGGCCAAGCTGGGTAATGCAAAAACTGTGCAGAAATACCAACACTGCTGGGAAAACCACCTGTAACGAGGCTCTTTCTTTCTCTTCTTATTCACAATTACGTGAAAACTATTTAGATGTCGTTCATCTAACGAACCAGAAATAAATCAAACAGTAATCTTCCCCATTAAGCAGGTCCCTTCATATTGTAAAGTTTGTTTCATCCTATCAGTAAGGGCTCTACAAATCACGAGGAACGTTACTACATGAATCCAAATCAAATTTTTAAAAAAAATAGTTTTCAGCATATTATGTCACACAAACAAGATTTCACAACTAGAATTTTTTTTTTTTTAAAAAAGTTTCACTAGAAGTACGTAAACGTAACCTGAGTCTGAACCAATGGCGAAAAGGAAGTAGCCTCAATGGGCGTGGTTAAGTAAAAACAAATGGCCAATAGGAAGGCCGTATTCGTGTGAACGTTTGGAAGTGGCAAGTGTTTCAGCCAATCACAGCGCTTCCCGAAGGGCACCACGGTGAGCGTGAAGTGAGGACGCGCGGCGTTGGTTAAGTGCACGCAGGAGAGGGGGGCAGAAGGCGAATGGTGGAGCTGAAGATGGCGGATGGCGACAGCGGGAGTGAGCGCGGTGGAAGTAGCGGGGGAGGAGGCGGCTTCCAGCACTTCCAGAGGGACCAGGAGACCCAAGAGCTGGCTTCCAAGCGTCTGGACATCCAGAACAAGCGCTTCTACCTGGATGTTAAGCAGAACAGCAAGGGCAGGTTCATCAAAATCGCTGAGGTTGGGGCCGGGGGCTCCAAAAGTCGTTTGACCCTCTCGCTGTCAGTGGCGGCGGAGTTCCGTGACTACCTCGGGGATTTTATCGAGCACTACGCCCAGCTGGGGCCTAGCAGTCCGGAGCAGATCGCCCAGGCCACCGCAGGTGAGGACGGCGGGCCCAGGCGAGCTCTCAAGAGCGAGTTTCTCGTCCGGGAAAACCGCAAGTACTACCTGGACTTGAAGGAGAACCAGCGGGGGAGGTTCCTGCGGATCCGGCAGACCGTAAACCGCGGACCTGGCTTTGGAGTCGGGGGCCCAGTGGGCGGTATGCTGGCCGGCCAGACCATAGCTCTTCCGGCGCAGGGGTTAATAGAGTTTAGAGACGCCCTTGCTAAGCTCATAGATGATTACGGGGGTGACGACGAGGAGTTAACGGGGGGAACGGCCGCGGGGGGGTACGGCGAGCTTCCCGAGGGCACCTCCATCATGGTGGACTCCAAGCGCTTCTTTTTCGACGTCGGGTCCAACAAATATGGAGTGTTTCTGCGCGTGAGCGAAGTGAAGCCCAGCTACAGGAACTCTATCACCATCCCGTTCAAAGCCTGGAGCAAATTCGGAGGAGCTTTCTGCAGATACGCCGAGGAGATGAAGGAGATCCAGGAGCGGCAGAGGGATAAGATGTACGAGAGGAGAGACGAGTCCGAGGGGGACGACGTGGACGACGACTGAGACACGCGGAAACGAGACGAGCTGTTAGTCCAGCTACACGACAGATCTGCAACATAGGGGTATTTTGCATAAAAGAAAAAAAGCAGAAATGACAGATAAAGTGCATGACAAATCGTGCTGTAATAGCCTACTAAAGTATTGTGGCGTAAAAAGTACATGTGCAGGGAATTATTGGTGTATTATCCTAAAGTTTGTAGGGTTGAGGGTTGAAGTGGTTGTGTGAATTTCTGAAAGTGGAAAAAAAATGTGTAAATGAGATGTTTCTCATTGGTTGACAAAAAAAAAGGAGTGAGTTATGCTTTATTGTTTAAACAAAAGGAAAGAGAGAACCTACTAAAACCAGCAGATTGGTTTTTATAACTAGAAATGAAGCCAATGATTGCTTTCCGATTTGCAACATAGTTTATATTTAAAGAGTGAGGACCTGTTAAAGATGATCTCCTCGCTCGGTTTCAGGAGAGCGAGCATCCATCCTGTTCCAGTCCAGGTCTCTCCTCCGAGGGCAGTTTGTGGGATTCTTGCAAGTCAGAGGAAGCTGAGAGGAATGTATAGAGCTGCTGCCACTGTGTGGATGCTGTGCATGAGATCTGTGTCGGCAGATGGAGAGCTGTCAAACAAGCATGCAGCAGCTGCAGCATCTGCAGGCCATTAATCGGAAAGATTACCCAAAAACGTCAGGGGGGGGAAGTTACCGAGAGGATTATCTGTAAGCCCAAACAACAAGGGCCTCATGGAATGAATTAAAGCTTTGACTCCAGCAGTCAATTACAGTGAGGATCAGCTGGGTTTTATGTTATACATACAATCTTAGCTAAGTATAATTCATCGTATTTTCACTCGGCAAGGAAAAGCAGTGTGTTTTCACATCAGAGCATCCCTGGTGTTTGAGGACGGCTGCTTCAGACCAGCGGGTAGCGGACTCCACCTGGGACAGTACAGATATATGACTTTTACTATGTTTATTTGCTCCCACACGCACGCACGAGGGTCCAAATATCAGGCAGTTGGTCGGAGAGATGAAGCGAGGAGTCTTCCCATCAGCCTCTCTGTGGTTAACAGAACCGGACAGACGGGTCCGGTCTGGCTGCAGGTCGTTGTTTTTTTTCCACATCTTCCAACACATGACGACCTTGGACAGAAACGCATTGATGGATGTTTTCTTTTTTTTTCTTCTTCTTTTCCAAAAGAGAACTATATTGAAATGAAATTCTACTTATAGGAAAGATATTATCAAACAAACCAGCAGAAGATATTTTCAAATACTTATAAAGAAACTGTATTGTCTAAAAGAATTTCCGGACTAAGAAATAAAGAAAGGTTAATTTCTTAAAACACACTTGTGAGTCAAATTTGCAAATTATTTTTCATTTTGTTCTTCCCAGAATGACAGTATAACACTTCATTCATTAAAACAAGTTTAAATGTAACGCTCGGTGTTGTGATTGTATATTTATAAAGCCCTGGATTTGAGCATAGTGATGCTTTATTTATGTTTCATGTTGCTGAATTTAAAAAGGAATTATCAGCTCACTAGTACATCATCTGGGTTGCTTAGCAACAAGGTTCACTTTGGCTCTGCCCTCCAGCTGTTAAAATCTACTTATTCTTTTGTTAAATAGTTTTATAACAGGAAGACCGCTGTTAATCTGACTTAAAAGTACAAGAATATTTACACCTGCAGAGAAGTAGATGTGGACTGGGTGATGTATTTAATAGAAAATATTAAAAATGACCAAAGGAGACCTTCATATTGCTCGTTTAGTTTTGCTCAAACCAAAGATTTACAAATAAAAAAATGACATAAAACAAAGAAAAGCAGCAAAAACTTCAATTTTCGTAGTAATAAATGTGATGCTTTTTCCCTCCATTGTTTCTGTTATCTGGATTTTGGGCTTTTTATCTAAATTTGAGCGATCCACTGAGGATTTCTGGACAGAAATCCTTACCCAGAAATAAGCAGTACCAAGTGCAGCGGAGGATTATTGTGCTGTCAATCTGAGGTCAACAGGAGGATTAAAAACAATGCCGCGCAGTATTCATGAGGCCTCGGCATTCACAATAAATTCATCATTTACAGTAGCTTGGGTTTCTTTCTGTGATCTTTTTCGTTTTGTGCATGAAATGTCAAGATCTTCTGTTGCTTGCCGTTCAGGTAAAATCCTGAGGAAAAATGAGTTTTCAGTCGGAAGACAAAGAAAGCAAGGAAATCCTCTAGTTGACCTTTAAAAGATGAGCCCTTTAACCTATAAAACGTGACCATGAGAGGGACTGACGGGGTTAATACTGCAGTCTGGCGACTTTACGGTACAGAATCGTATTTCATTCACCTGAAAAAAATTTAAATTGGTCGGTTTTTCTGAATTAACATTAATTCTAAAATAAAATTCTCGTTAATTCAGAAAAACAAGACCAATTACATTTTTTTTCAGGTGAATGCAATACGCTTCCGTATTAAAGTAATATTGTGATTATTTTAAGTTTTAAATTGGATCAGGTTGTTACGTTTCTAATATTTGGCTATAATTTGGTTGTTTTAAAGCCAAATATGTGACATTTGAAGCTGTTTTAAAAGCCGTTTTCTTCCTGACGTGTTTATTTCTAGCCCACAAACATTTTTACTGCAGTGAAATGATGAAATCCAAAACACTAAATAATCTATTAGAGCATCAAAGCACATTACCAGTGACTTATTGGTTTTTAGAATGTGATGAATCGCATCTTTATTTTAATATCCATTCACATGGAATTCATTTTAACATTGTACATTAATTTTATCAGAATATTAAAATCTTAATTAAAGCATAAAGGCTTTATATCTTTACATTATGATTCATGGGTATATAGAACTTGCAGAAATATTTCCTGCTTACTGTCATATATGGAAGTGAATTAAACATCTGCACCACTTCTTTAAGATTTTTCCCTTTTCAATAGGGATGCAGGATATTGGAATTTTGGCTGATATCTGATATGCTGATATTTCAAAACTCATTTAGCTGATATCAATTCCAACATTAAAGCTGGGAAAAAAAAGTAGTCATTGCAAATAGCAGTTTTGTTAACCATTTCCAACGCTTTGAAAAATAGGGGTGGGAAAAATAACAATACACTGAAATATAGTCATATTTTCATATGCCGATATCAAATCGATATTTAAAAATGCGGTATCGATCAATTTTGCTTACAAAATCTCACAAGATTTCATCATTCTGTCACAAAATCTCATAAATTCTTGCCAGATTTTGTAACAGAACAATGAAATATTGCAAGATTTCGTTAATAAAATAGATCGATACTGCGTTTTGGAATGTCAATATGATATCAGCATATGAAAATATTGCGAAAATTTTCATGAATTCTCGTGAGATTTCATAACAAAACGATTAAATATCGCAAGATTTTGTTAGTAAAAATATAGATCGACACCGCATTTTAAATGTCAATATGACATTGCGATATTTCAGTGTTTCGAAATTTTTTCCCACCCTTAATCTTTAGATAGTTTTAAAGTCTGTAAAAAAGAAATTTTTGAAGAAGATTTTTTTTTTTCCTTAGACTTTAGAAACAGCGGGCTGGTCAGTTAAATAACAGTGGTGTGGCCGATGTCCGAAACTCAGTTTTAAGGCCGATACAGGCTGATACAGAAGGGGGCCCATCATATTGTGCATCCCTACTTTTCAGTTATTTTTTGCAAAATATTTTTATTGGAGAGAATATCGAGTGAAAACTTACAGCTGTACAACACAAATTTCCAGCTATGCTTTCTTTTTCTTAAAACAAAGGGGGAAAAAAATCAGCAAACAACAAAAATACAAAACAAAGACAAAACACAGACATAAAAAAAAAAAAAAAAAAAAAAAACCTTTCCCACACCGACCTAGCTCAAGTGGTCAATCATTTTTTGAATGAATTTTTATGGATTTTAGACAACTTATACACAAATATTGAGCCACTTTCTGGCTCCAGATCCTAAATGTAAACTTTGACTTTTTATCTTTGTTATATTAAGTTTTCTACTTTTTGTTTTGAATGGGGCACATAAAAAAACAGGAGAAAAAAAAGGCATAATAGTAATATGATAAAATTCTTGTTCTTCTTTTTAATCTTGTTATAATCATTTACATTATTTCTGTCTCTAGGCTCCAAATTTGGGGTTTTTGGCTGCTTTTCTTTGTCATACAGGATCCAACTCTAAACCTCCCATCACATTAGTTATAAGGAACATTTGTGTCTGAGAGATTTGGTTTCAGCTTCTTAACAGCATGTTGTGTGATTTACAAACAGACATCATCTGTATATTGTGTTTTAATTTGAGAATAATGACGAGGTTTAAGCATTTAGAAGCTTTTTTCTTTTAATTTTCCGACGTGTTTCAGATTTTGCACCCTCATAAATCACACTGAGGCTGATTTGTGTCATATAACCAGGTTACAGCTGCTTGGAGTCGTAGCCTCCTCCCTCGGTAGGTGGATTTCAGGTGAATTTTATTGATTCATTACAGGTTTGTTCAACAAAATCATTTAGCAGACACACCCGACAGCAAAACATTGCCAACTAGTGTTGTTAGTTATATTGTGAAACAGCAGAACGAAGGCAAGTTTCAGAAGTCACATCGTTATTCTGAGCAAAGATAATTTCAGACTAGGGAGGCATCATGCACGATGTTGGAATTTTGGCCGATATTTTAAAACGCATGCGGCCGATGACCGATATCGATACCGATATTAAAGCTGAAAAAAATAAGCAGTCATTGCAAATAGCAGTTTTGTTATTCGTTTCCAACACTTTGAAAAATAGGGGTGGTAAAAAATCTAGATACACTGGAATATCGCAATGTTTTCTTTTGCCAATATCAAATCGATATTTAAAAACACGGTATCAATCTATTTTACTTACAATATCTCATGGGATTTCATCGTTCTGTTACAAAATCTCACAATATTTTGTGAATTCTCACAAAATTTCATTACAGAACTATGAAATATTGCGAGATTTTGTTAGTAAAATAGATCGATACCACGTTTTTAAATGTTAATATGATATCAGCATATGAAACTATCGCAAAATTTTTGTGAATTCTTGCAAGATTTTGTAAACTAATGATTAAATATCCCAAGATTTCATTAGTAAAGATCAATATCGCATTTTTAAATGTCAATGTGATATCAGCATATGAAAATATTGTGATATTTCAGTGTATCAATATTTTTTTCCACCCCTAGTCTGTAGAAGTTTTAAAGTCTGTAAAAAGTAGTTTTTGAAGACGTGGGGTTTTTTTAGACTTTAGAAACAGCGGGCTGATCAGTTAAATATCAATTACATATTGCTTAAATACTGGTGGAGTGGCTGATGTCCGATACTCAGTCTTAAGGCCGATACCGATAGGGGGGCGATTATATCGTGCATCCCTATTTCAGACTGAACCAAAGATTTTCAAGAGGGCAGCAGTGGAAGCTCTGAGACTGATCAAAGTCAGTTTTCCATCAATACATTACATTCAGCTACGTTAAGTGCTAAAAAAGAAAGAGCAACCTCATCACAAATATGGAGAGTAAATGAATAATGCAAGACTCCAAACTATAAAAATCCTTTCAGAGGAAATGCCGGGTTTGATTGAGACAATCAAATTTTAGAGTGGATGATGGGGAGGGGAAAAAACACAGTCCAACTCACTGTTGATACTCATCTGGAGATGTACGACAGAACAAGGCTCACAGAGGAGATAATAATACCACACTGTGACATAGTGGAGAGTATCTACAGTCATCCTCAGTATTATTCATACCCTCCAAATAAAGAAAAAGCTAAATTCACAATTGTAATTCAAATAGCAAGAAACTAATAATAAATAAAAATTTATAAAAATTATAATTTAGTAAAATAAAAAAAATGCTTCTGAATTGTGTTTGAAAATGATGATTAAGAAAAAATACAAATAAAACTGTCCCAGACACATTAGATCATCTTTCCCATGAACAGTGGACCAAAATAAATGTCTAAAGGTGTAGACGTCTGATTGGACGTTACAGAAAACATTAAGGATGCTCGATAAAATCGGCCCCCTATCAGTATCGGCCGATATCGCCCTTGAAGCTGAGTATCTGACATCGCCCATCCCACTGATATTTAACAGATCAGCCCGCTGTTTCTAAAGTAAAAAAAAACAAAAAACTTCTTCTTATTCAAAAACTTCTAAAGACTAGGGGTGGGAAAAAATATTGATACACTGAAATATAGCGATATTTTCATATGCTGATTTCATATTGACATAAACGCAATATCGATCTTTTTTTACTAACAAAATCTCACAATGTTTCATCGTTCTGTTATGAAATCTCTTGAGAATTCATGAAATATTGTGAGATTTTGTAGCAGAACTATGAAATTTCGCGAGATTTTATCGTTCTGTTACGAGATCTTAGAATTCACAAAAATTTCATTTTATTTGCATATGCTGATGTCATATTGACATTTAAAAACGTGGTAACGATCTATTTTACTAACAAAATCTCGTGATATTTTATTGTTCTGTTATGAAATCTTGCAAGAATTCACAAAAAAATTATGAGATTTTGTAACGGAACAATGAGATCTCGCGAGATTTTGTTAGTAAAATAGATCAATACCGTGTTTTTAAATAGCAATTTGATATTGGCATATGAAAATATTGTGATATTTCAGTGTATTGATATTTTTCCCACCCCTATTTTTCAAAGTGTCGGAAACTAATAAACTGCTATTTGCAATGATTATTATTTTTTTCAGCTTTAATATCGGTATTGGTATCAATATCGGTTATCTGCCATATGAGTTTTAAAGAATCGGCATATCGGATTCCAATATCGTGCATCCCTAGAAAACACCTGATTGTAGTGATTACCTCAAAGTGCTCCTATACAAAATTTTTGCTTCAATCATGCTTGTTTTATTTTTTGTGTGTTTGTTTTTAATATTTCTTTTGAATCACAATTGAAAATCAATGTCATGATTTTCATTAAATTTTTATTCATTATTACTTTTGTCTATTTCAACTTATTTCACTAACAGCTGATTCGTTTCCCTCTTCAATTTAATAAGAATAATTATGAGGACTGTAAGTTCTCTTGCTGACTGAAGACAAAGCCGTCTACAGATAAAAGCACCACATTCTGGTTTACATGCACGATCCAAAATGCAGCGCCAAGAGAAATGAGTATCCATTATTACCAAATAAGCCTCACTGAATGAGTCAAGCAGTCTTTCTGCATTTTATTATACGTATTGATCAGGGAGTATCAGAGAGTGCTTCCATATCGCTCTTGACAACAGTCATATCTAAGTGCTCAGGTATTGTATCTAAGATGAGACGGGGGGGGATATAAAAAGACTGCAATCAGGTCAGACATGCTTTATAAGCTGTACAGTCATCACAGAAGCAGCAAGCTCACTCTAAACTTCTCCCATGCTTGGCTAAAATGCATTGGTGCACCTTTATACCAGATTCTAACAAATAAGAAGCAGCTCTGCAGCTGCATGTAGGCAGTTATCCTTCTGCAGCAGTGATGCACTGGCTACATCGACACCAAGCAGCAACAAGAAAACGTCATCCTGTGGTGCAGCTTTACCAATAAATAAGTCAGAGCATGCATGTAGGAGAGGATGGATACCCAACTCCAATCATGAGACTCATATCCAGTTCAACCTGGACACAGCTGTTTTAAGCTTCCTTATTATTTAGACTTCTGGTCTTTATTTTTACTCCCTTTGTGCTACTTAAACTACTATATTATACATAATTGAAATATGTTGAAAGTGCTAGGTTAATGATTAGTCAAAGTAAAGGGATTTTAAAGGCATTTAAAATATTTAGCTAAGGCTAGACATTAAAAATACATGGTTATGGTCAGGTATTGTAAGTAATTTTTGAAAATCCTTATTTATTTGTAGTAAAGTAGCCTAATTTACTCCCATTGGTGAGTTTTCATCAGGCACCAACAAATTGAATCAGATCCAATCCACTTTATCTATAAAGCACACACACAATTATATATATATATATATATACATATATATATATATATATATATATATATATATATATACACATATATATATGATATTGAGAGAGAGAGAGGGAGAAAATATTATTCATTCTTTCAATTAAAGAAAAGGTTAAATTAACAATTGTAGTTCAAATAACAGGAAACCAAAAAAAAACTATCAATAAATAAAAATTTACAAAATTATAATTTAGTGAACTGAAATATTGCTTTTGAATTGTGGCTGAAAAAGTAATTTTTAAAATTCAAACAAACAAAACTGTCCCAGACATATTAGAGCACCTAGCTCATGAACAGTTGACCAACACACCTATATATATATATATATATATATATACACACATATATAAGTAATACACTAAAAATAAAGTAAATAATGGATCAGATACTGCCATGCATGAATGGATATACAAGTCAATGCGGAGAACATGAACATAAGTTTGATTAATTGTTTACTTTTTGTAATATAATGATAAAGAATAATGAAAAGTATTAAATCCCAAATAATTCATTTTTGGTGTTAGGCCTATAGTTAGGGACCATTTTAGTTTTGTTGCTGTTAAATAAAAGCTTGAATTTAAGCATCAACTGCATCTGCTGTTTTCTGGCTATTTATATCTGAAGGAATTACGTAAATGTAACATCTAACCTGCTCATTTTTAGGAGTTGAGGGGTATATGCTTTATGGTTGCTCCCGCCCACTCACACACACACACACACGCACACACACACACACGCACACAAAACACAGCAGCTGCTTCTAAAATTAATCGCAACTGTTTTTCATGCGGCAGCTCTGCACAAAAACAGCTTGTTCGTGCATCCAAGTCAAGACGATGAGTCGCTACTCCCTCGTCTGATGAGCATATTGTGTGGAAATGTACGGCTAAACTCGTGTGGTTGCGGTTGACGGGGGAGTTCGCGGAAATTTGACTCCTTCCTCAACCTCCTTCCTCCTCCTCGGCCCCTCTTGGTGATACGTTGGCCTGTTGTCTGAGCCAGTTTGCTGTTTCTCTGGGCAAATTTGGCAGCTGTTGCAGCCATGCGTACGCACCAAGGGTGTGCTGACTGGGCATGCTGACTATTTTAATGTAGGAGGCCTCAGCAGACTTCACATTCCTGGTCCAGGAGTCAGCTGTGCCATGAAGACCTCAATGCCTGGGGCATGGAGTCATACAAAAGTCTGATTGTGCTGAGGTTGACTCACATGCGGCAAACACAGGATCCTCCTGCTGAAACACACTCAGTTATGTGCTGACAGATAATGCATGTGCAGTTATAAGAAGCGTAGTGTTGCAGGAGCAGGAAGTCAGCTGCTTCAATTATCTAAGTGACCAATTAACAGCTTACTTATTGTTTTCTTCCTACAAGCTCAGCACATGATTATTACCCAATAAATCTTAAGGGAATGAAATACAAGTAACACGAGCACAGTTTTTGAAGGATGACCGACTGGGACCATCAGGCCAAGAGGTCAGGGTCAACATAAGTAAGTAAAATTTATTTATAAAGCACTTTTCACAGATAAAAATCACAAAGTGCTGTACATAAAAAGATAACTGGTACAACAAAATGGCATAATTAACATATTAAAAGGAAAATTTAATAGAAAACATGATAAAAATATAAAACGTTCCATTTAAACTCAGAAGTTGAAAATTCCCAGTTCCGAGTCGGACGTTTCAACTGGAAAGTCGGACAGTCCTCGCAGTAGGGATGGGCGATACCGAAAATTTTCATGTCGATACAATACCAGTAGTTTATGGCACTTTTTCAGCGATACTGATATCAATACCAATACTTTTTGTCCTTTAAAAGAAAATCACATGATTGTACATTTTGCATCAATATCTTGAATGCAAAGGCAATACTAGATATAAGTAAAACCTGAGAACAGAAATACTGGAAAGAAATGCTTTTAAAACAATAATGAATTATAGTGATTAAAAAATTAAAAATAGATTAAAAATGTCTTTCAGTTATCAAATAACATGACATATACTAACTAAAATAATCAAATTTATTAAGTGGAAATGTTAAAATAGAAAATGTAATAGAATACAAATTTACCAAAACATAATGTATAATAACCTGCATTAAACCACTGAAAGACAACAAAACATCATCATCATCTTCACAAACAGTAGCAACATCATCGTGACATCTGATAGGCTATCACAATCATGTGATACTGCAGCTAGAATCCGATAGGCTATCACCATCTTGTGAACAGAAGCTAGAATCTGATAGGCTACCACCATCATGTGACAGAAGCTAGAATCTGATAGGCCATCACCATCATGTGACACAGAAGCTAGAATGTCATAGGCTACCACCATCATGTGATACAGAAGCTAGAATCTCATAGGCTACCACCATCATGTGACACAGAAGCTAGAATCTGATAGGCTACCACCATCATGTGACACAGAAGCTAGAATCTGATAGGCTACCACCATCATGTAATACAGAAGCTAGAATCTCATAGGCTACCACCATCATGTGACGCAGAAGCAAATGTGAAGGCACACCATCATGAATACAGAAGCTAGAATCTGATAGGCTACCACCATCATGTGATGCAGAAGCATGTGACACAGAAGCTAGAATCTGATAGGCTACCACCATCATGTGACACAGAAGCTAGAATCTGATAGGCTACCACCATCATGTGATACAGAAGCTAGAATCTGATAGGCTACCACTATCATGTGATATGGAAGCTAGAATCTGATAGGCTACCACCATCATGTGATACAGAAGCTAGAATCTGATAGGCTACCACCATCATGTGATATGGAAGCTAGAATCTCATAGGCTACCACCATCATGTGACACAGAAGCTAGAATCTCATAGGCTACCACCATCATGTGATATGGAAGCTAGAATCTCATAGGCTACCACCATCATGTGACACAGAAGCTAGAATCTCATAGGCTACCACCATCATGTGATACGGAAGCTAGAATCTTATAGGCTACCACCATCATGTGATACAGAAGCTAGAATCTGATAGGCTACCACCATCATGTGACACGGTAGCTAGAATCTGATAGGCTACCACCATCATGTGACACAGAAGCTAGAATCTGATAGGCTACCACCACCATGTGACACACAAGCTAGAATCTTATAGGCTACCACCATCATGTGATACAATAGCTAGAATCTCATAGGCTGCCACCATCATGTGACACAGAAGCTAGAATCTTACAGGCTACCACCATCATGTGACACAGAAGCTTGAATCTCATAGGCTACCACCATCATGTGATACAGAAGCTAGAATCTGATAGGCTACCACCATTATGTGACACAGAAGCTTGAATCTCATAGGCTACCACCATCATGTGACACACAAGCTAGAATCTGATAGGCTACAACCATCATGTGACACAGAAGCTAGAATCTCATAGGCTACCATCATCATGTGATACAGAAGCTAGAATCTGAGAGGCTCTCACCATCATGTGATACAGAAACTAGAATCTAACTGCTTTCATCATTTCATTGCTTTAAACTCTCAGAAGTAGAAACAAATTGCATGTTTTGTATCTGTATCGCGATACAAAAGTATCGATTCCGATATTTTGTTTGGCTGGTATCGAAGTATTGACTCCAAGGTATCAATATGCCCATCCCTACCTCGCAGCTCTGAGTTCAGATTTAAAGATGGCTGCGCCCTGTGTTAGCAGTTTTAGAAGCTCCTGTAATGTTATGTTTATTTACACTTCTTACTAATATTTTGTTGCATAAATCAGTCTTACCCGTAGTATTGGTTTATATAGATGTAAGCTGCTGTAATGTAAATTACATTTTTTATGTGGTATATGTGATCTACAATGGTAGCTGTGCTAACAATGGCTAATAACAATAGCCTTAGCAAACATGGTGGTTTGCTAGGCTGCTAACTGGTTTTCCGAACAATGATCTGGAATGCAGTTGGTCGGATGTAACGTCACCCCCCCAGTTCCCAGTTCTGAGGTAAATGGAATGCAGCATAAAACTGCTAGACTGGACGCGGCCATCTTCAAATCTGAACTCGGAGCTGCGAGGATTGTCCGACTTTCTGAGTGGGAAATCCGACTTCGGGGGGGCGTTCCAGTTGAAACTTCCTACTAGGATTTAGGAATTTCCAACTTCCGAGTTCAAATGGAACGCAAGATATGACTACTTGAGAACTTTGAATTTCCAGGTTCTTGTTGACGTTTTGTTAGTGATTTAACATATGACAGACACTTTTAATGAATAAATTAATGACCTGAAACACGTTTAGTAGACTCTAAACCTGCACAATTTGCCTGAGAACGATAAAAAAAATTTTTTTAACTCTTCATCAATTCAATGGAATTAAGTGAATAATTATACATTTATATTTGCGCAACAAACAGGGAATCTTAATAGTGGGTTTGGCATACTTGAGCTTTTCTAAAATTTGTGCTAAACTGGAAATGGGCTACTTTTTGTAAATCTAATCCCATTCAACACTCCCCCGGCAAGCCATGTCAGCAAGCAGTCATACCAAAAACTGGAGTCATCATAATAAGACCAGATCATAACACACTGCTCCTTTAGCAGCAGCAAGTTGCAGAGATGGTTTTCTGGATGATGTCATCTGACTCTCTCATGATTGTGCAGGAATTTTGCTCCACTCTTCTTTCCAGTGTTGTTTCAGTTCATTGAGGTTTGCAGCATTAGTCTCTGGGCAGTTCTCTGAAGGTCACACCAGCTTTTCCATCAGGCTGAGGTCTGGACTTTGACTGGATCATTGATTCTTTTCCTTTCTAGTTATTTGGTTGTAGACTTGCTGCTGCCAAGTGGCTCTAAATCTTTTTCAACAAAGTGTCCCTTGCAAATGATATTTTCAGCCAAGTAACCCTCTACTGACCGCAAAGTATTTTTTGTTGGAATAATAGATTTGAAAAGATACAGCATTTTGTCAAATATAGTTTTATTAAACTGGAACTTTTTAAAACAGTTTACCCACAGGGCTATTGTCCTGCGAGTCCAGATTTAGTTTTCCTTTAAGCCTGGGATACACTGTTCAAAAGTTAAGCTTGCGATGCATACTCTACGAACCGACGCTCGGATGCAATCTGACTACTCACACTACACGTCTTAAGGTGATGACGTCGTGTGTGGACGAGGAATTGGCTGACCAGACGTGGGCTGTACGATCTGTCGGTTCTACTACGAGAACTCCGTCCAAATGACACGCCGGGTCGCCATGCTGCCTCTGGTTTACTTCCGTATTTCTTTTGCGCATGCGAAATGTGAAAATCTCAGAGGAAAGAGTTCTCAGTTTGGTCGTGGCGCCGCTTCAACATGTGATTCACTCACCAGCGACGACCAAAACATCAGACAGGTTTGATTTTCTTGCGACTCACTATTTCTGATCGGGAGCTTGTTGTGAGGTGCCGATCACCTCTCGTGACCCCCTTGTGTACTGCACGACACAGGATTTGGCCAAGAGTCGGCCCGATCCCCAAAATTGTCGCACAACTGGGAAATCGGCTCAAAAACGGCCAAAAATTGCAGTGTATGCCGGGCTTTAGTTATTGGGAGCGTTCTCCACACTCTCGTGGTCTACACAGCCAAACAACAACTGTAATCCTAACAGGACAATAGAACTCAGTTTGTTCATTCTAACTAGAATATTGGTGAAATGAGGGAGTTTTGCTGAAGATTGGGGCTGGCTGATATGGACCAAATATCCTACAGTATATATGTTTTAGATGACGATATACACAATATATACTGGTATTTTTACCGTAATTTGTCTGAATGTTTCATTTCATATCAAACACCTGTTTTTTTTTTAGTATTGAAACATGTTTAGCATGAAGGTATAGCTGCACTTCATTGTTGGAATTGACAAAACGCTGGTTAGAAATGTTTGTTAAATCAAAATAATTCAAGCTAGCTGGCTGGCCATTTATGATTTCTTTGTAGAAGTCTTGGGGAGGATTATCTTCCAGACAGATTTAGGTTGTTTTCACACAGGACCCATTTAAGTCGACCTAACTGAGTTTTGGTCACGAACGTGGTGCGACTGGGTCTGTGTGAACACGCCACTCGCGCTCGTAGTCGACCTAACTCGCCCGCTCTCAGACCGGCTGGACAGAGTCGTTTCGGAGCTGAAAAAGTGTGAAACCAGGAAGTTAAGTTTGTCATTGTAGTTCTTTCTTTGTCCACTAGGGTCTCTAAAACAGAGCAAATCCCCAAAGACTCCCATGTTATAAAAGCCGACTTCACAGCAAAAATAAACAAGTTTACAGCCTGGTTCAAAAAATCATTTTAGGTTTAATAGGTCAAGTTTACCTTCATGTCAACTGTGAGGGGGGCGAATTTTTTTTTTATAACGCATCTGTTCAGATGCTATTTAATCTTGAAATTACACATAATTAGGCATGTGTGCTTTTGATTGACATGCGGCAGATCGAAAGCCGACCTGCCGGCCAGTGGCTTACAGTTAGCTCCTTGTTTGCTCTCGGTAAGGTCTCAGTCTGCAGCAAAGTAGCAAAATGGGGGTTTGTAGAAGCTAACAGCAAGTCCAAACATGTCTTATCTTTATCCCGCCATTCAGGAGGTTATTCTTTGTTAGCTCCTGTTAATTTCGAGTTATCTTGGTTTGCATTTAGCCCAGAGTACGTTTGCTGTCAATCATTTGCCCCATGGCCGCGCTGTGCCCATTTTAGTATTTTCCAGGGGTGATGACACACTTGACACAACAAGATGGTGACGATGGGAAACGCCCAACTGGCTCCACTTCCCTCTATTCAGACGTAACCGGATACTATGTCCACCTCTATTAACGGTCTATGGGTGCGAGCACCAACTTTAGCTCGGCCTAAATCCCAGATACTCCACCTTTTTTAACTAAACAGGTATTCATAGGCAGCTGCACTGTTGGGATATCCTTCTTATTGACACAGTTATATTACAAATAACAGGGTTACGGCCTAACTGTAATGTTTAGTATCATCATGTGTTTGCTAGCTACTAATGTATTTCAAGGGCTAGCAGGCTAAGCGTTGCTCATGTTTACAACTCACGATACCTGGCTGTTCGCCGATAATATCTGCATATGGTCGGAGTTCGCGGTTCAACAGAACCAATCTGTGTCTTGCTTTGGTTTGTCTGGAAATCCGCCTCCAGTTCATGAAAACATTGTTTTCCACACGCAACCGTGTCTCATCTTCAACACACCATCATTTACGTGTGTTTTGTTTACAACATAGCCACGCTTTACAGCTGAAACGCGTCTAACTTCCATCTGGTTGCCATGGATACACAACACTCCAGTCTGTAGAGCGACTGCTGGGCGCGGTGATTAAAACAGCAGATGTGAAACGGAGCCATATTAGTTGAAAAATGAAACATTATAACCTTTTCACTGCTGCGGCAGCGCCTGGATCGACCCAAATGTGTGAAAACGACTTAAGTTTAAATAATCAGGTGACACCTTTGTTGTCAGTCAAGGTGCAGACGGGTCATTACGAAAAAATAAAAACATTTGCTCAACTGATATAACTGTATATGTAAATATCAAATCTCTCTCATGTAAATATCATTGTGATATCATACTGGTATTTCGCCCAGTCTTACTGCAGATAATACCTCATAGAGAGGCCCATTCATTCTGGCCCCTTCACTTCCATTATTTGGATATACAAGGATCTACGACTAATCTGAATATCATCCGAAAGAGTCAGAGTGATGCTGAGATTTTATCAGTGAGTAAATGCATTCATAAATTACTAGAAGTAAGGTCTGGGTTGAAAATAAAGAAAGTTATCCTTTAATGTTTTCCACTTGTAAATAATATTTCTCTCTGTGGAATAATGGACTTCTGATAGTTTGGAAATGACCTTGGAGCTCTTCAGATTGATGGGCAGCAATGACGGCTTCTTAAAGATCATTGCTGATGTCTTTCCTCCGTGGCATTCTGTGGCACACGCCTGAGTGCTGACAAATCTGATATTATAGAGGTGTTTACACTGATGATGATTATCAGTTAATCAGTGCATTTACTAAGCATCTTAACTCCTGTGGGAAGAATAAAGTTGGACTTGTGTTTTTCACAAACAGCTTCTATATTTTTGCTCAGTTTCTGTTAAATAAACAATGATGCAGTGTATATGCCAAGTGTTGTTAATCTCAGGTTGTATTTACCCAACACAAGACCAGATGGTTTTATTTTAGTGTGTGCATATGTGAAGTCTAGGATGTACTTTCTCTTTCATGTGACTAGATGGATGCACACACAGATGTTCTTTGTCCTCAAAGGTTATTAAATTATTTTAGTAATGCTGGCACACAAGACATGTTTTTCTCATACAGCACACCTCCTCAAATGATCGTGGGAACATAAATAAAAGTCATTCACTGTCTGAGCAAGACAGGGGGATAGTTATTTAAGATCTGATTGCTGTGCTTGTGTGGATGAAAGAAAGTACAGTTTACGTGATGTTCTTCGAAATAATCGTGCAGCCCAGTGTTCGGTGAGAGACGCTTAATCACCACTTTAATTAATGAGGCCCTCTGTGCACGTTCCAGCAGATACACGCCGTGTGATGTTGCATTTTTACAAACAAAGCGGCTTTATTTACCAGCACTGAGGTGAGAGGCTGTGTCTTAATGAGAGCAGACAGTGCAGTGCTGCAGCCCAAAAGAACAAATCCTTCACTCTCTGTTGCTCTGACCTAAATTACATGTAAGGACATCGTACAAAAAGACTGCAGCACAGGATGCAGGATGGGATTTCTGCGAGGCTACAGTGAAACTAGCACATTGACTCACTGTGAGTAACACAAGCATATGGAAGGGTTGTTTTTAGCTTTTGTTTCAGGTCTTCTTGGTTTTCATGCCTGAAGAATTATCCCCCCTCCCATGGAAAACCATCCCCAGAGGTGAGATCTGAAAGGAAACTACATTAGTTAATAGGGGTAGGTAAAAGATTTTACGATATGATACGTATCACTATACGTGGGTCACAATACGATATAATGTTGCAATATCGTGACACCACAATATATTGCTATAGTGTAGGTAGGGATGGGCGATACCAAAATTTTTCATGTCGATACGATGCCAGTAGTTTATGGTGCTTTTTTTAATCGATACCGATACTGATACTTTTGGCTAGGGCTGTCACAATAATCGCATAAATGAAATATCGCGACATTAAGAAGTTCACCGCGCTGCATGATGGGCCACCGCCATCACCGCATCTCAGGACAACAGTTGAGAAGGATACAATGGCAGCTGCACTAGCATCAAAACCAAATGTTACTTTGCCCCTATGGGAGCATTTCGGCTTTCAGCCAAATGAAAAGGGTGAGCCAGACAATTTAAAAGAGGCAATCTGTAAAATCTGCAGTTACCGTCCTTTGAACTGCGTTCAATAAAGCGCTATAAAATTGACATGTCTTTTTTTTTTTTTTTATAACTTTTTTTAATGTGCAACCGCCATGTTTCAAAAGAAATATTGCCATGACTTTGGTAATTTAACAATTAACAAAGACATTGGCGAAATAGATAGATGGGGGGGTGCGCAATTATATTGCATATCGCAATATTGAGCCGCCCTGACTCACCGCAGGGGGAATTCCTCAATCGCGACAGCCCTACTTTTGGCCACTTTAAGGAAAACCACATGATTGTACAGTTTGCATAAATATCTTAATATCTGTTTACTATGGGGTGTCGGTCAGAACACACAGAACTCGTTTGGACAGTTAACTGTCTTTAATGGTCACTCTTAATCACAACAGCACAGTAATGCAACAAACGACAGGCTTATAGGTGAGGAATTCCAGGTAGTTAAAGGAATAGTATCCCCCCAGAATGATGTAACTTTATTTTCCACTTACCCTCATGGTGAGCAAGACTCTGGAGCACTTTTTTAATATCTCAAATGCAGCCAGTGATCAGGAAGGCTTCTCGTTTCCCCCCAAATTTCAAATGGAGTTCACTGGGACCCAAGCCCAAAAGGTCCATAAAAGTCCACAAAAACTTGTCAATATTCCTCCATACTGCTCGTCCAATGTAATCCACGTGTCCTGAGTGGGTAGCATCCAGAATTTACTCTAAACGACGTCATTTAGTATTTACAGGGAGTGCAGAATTATGAGGCAAATGAGTATTTTGACCACATCATCCTCTGTATGCATGTTGTCTTACTCCAAGCTGTATAGGCCCAAAGCCTACTACAAATTAAGCATATCAGCTGATGTGCATCTCTGTAATGAGAAGGGGTGTGGTCTAATGACATCATCACCCTATATCAGGTGTATTAGGCAAACAGAATTATTAGGCAACTTCCTTTCCTTTGGCAAAATGGGTCAGAAGAGGGACTTGACAGGCTACGAAAAGTCAAAAATGGTGAGATATCTTGCAGAGGGATGCAGCACTCCTGATATAGGGTGTTGATGTCATTAGACCACACCCCTTCTCATTACAGAGATGCACGAAGCGCGCATATGTGCGTTCATGAAACTACAGGAGCCTCTGCGTTCAGTGCCTACTCTGCCGATAATACAAGTGTAGAAGAAGAAATTTGCCGTTTACATTGTGCTAAGAGCGACAGAGCTGCAGACAAACACAAGAGGGTCCAAGAGGGGTTGGATATTGATTTAAAACAAACAAAGAAAGAAAAAGAGAACTGGCGACCTCGTCTGCTGCAGCTTCCGTTGTTTCATGAATGCACATCGACGTGCTTGCAGGAGATGCGATGTAGTACTGTTTAGGCTCTAAAAATATACTAAATGATGTCGTTTGGAGTAAATTCTGGACGCTACCCACTCAGGACACTTGGATTACATTGGACGAGCAGTATGGAGGAATATTGACAAGTTTTTGTGGACTTTTATGGTCCTTTTTGGCTCGGGTCCCAGTGAACTCCATTATATGAAAGTTGGAGGAAAACGAGAAGCCTTCCTGATTGCCGGCTGCATTTGAGATATTAAAAAAGTGCTCCAGAGTCTTGCTCACCATGAGGGGAAGTGGAAAATAAAGTTACATCATTCTGTGGGTGAACTATTCCTTAAAGGTGAATGCCTGGATGGAAGTTAGTGTGGCCTATCAACAGAAATACAAAGCCATGAGGAACATTTGTTCAGCAAAGAAACACATTCAAGGTATTAATTATTACTAATAAATCCCTTCCAGTTAGTTCTAAACATGCATATGTGTTTGAGGCTAACAGTGACAGTAACTGGCATGTAACAGGTCAGCTAGCTTAATAGCATAAAAAGGCACATGGTGAATGGAGGAAACTTCTGAATAAGCAAATCAGCTAAATAACATTGAAGGCTAAATAAACATCCTGTTCAGGCAGAAATACAACTAGTTACTTCCAGTTCTTCACAGATGCACACAGTTCACCATCTTCACCAGCTAGAAGTCTGTCCAACAGTCTTCTCTCCTCGTGCTCACTGCTGCTCATAAGTTTCATTTCTGCATCCTGATATCATGTGCTCAGTAGCGCAGCTGCACACTTCTGCCACAAGGGGGGCACTCACGCCTCATCAACAGCCTTTCCAACATGGCCGACCTCACAATGATAAAGAATCCTTCAAAGTATTCCTGGATCTAGAAGGTGATCCGGAACACCACCAAAATTTAATGGGTTTGTCTTTGGACTGAGACACACGGCTAGTTAGGATTTCAGGTCAATCCGTCCCGAACTTTTTCTGTAAAGTTGCTGACAGACAGACAGACGGACAAACCAACGCTACCGAAAACATTACCTCCTTGGCGGAGGTAATAAAGCAGAACGTTCCACAAGCAGCGAGACTCACTGACAGCAATGCAGGTGAGTTCCTAACAGCTGGAATCGCCTCCTTTCCAAACTTATGATGTCTTTGCATGGTTTAATCCAGACTGGTGAAAGCTGCTCCTGTATGGAGGTGGTGAAGACGACACGGAGCAGAACCTGCTGCAGACGGCAGACTGTTGGGACCATTTTGGGTTGAACAAAGAGTCTAAACTAAAGTTTCTAACTCAAGTTTTTCAGGCAAATTTCAAATGAGGTCCAACACGAGTAATATCCATGTTTTAACAAGAAAAATGCAGTTTCCGGGTGATGACTTGGATGCCAAGTTAGTGTTATAGAAACAAAACAGCAACGCTGCATCCGTATTTTCTTATTTGTCATCAAAATACAGATTTATGCAATATGATTTCAAACAACAATCTGTTTGTTTCATCAGGTAACTTTAGATTTTTATGAATGATATGAGTGTGTTTGGCCGTAGACTCCGGTACAAACACAGGCTTGTTGCCCCTTGGTTGCCTAGCAACTGCCAATGTTTGTAAACGGGAAACCATCTTTAGACCATGTGTAGTCAGTATCAGTGAATCTTGCTGCCAGCGAGCTTTGTTCAGCCTGAGACGTCCTGAATGAAGCACCCGGAGTAAATTAGCAGATTTCCAAACTCCATGACCTCCCATCATCACTTCCACCCCCCACCCCCCCGGCAGCGTAGCAGTAATGTGTGCATGCATGCACATGTCAACAGTGAGACTAATGCAGCCCATGAGCAATGTAATACCTCACCAGGCAGAGTGCCAAATCAAGCCAGGATTATACCACATGCTCCCAGCCGTCCATTACTATCACGCAAGAGTCGGCCTCATCCAGCCCTGCTGACTTCTGTCTTTCTGCGTGTCTCCCGCTGTAATGCAGTGATGGATGAAGAGAAGCAGGAACCTGATAAAAGGAGAATAAAACACCAGAATGTGAAGATACGGCTTTGGTCTCCTCTCTGACCTGAGATACAAACATATTTACACATGAAGATCACCTGGAAAAATGTACATTTTATCTGTTAACTGTCTGCAACTGGTTACGAATTCACATCTTTTGTTGTTAATGCTCCGCTATGTTCATTTCTGCTAAGCAGGTTGAGTATGTGGGCTGAAGAGGATTGTGTTTGAAAACAGTTGAATGCTGCAGCCAAAAAGACACCATGTGAAACCTTAAACTGAATCCTAAACATTCGGGTCTCTTCGGAGAGTGTAAATTCACCATGAGTCAGCTGTGCCATGAGCGGTGGCATGTCAGGTATTTTCTTTTCAAACGACTGTGACTGAAACCTGAAGGTTTGCTAGAAAACTTAGCTTTGCTCAGATCTTTTTACTTCTCACCTTGTAAAAAATGGAAATCTCCATTTTTTAAAAGAAGTGATATTGGAATTGTTGAGGCGATGCTTGCATTGCTACAAAGCCAAAGCATGCAAATGTTGCATCGTGATGTGTTAACCAGGACGCAAGTATAGCAGTTAGCTTAGCTTGCGTGTCCCAAATCCTTCCTGAATCTCTTAACTATTCTTAACTAATTTCTTTGCCCTGCAGATAAATAGCGTGCGGTCTCTTCAGCGTTTGTGGGTGATCTACAAAGATTACACACACAATCTGTAACAGGTGCAACAGCAGTATTTAAATGAGTATTTAGCTGCACTTTTGCTGCGCCATGGAAAGTTCAGAAGAGCATGTGATAAACGTAAAATGAAATTCGTCCTGATAAGAGAGATATTAGTTCCAGAGATATAATATGAGGCAAGTAAAAAACAGAAAATAAAATAAATATGAAGAGTTGATTTGCAAAAATAGACAAATGCCATTTAGAAAAAACGGAGGTTACAAGTTTTGCAAATAAACTCATTTACTTTTTGAATATTTTCACCAAATCAAGCTCACATGAAGTGGAGAGTTTTAATGATGCAAAATGGTAATAGGAGGTTTGTACAGCGATGAAAAGCAGTTAAATCCGTTTTTTTTTCACAGTGGTGTTTGTTTTTGCAAATGAACTCTTCATATAATAACTATAAAATAAAAACAATGCAGCAGGTTTCCCTGTGGGTCGTAAGAAGAGGCCAGTTTAAGGCCATGTCCACACGAAGTCAAAACAAACACGAAACGCTCATATTTTCCAGACCGCTTGTCTTAAAGACGGAGATATAAAATAAATGTGATCGACCACATGAATGCATGGAAACGCTGCAAAATACATATATGCCAGGCCTGTAAGTGGCGCTGTGGTGCTAAAGCAAAAATAGGCAAAAACAGGCGATGAAGTACTGGGCATGCACATGTAGTACTTCTGAAGTATTTACAGTACACTAGGCTCAGTGCTAGGTTCGACTGCTAGAGCAGTGATGAGTGTAAAGTGCATTAATGACCACAGACCAGAAAATAAGTTTAAATTGCCGGCTTATTATGTTTAGTTATAAAACAGAGAATAGACAGTTGACATAAAATTTCAATCACTCAAAAACAACAAAGAAATATTTTCCCTTTTTGTTCAAGTGACTCAGTTTTCAATCCTCCTTTAGATTTAAACCTCTTATTTGGCTTAAAGAAAATTTTATTTTCAACCTAGGTTATTCTTTGTGGGTTTTTTTTTTTTTTTTTTTTTTATTCTTTGTGTTAATTTCAAGTTTTGTAGCTATCTAATGTGAGTTAACTCAGCTTTATTCAGAATAAAGTCTAGTTCTTTAGTTTCAAGGTTTAGTTCAAGTTTGGTTAAATTCCTTTTCAAGTTTCAACCGCTTCTCACTTTTGTTGTTTGTACCCAACAAAAACAATTAAATTCCAGATAACACTTTTACAGTATTAACATGTGTAAAAAGAAAAAAAAAAACGGTGAATAAAAGTTCCAAAAACGCAAAATAATTCAGCAAAAGACTGAATAAACTTGTGTATCACAAGTAAATGTCTTTGTTCCCTTAGCTGTGAATCCTTTGATTGTCCTGAATGGATAATCCGGTGTCTCTGTGAATCCACTGCAGCTTGCTTTGAAAATATTGATCAACCCTACCAGTTTCTGAAGAAAACCAAGAAATGTCCAGCAGAGGGCGCTTTGCTCTTGTGTGATGCACGGTTCAAGGGGTCTCTGGGTGGCTCGCCATCTTGTATTTCCCGCATGTACTCCAACTCCGGTATTCGCTCAGATTTTCTGCTCCAAACCTTAATGGCCTATCATAACAATTAAATAATATGCAAAAATAAATCAAATACTGCATCAGGTAGCTTTAAATATCGATATAACTCCGTTTTTCAGCTTACTTGGCGCTTTATAAAATGGCGCACTCGCCATCACGGTGGGCGGAGAAAAAAAGACATCACAGGACTTTGAACTACAGGCCTGTGCTTCAGTTTATCGTGTATATCCACCATTTTTAACATAAAACAACATAAATCTGCTACCTTAGCTCTCCATCTCCATGAAATGACCGTTACATTACAACAAAATGTTCTTTACATGAAATAAAATACAGTTATTAACTCACCAAGTCCCGTTCGGCAATTTACACAGTGTATAACCGTCGCCAGGTCACGGACAGGGTGGGGGAAAAAAACGAAAAATAACTCCTCCAGAGTACAAAAATAACTTTAAACAGACTCTGTACTTATTTTTCTCTGTTTTCCTCCGGTTTCAGCAGCAGCTCTGCAACAACCGTCTGCGTATCTCCCTCGTTCAGAAGCAGGAAGAAAAATCATCGTGGTTGGCTGTGGCTCACTTGGGTCACGCTGCAACGTGACTCTTCAAAATAAGAGTCTTAACACATTTTACATAAAAATCAGAATGACATGATTTTACACAGTTTTAACCCTTTTTACATGTTTTTAACCACAAACTAAATATTATATCATGAAATAAAGCACTGATGCTCATTTTAATGTTTTTTTTAACCTGTTTGTTGTCTATTTATTGCTTGAAATGCATTCCTTTTATGTTTTTTTTTATTAACAGGCTTTGTAACCAGGGTTACACGCATAAATATCTATACAACGTTAAACGACCAAACCGAATGCTCCGATCTACGGTTGCGATCCGCCAGAAACTCTCAAAAAGAAGAAGGTTGAACAACCAAACCGAAAAGATGGCAGCAAGTACGAATGGGCGAACAGGTACAAGCAGCAAACATTCAACGACGGCGCCATTGTTGTTGTGATGCTGAGTGTAGCGCATGCGTGTTTAGAGGCGAAGCTATGACGCATGCGTGTAAGAAAAAAAAATGTGGTCAGAGCTTAAAGATGGAACCGCGAAAACGGCGTTTCAAAATCTTCCCACTCTGAAGGCTTGATAAAAAAAAGATTGTTTACAGACGCCCGAAATGCCGGCTTCGTATGGATGAGAGGCTGGTTTGGTAAAAAATTTGTGAATTTAGGCCAGAGTTTGACTTCGTGTGGACGGGGCCTAAGGACGTGGATAAGGACACGCTGTTGAAGATGGTCTGATATTACGGACGCAGTGCGCTTTCTTTGGCACAATCCCAGGTGCTGGACCTGCGTAATCGCCCCCCATCCCACACAAAACTCAGTTAAATGTAGTATCAATAGTTTGTGCTACGTTGCTGGTTATTTTCACTGAGTTTTCTGTGGAGTGGGGGCCACTTCACACTGGACAGCGACCTCAGCAGTGTTGTGGGGAGGAGGAACCGGGTCTGGAGAGGACGAGCGCGCAAGAACTGATCTAAATTTAAAGGAGTGATGACATAGCAGTTAAAAACTAGTTTATGTTGTTGGCATTACTTTATATGTAAATACTCCAAAGAAAAAAAACGGCATTTTTTGCAGCGGAGTATTGTTTTGAAACGCCAGACCTCACTTCCTCAGTAATACAGTTGGGTCCGGTGATGATATGGAGCTTTACCCGGAGACCACGTTGACTTCATTTTGATTGGCTACACCTTATTTGGCTATGACCTTATTTGGAGAATCTAGGTCAAGCTGCGGTCGGAGTTTGCTAAAGGCTAACTGCTAGCAACATGGCCACTTCAGACAGTGTGAGCTACGTTTATCAGACAAGACAGCATTTAGAAAATAAATAAACTTACAGGTAATGACAAGGTTGTGGCCCCCTCCCTCAGTGTTGCTGCAGAAGTTTTCTTTTAAATCCATTTGTTTGAAAATCCAGACCTGACTGCACAGAAGTTACTACTAGCTCCATACACACAGCTGAATCAGACAGGGAGGGGAGGGGGGAGCGGACGGTGCATAGACCGTTAGGAGAGAGGGGGGGGGGGGGGGGGGGGGCTGTTTACTTGATAGTGTGCTCTTATTGGAGCAATTAAATTACGTAGATTGATAGAACTACGTAGAATGATAAGCTGCTGTCTGATTCAACTGTTTCTGAGCAGAGAGACAAAGCTGACAGACCATAAACAGGAACTTTGATTCTCACTCTGGACATTCACATGGCCTCATCAGTGCACAACAGATCATATTATACCCCCAAAACCCCAGAAAAGTGAAATTTGATGTTATGGCACCTTTAAAAGTCTGCCATTGGCAAAAAATAAAAGAAAATAAAAAGACATAATTTTAATGTCAGCTTTAATTACCATGATGCTGCAGCTGCAGATGTTCTGATTCATCTGTCTAGAATAACTTGTGTTAAACAGTGATGTTGATTGTTATTTAATTAAATAATGAAAACTTGACCTGTCGCCTGCACACCTCATGAGAAAAGATTTTGACCCGATGCTGCGTGTCTGCAGTCCTGTATGCAGCACTCTTTAAAGGGACTTGAGGCAAGATTAAGAAACGAAACTCGAGACTGCCGTGACTGGTGCTTCAGGTAACTGCAGCCACAAGCAAAGCCGTCACGGGAGCACAAACTGAAGCTATAATGTTGTTTACTCACCTTTTTCTCCGTAGTTTCACTTTTTAGTGTCTTTCAGTTGATCTGGATCGTTTGCTGAGGGCAGAATAATCCATAACTATCGCTTACAGTGTTTGAATTTACCGCAACCGGCTTCTTCCTGTATCAAAACTGCGGATGTGGCGTCATTTGACGTCACGTCCGCAGGGCAGCGCGGGAAATTCGGACACCGAATTGCAGCATTTTGCAGCACACAGCCTGTTCAAGGCAACGGAGAGAAACATGGGTGGAAACGTTCTTTTTGGTATTTAGTTCTTCATCACCCATTAGTATAAAAAAAATGGACAATCATGTTTGGTTTTTTTTACATTCCTGCCTCAATCCCTTTAAGCCATCAGTGCATAAAGCTGCAGTTAACACCTGCTTTTCAGACACGCTAAATTACGCGCAATTTTTTGCCCCCGCTTTCCGTTGCACGGTTGATAAATCACATTGCGCGTGTTAAGCTGAATTGTTTGCATAGTCTCCTCCCAATATTTTGCGCGTTCTGGCAGAAACGCCCAGATTGGGTATTCATGTACAGCAGACACGCAAAATGGATAGTGGGGTTATTTTGCCTGTTAACAGGCGCAAACCTCCTTTTGCCCTGCTTTGTAAATCAGCTCTGGCGGATTATTGCGCGTGTTATGTTGTGTTTAACACGCGCAAACCTTTTCGAAAATCAGGGCCTAAGTGTTTTAACCCTGACTTAACACTGCAGACTACAGGTCAGACAGAAAAAAGCAACCAAGAAACCCACATAATGTTCTTTAACCAGTCAACATTCAATCTACAGTAGTTTTAGATATAAATTAAGGAAGTTGGTTTCAGAAAGATAATTGTACAAATTTTGACATTCTGATTCCTTCTATTTTGTTTGCTGTTGTTAGTTTCTGTCTTTTTGTAAGAAATGTTTTAGATGTTTGGTAATTTGGGAATTGCTGTCTATGATTTTCCAGTTTGTTTGTTTTTACGAACTTACTTTAATTGGTTTTGGGCAGAAATTGCAAAGATTACCAAGTAGTCATGATGCACAGCATCCACATTGGATCCATGTTGTACAATTTCCTTAAAGTAAGAAGAGAAAAGGGCAACCATTAAAAAAAAAAACAAAAAAAAAACATTGAAAACACATTCATGCTTTAAAAAATGGAAAGAAAAAAAGACAAAAAACCAACAATTCCTACGTTAGGATGTTGTTATGACTGTGTGCAATCAGGAAATAGTAGTAAAAACATTAAGTTATCAGGAATGAGTAAGGAAAATAGATGAGCAACTAGATACATAAGCACGTCCCAAAGACTAAAGGGGATAAAGGTGTAGTCCGTAATGGAAGCAAGATTCTTCTGTCTGGATATTGTTAGTTATGTTTTTTCACATTGTGATTTTCCAGTTTAATGTTTAGTGAGGTATGTATGTTGTGGTGAATTGATTGAATATTATTTTAGTTTTTTATGTGACTACTTCATCTTATACTTGGTTGCTTGTATGTTTTTATATATTTAACCAGATATGAATCTCTGGTTTATATCTGTTTGCTAGTGACGCGGTGCTGCAACCAATAGTCGGCTGCAACGTCACAGTCACGTCCTGGATGAGAAACTTACATGCTGCTGTTTCTGAGCCCCGGGACGCCTCTGGGCACTGACGGCTCGAAAATGCGAATAATGAATGTTGGTGTGGTATCAAAACGAGTCAAAAACGCAGATTTTTAAGGTCTAAATGTTATGTTGTGGGTCTTTAATGGTAGAATGACCACTTTAATCTCATAAAATTATTTAATTCTTGTAAAATTGTGACTGTATTCTCGTAAATTTACTTTTTTTTTTCTCAGATATCAACTTAATTCTCAAAGTCTTTAGGAATAAAAAGTTTTTTTTAAATGCGGCCCTGTTATACCTCTTCTCATCTCCAAATGAGTTTGTTTCAGTTTTTTATGAACTCATTTAGAGGAGAGAATTCATATGTTGAACATGTGAATTCTCGTGTTAACATGAACGTGTTAAAGGTGCCATGACATCAAATTTCACTTTTCTGGGGTTTTCGGTGTATCATATGATCTATTGTGCACTGATGAGGCCATGTGAATGTCCAGAGTGAGAATCAAAGTTCCTGTTTATGGTCTGTCAGCTTTGTCTCTCTGCTTAGAAACGGTTGAATCAGACAGCAGGCTATCATTCTACGTAGTTCTATCATTCTACGTAATTTAATTGCTCCAATAAGAGCACACTATCAAGTAAACAGCGCCCCCCTCTCTCTTTCCTAACGGTTTATGCACCGTCCGCTCCCCCCCCTCCCCTCCCTGTCTGATTCAGCTGTGTGTATGGAGCTAGTAGTAACTTCTGTGCAGTCAGGTCTGGATTTTCAAACAAATGGATTTAAAAGCAAACTTCTGCAGCAACACTGAGGGAGGGGGCCACAACCTTGTCATTACCTGTAAGTTTATTTATTTTCTAAATGCTGTCTTGTCTGATAAACGTAGCTTACACTGTCTGAAGTGCCCATGTTGCTAGCAGTTAGCCTTTAGCAAACTCCGACCGCAGCTTGACCTAGATTCTCCAAATAAGGTCATAGCCAAATAAGGTGTAGCCAATCAAAATGAAGTCAACGTGGTCTCCGGGTAAAGCTCCAAATCATCACCGGACCCAACTGTTTTACTAAGGAAGTGAGGTCTGGCGTTTCAAAACAATACTCCGTTGTAAAAAATGCCGTTTTTTTTCTTTGGAGTATTTACATATAAAGTAATGCCAACAACATAAACTAGTTTTTAACTGCTATGTCATCACTCCTTTAACACTGTTGGAGCTGATGGTTAAATTTCCACTGGCGTCATTTTGATGTAGGATTCCATAAAGAGCAGAACACTGGGAAAAAAAAGCCGCTCTTAAAACAGGTAAAAAAGAATTAAACCAAGATTTCTTCTCTTGTAATCTGCAACAAAAACTGCCAGTGGAACAAGTGAAAATTCTCTTGATGAGATTTCTTGAAATAAGACTTCCAGCTACTTTCATAATCTTGAAATTATCTGGAAAAACTCATTCTTAGCAATATTTTACTAGTATTGTGAAGTTTTGTGTATCAGTAAATTTTTTCATCTGAGATATGACAAAACAAGATTTTTTTCAAGACTTTCACTTTAGATATTTAAGATGCATTTTCTAAAAACGAGTTCTTATATCTCACTGAATTTTTTTCTCTGTACGAGATTGTCTTATATTATAAGACAATATAGAAACTTATATAAAGACTTATATAGAAACTAGACAAATACTTTGCAAGATTTTGAGTTTTTGCAGTGAAGCCAAAAAAGGACTCACATTGTTGTAGTTGCATGACAAATAGAAGCACATGCTCATTATAAAGCTGATTATTCTCATCACTACCACTGATGACATTTCATAATATTGGAAAAGCTCAGAATTAGAGTAAAGTACATTAATATTTGACGATGAGTTAAAGCGACCATCTGCAAAACTTCATCTTTCATCTAAAACGCTTTGTACCAAAGGAGCAGCTGAAATCCAGGGGGGGAAAGCTGCATGTCGACAGAATGAGAGTAGCTACAAAGAGAGAAATATCAAATTGGGGGAGGAGAGGGAGAGAAGCATCAGGAAGGAGGTGCATCAGAGGAGGCCATGTTAGTAGGTAACAGAAAGAGAGACAGCGGCAGGGAGCAATCCTCCGTTAGCAGGAGGAAGCATGATCCTGCTGTGAAGCCGGGCTGCTGGGGCTATATTTAGCTTCTGTTGCCATGTGCCGGGAATGTGCACGGCAGAGGCGCACACACATGCATACGCACGCTCAGTCATAGCCCTGCCCAATAGGTTCACTGCTGGTCATGCACTCCTGCACATGTGAGCATGTGTGCAGATCAATGAGCCAGTTTCAGCCATTTTGACTTTGATTTGATCTCATTTCATTTCCAGTTTCCTTTTGTCCTCATTTGACCTAATATGCACTTGTGCACATGCACGCACGTGCTGTCACACTTAGCCACGCTGCCAATCACTGTAACTGGGGGAAGCTTTTTGTCCCACACTTGTCTGCAAGATTATTCAGAGGGAAATGGATTGACTGAATTTGGTTAAACAGGTTATGAAGCCTCAGGCAGGCAGTGCACGTTGGATTTGTAGAGGATGAAGAAGCCATCTACTTCAATAATACATGTGAATATTCACAAAAGACATTAAAAGCAAGAGAAGCTTTAAAAAAAAAAGTTAGACAAAAATGAGCTAAAAGGAGCATAAGAACATAAAATGCCCCAGATTTAATTTGATTAAGCGACTGTACAGAAATCTGTGAGCTTAAGATGAAACGTGGCTGCATGTTCCGGCTTGGATAGATTTTCTCCCCCTCACTGTTTTGCCTTTCTAGAATGAAATGCACATCAATCCATAATCTGCTTTATGCATCCACATAAATGTGGAGCAACGCGAGCACGGCAACATCTTTCATTGGTATGTAGCCAGTTGAGAAACAGCCTGAAGTGTCACCATGCAAACCCATGAAGGCTGTACCAATAAGGGGAAGTCAACTTCCTCCAAACAGCCTCTGATTGGCTCAGGCTCTTTTAAGTCCAGTATTGTAATGTGTAAGGACAGATTGACATTTAATTTGCAGAGTGCTGAAACTCGGGTAGCAGGCTGTCGTGTATGTGTGCGTACATAAAAGTATAAATACAGCAACGCTTTAAATTCAGTAAATCATATTATAGCAGAACTCTGCGTGACTGTGAAGGGTGAGCAGGTTCACATGAGGAAACAGACTTTACTTATTTAACCTTTCAAATCAGTGGTGTACAAAGCAGGCGAACATATTTGATGGGGTGCTAAGTTTAATTAAAATCATATGTTTTTCAATAAGTGGATTAATTAAAGGAATAGTACACAGAATGATGATGTGCCTTCATTAATCTACTCACCCTCATGCTAAACAAGACCCTGGAGCACTTTCTTAACACCTCAAATGCAGCCGGAGATTGGCGCTCGACAGTGGCGGAGCCAGATATTTTTAACTGGGGGTGGTCAGGGAGAGACCATTACCCACATAGGGGTGGCCAATAAGAAGAAAAAGTGGTTTGGGAGCACTTTTGGGCCTCCTCTGTGAAGCAGAAGTTTTCTTTCCCCAATCGCAATATCTCAGCGAGAAAAGCTTAAAAATGGGATTTTCAACTTCTGCATGGCCGATCTTAAAAATTCCGACTGTATGGGGTAGCTAGTGTCTAAAGTAAGGTGGAAAAGTGGTTCGGAAGCAGCTTGGGGTCTCTGTAACTGCTTAAGTGCCACCTGGTGAAAGCGTGGGGGTGGCCAGCGATTGGCCAGGGGTGGCCATGGCCACCCGGCCACTCCTGTAGCTCCGCCCCTAGCGCTTGAAAGAAAAAGGTCCATAAAAGTCCACAAAAACTTGTCAATATTCCTCCATACTGCTCGTCCAATGTGATCCAAGTGTCCTGAGCGGGTACATACTCAAAAATAAAGGTACCAGTTTGTACTTAAAAGGGTCCAAAGCTTGTCGCTGGGGGTGTTCCTTATTGAAAGACATTTCTGTACCTTCGGTCCTGGTCCATTTTTGTACCTTATCAAGCTGTATGAGTTAATAAAGTACAATTAAACCAATTAAAAATGATGAATAAAAGTAAATAAAATAGAGATTATGACAACAATCAAAGATGCTAATAACAAATGAATAATTGTTATACAAATATTAGGCCAAACACATATATAATTATACATGTAATTATTACTATGATTACTATGATTATTATGAAAATCATAATACAATAACTATAATTATACTACTGTTTAGAAGTACTGCTATGTATAGTTATTGTACAAGCTACGCACATTTTTCAATGCTGCAGGCACCCTTAGGGTTGAAATGGTACAAATTTGTACTTTATATCACTTTTGACCCTTTTTCATAGTATATAGGTACTTCTGGCCTCATAAAGACCAATATTCTACTTTTGAGAGAATATTTGTAAGTAAAAAAAAAAAAAAGTACCTACAGGTACAGAGATGTTCCTGTTTCGTACCTCTGCTTTTGGCAGTGTAGGTCCATAATTTACTCAAAACGTCATCATTTGGTATATCTTGCCTAAACAGTGGTACATCACACTTCCCTGATGCGTGTCCATGCGAGTTCACGACACAACGGAAGCTGCGGCAGACCAAACCAGATGAGAGCGCACGTTTCTTTCTTTGTTTCTTTCTTTCTCTGTTTTAAATCAATGGTCAACCCCTCCGCAGCTCAGTCGCTCTTAGCACAATGTAAACATCGGATTTCTTCTTCTATGCTTGCATTAACGGCAGAGTAGGTGCTGAACGCGCGCTCTCGTCTGGTTTGGTCTGCCGCAGCTTCCGTTGTGTCGTGAACTCGCATGGACACGCATCGGGGAAGTGCGATGTTTGACTGTTTAGGTTATAAAAATACACCAAACTAGAAAAGCTGTCGGAGATCGCAGACCTCCCCTAAGCATCTCACGTCCCCTTCATATTGTGATTCACGACTAAACTTCTACTCCTGCATTCGTTTAATCTACATATTTGGATTCACTGACCATGAAAACATACCAGCAGCATCTGGAATCATGCTTCTATCACTATTACTTCAATAGTTATTTCCAAAAATCAATAGTTCCATAATGGCGGTTTTCTTCTGGATCTAGCTCCGTTGTTATTGAGGATGCGTCAATTCCGTTGACATACTCCCGATTCAGCAGAGTCTTGGCTACAATTTGGTGTTAGTTGCATGTTTGTATCTTCATTTGTTTCCTTTCAGCATTGAAAATTCCAACGACTCTCTTATTTTTGTGTGTTCGGGATCATAGTATCTGGAATTTTCTCTGAATCTGGATCAACTTTCCAAACATTATAGAACTCATTGAAACCCTTTCTTGTAGTTTTTTTTTACCAAACTTTGCCATTTGTATGGAGTTATATGGAAAAAATGCCAAACTTTGGCCGATCTCACAATGATAGAGAATCCTTCAAAAAATTCTTGGATCCAGAAGGTGATCCGGATCACCGCCAAAATTTAATGGGTTCCTCCTTGGGCTGGTGAAAATTTCAGGTCAATCCGTCCTGAACTTTTTCCGTAAAGTTGCTGACAGACAAAAAAACCAACGCTACCGAAAACTTTACCTCCTTGGCTGAGGTAATGATGTCATTTCAAGTTATGGACGCTACCCACTCAGGACACTTGGATTACATTGGACAAGCAACATGGAGGAATATTGCCAAGTTTTATGGACTTTTATGGACCTTTTTGTTTCGAGCACCCGTCACCCCCATTATATGAAAGTTGGAATATAATGAAAAAACCCTGGATCTCTGGCTGCATTTGAGATATTAAAAAAGTGCTCCAGTCTTGCTCAGCATGAGGGTGAGTAGAAAATGAAGGCACATCATTCTGTGGGTGTTGTATCCCATTATTTTACAGAATAAACAGTCACACTACAACAAAATATAATTAGGTGCAAAACAAAACGATCATAATAAAGCACATGTTCAATGAAAGAAACATCACAGGGCAGTAGCATGTGTTAATTTGCACAGTAAAATGTAAATAATCTGTCAAATCCCTTAGAGAAAAGCCTTTCAAATAAAAAAGAAAAAGAGCGGAAAACAGACAAAAGCAGATGTTTAATAAAAATAAATGGTCATTTTCTTTGTTGATTTGCCTCCAATGCTTTCCTACCCTCTAAGAACACCATAAAAGATCTCCACATACTGTCAAAAATCTGATATTTACCCTTTAACGTGAGTTTTCCAGTGCCAGCAAACCTGCGAGCCAGGCACTAAAACTCGGTTTAGTAGTGGATTTCCATGATTTTGCTATAGTGAATTTGGCTGCGCAGAAAATAATCATAGTTTTATTTACTTTGCAAAGGGTATGAAAAATGTCGGACAAATACCAAGGACACATAGTTTGGGGTCTATTATTAGTTTTAAACATGTAACCTGCAAAATCATCTTCACCACCTCCTTCCAAAAGGCCTGAATCAGTGGACAGTCCCATAGGTAATGGTGTAATGTGCCCCCTCTCCCACATTTGTAACATGTGTCAGGGTTATTGGGGTTGAATTTATTTAGCTGAGATGGTGTTGCATGTATTCTCTTTATCCACTTATACTGAAGTAAGGAAAGGCAAGTTTATCTGGATAGCACCTTTCATGTACAAGAGAATTCAAAGTGCTTTACATAAAACATTAAAAGCATGACAGCGGGGTGCAAAAAAAAAAAAAAAAAAACATTAAGAAGATCAAAAAAGTAGAAGCATGATTTAAATTTGAAAACATTGAAAACATTTTAAAGGAATAGTTCACCCTCAGAATGATGTAACTTTATTTTCCACTTACCCTGATGGTGAGCGAGACTCTAGAGCACTTTTTTAATATGTCAAATGCAGCTGACGGAATGGTGGGACATTTGTATGTTGGAATAACGGTATTTCGGAATGGTGGTATGTCAAAATGACAGTATGTGGGAATGGCGGGATGTCGGAATGCCGGCATTTTCTTTCCTTTTCCCTTTTTACTGCCCTTTCTCTCTTTTTTTCTATTGCCATTGATCCATGTGTGAAAAAATTTTTGCCCCCTTCCTGATTTCTTTTTTTTTTTTTTTTGCATGTTACTCACATTTAAATGTTTCAGATCATCAAACAAATTTAAATGTGAGACAAAGATAACACAAGTAAGATTTTTATTTTTAGGACATGGACATGTGTGAAAAAGTGATTGCCCCCTAAACCTAATAACTGGTTGTTCCACCTTAGCAGCAACAACTGCAATCAAGCGTTTGTGATAACTGGCAGTGAGTCTTCTACAGCGCTGTGGAGGAATTTTGTTCCACTCATCTTTGCAGAATTGTTGTAATTCAGCCACATTGGAGGCTTTTCCAGCATGAACCGCCTTTTTAAGGTCATGCCACAGTATCTCAATGGGATTCAGGTGGGGACTTTGACTAGCAAAGGAGTTTTGCTGCAGATAATGTCATATATAGTGGCTGCCCCGTCTCACCCATTTTACTGGATGTACGCTGAAGAGCGACTCAACAGAATATCTTCCTCAGGAGTAAAAGTGATGCAGAAACTTTACCGGTGAGTAAATGCACGTATAAAATCCTAGAAATAAGATCCAGGTTGAAAAAAAGAAAGTTATCCTTTAATATTACATCTAGCAAGTAATCTAATAAACTTATTCATTACTCTGTTAAAGTAGTTTACTTGAGAGCCACTAGAGGGCGCTGTAGCATCTGCTCTGGACCTAATAATGGCCCAGGTAAGCTAGATGTTAGCTAAGTTACTCATGACCACTGAACCACTGTCTGCCAGCCGAAAAACACCATTTTTTTAAAAGTATCAAACCACAAGATAAATTAATCTTTCCACGGGTTTTTCTACTCATAAGCAGCTGTCGTGTGGTCTTTGTAACATTCAATTTCCAAGAAAGATACTGCATTTTTTTTTCAGCTGAAATTTAAAGCAGTTAAGCTACATGAAAGCATTCATTGGCAGAGTGTGTAACTTATTTAATCAAATAATTCTTCAAGAAAAACACTATAGCTTCTTTCATGCTCTCAAAGGAGAGAACTGTTTATTCATTTTTCTTAAATTACTTCACAAAAAGGTTTAAATAACAGCTTATTCATATTTGTTTCACAAAGTTAACAATGTTAACAAACAGTAGATTCAGAGTACAAAGAACCAAACCAAAAAGACATTTTTCTACTCATTACATTAAACTAGTTGCTTTACATGGTGAATAACAGTCAGACGTCACACTGCTCAGGTTTTACTACGGTGACACGGAGACTGCTGATTGGTCAGAGACGATCACCTGTGCATGATGTTTCTGCAGCATTGTCCAGCACAGAGCTGAGAATAAAGCTGCGTAGTTGTTATCAGCCCTGAGATCCAAACCTTGGACTCAATTATAAATCCTACACATGAATTAGAGTCAGTTATTTTTGGGGGAATATCCTCCTACAAGTTTCTCCATCAGAGAGTACAGATATTTAACAAAGTAAATATGTTCTCTTTAAGTGAAGTAATAAATTAACCTTTAGTAGTTTACACTTAATGGGTAGTAGCTTCTCTCACTTAGCCTGCACATATCAGAAACTGCAAGCTCAGGAAATAAGCATATAATTGCGCCATCTTGTGGCGTAAATAGAAATACAAAAACATTCAGTGCATTTTGTATGTTTTCATGTTGAAGTTGCACACTGCTGAGTCGGCTCAGGAACTCTAACTGCTGTAGACTTTGAAGTTGTAGTTCCGTTGGCAAGACCCCTGACACATCTCCACCGAGTTGTTTCTGTCCTCGTAGGACGTGCTGATGAACCAGCCGCGGTACTTCACCGACTCAAAGGTGTTCAGAGAAACTCCTGTGGTTTTCTTGATGAAAAGGAAGCGGTCCATGTCTGAGTCCTGGCAGATGTTCTGTAAATTTTCATCACAGCATTCCTGTAACAGCAACAAAAAGGAAATTACTCAACTGTACTTATTATATTAGTCATATACTTTGTATAATAAAAACTATATGACTGATAATAGTCATATAGGCAGCAACATGCGGCCTAATATAAATTATATTAGTAATAATGAATATCAAACAGTTTTGGCATCTAAGATGAAACTTAATTATATAGTTTATCAATTAGCTGATGTTTTGTCTCATTAAACAAAGCTGAATATGAAACGTAACATTAAAAAGTTGCAAATTAACTTCACTTCGTAGAAATTGAGGGTTGAAATGCTCACATTTAAAGGTCATAGCCACAACTTTTAGTATTTAAACACATTGATCAGTTTGAACTGGTTAAAAAGATTATATTTAGACATTAAACTTGTTGCAAGAGTGACAAGACAAAATCAGATATTCATTATGGAAATAAAAAAAAAGTATGGGGGGGGGGGGCGGACATAAATTATTGACTAATTTGTTAGGCGTAAAGATCTTCATTTATAAAATATTTTGTATAAGATCTACATTAAAACTGGAACATGAATTTGGGTGAGAAGTTTAAATAATAAAGAGCTAAAAACTAAAATTTAGAAACTTTTCTTTTCTGTGTTTGGTTGAAATTTGAGAGAAAAGCTTCAAAAAGTGGAAATATTTGCATATTTGGTTAAGGTTATACACTAAACTATTTTTTTAAAAGGCAAGTTGTTGAATAATAATAATAAAAATAATAAGGTTAATACTTTAGATCAAACTGAGACATAAAAATGTAAATCTACCAAAAAAAAAAAAAAAAAAATCCAACAGTTTTACCATCTAATATTAAATTTAATTCTCACATATTTTATCAATCTGTAACGGGAAATCTAAACTAGCTGATGTTTTATGTCATTAAACAAAGTTAAACATAACATTAAAAAGCTGCAAATTAACTTCACTTCGTAGAAATTGAGGGTTGAAACGCTCACATTTAAAGGTCATGGCTACAACTTTTTAAAAATAAAACAATCAATTTATCAAAAATAACACATCCACAGAATGTGGGGTGCAGAATAAAAGTATTAATTGTACTAAAACATAGCAAACGAATAATTGTTTTGTCAATTTTGACGGGTCCAAAACATATAAATATGTACATCTGTTTACCAGGTCAACGTCTACACTGATTCTGTGCCATGAGCATTAGCTTAGAAGCTGCTAGCTTGAATGCTCTGTGTAGAAATAGGATCTTCCTCTTTATTATATTTCTCAAATTCAAACTACGAAGCAGGATGAGGGTGAGGTAACCAAAAGGGCTCAAAAGCCCCACACAGGTTGCCACTTCCCATTTTAAAACGTAAATTAAACATTTGCTAATGCTAATTAACAGTTAGTCGGTTCTGTAACGTTGCTAATGCTAATTGAGTACGCAAGTGTGAGAGCGACATCTACAGGCAGGGAGGAACTAAACTTGTAGCTGTTTTTTTTTCTGTTTGTATGTATTTACCTCCAGATTCAGCACAGCTTTCTCATCGTCCCAGGAGCAGGAGAGGTGCATGTTTTTATCCTTGATGGTCAAAAGGATGCAGCTGCCGTCGACACGTTCGGCTTGGAGACTCGGGATGTACCGTGACATGTTAAAATCCACTGAGGGGAGAAAACAAACACAAAACAGAACTCAATTTTTCACATGATCACAGTAGCCAAGAGGTTTAAACTGTAACGGTGACGTTTCTCTGGTGCTTTTACCTTTTAAATCGTTGTATCCTGCTTTCAGAGTGATGGCCTGCAGTTTGTACTGCTTTCCATCACAGCTTGAGTCCAAGATGAATTTTTTCTGGGACATGTCCGTCAGCACGCACTGTCTGAGGCTGTTGGCGCGCTCAAAGATGACTTTTCTCTGCTCCATGGAGACGTTCCACTTCATCTCAACGATGGTTTCTGTGGAAAAGAGCAGTGCTTAATAAGAAGATGAACTTCATCTTATGTACGTTTGTCCTCAAAATGATTCATACCCTCTTATTAAATAAGAGGAAAAAAAATAATCTGTTAGCGAAATAAGCTGAAATTGAGAAAAAAAAAAATATACATCATCATTTTTTGAAAATCATGACATGATTTTGTTTTGTGGTTTAACAGAAATATTTCAAACAAACAAACAAGTAAATAAGCTATGATGGGATATGGACAAAAATTATGTTGAGTACCACTTTGAGAAAATTGCTGCATTCACGTGTTTTCTCTAACGTCCAATCAGACGTCTGCACCTGTTGACTACGTTGGTCCACTGTTCATGAGCAAGGTTCTCTAATTTGTTGAGGACAATTTCATTTGTTTGATTTTTAGAATGATTCCTTTTAACTATAACTCAAAAGCAATATTGCATTTTACTAAATTATAATTTTTTAAATTTTTATTTATTGCTACTTTTTAAATATCTTGTTATATGAATTACTATTGTGAATTTAGCGTTTTCTTTGATTGGAGGGTATGAATACGTTTGAGGACGACTGTAGGTGATACTCTGTATGACTAAAAGTAAAGGAAAGAACATTTGGGCTTTTAAATAAAAAGTTTTTACCACAAAAAACTTAAATTTACCAAGAGATGGCAACTAACCCGTTACCAAAAAGAAGTATTCCTTAAGTACATGTCATTAAGTATACTAAAGTATATCCCTAAAGAATACTTTTATTTACCAAGTACACTGCTATCAGTGTACTACAAGTATACTAACAAGTGCACTTCTTGGGACTAAACTGGCCCAATTTAACTATTTAAAAGTACACTTTTAAGTATACTTAAAGTAATCTTCTGGTATACTGTGAGTGTACTCGTACTAAAACTTCAAGCTTACTTTACTTTTAGAAAGTACACTTTAAAGTATACTAAAAGTATACTTCTAGGCATACTGTTAGTTTACTCGTACTAAAACTTTAAGCTTATTTTTACTCTTACAAAGTACACTTTTAAGTATACTAAAAGGAATCTTCTAGGTAAATTATTAGTGTACTTGTACTAAAACTTCAAGCTTACTTTTACTTTTAGAAAGTACACTTTAATGTATACTGAAGGTAAACTTCTAGGCATACTATTAGTGTACTTGTACTAAAACTTTAAGCTTACTTTTGCTTTTAGAAAGTAAACTTAGTACACTGCAAGTATACTTCTAGATTAGTTTACTCGTGCTAAAACTTCAAGCTTACTTTTACTCTTACAAAGTACAATTTTAAATATACTAAAAGTAATCTTCTAGGTATACTATTAGTGTACTTGTAGCCTCCTTAAACTTCAAGCTTACTTTACTTTTAGAAAGTACATTTTAAAGTATACTGAAAGTATACTTCTAGGCATACTGTCAGTTTACTCGTACTAAAACTTCAAGCTTACTTTTACTCTTACAAAGTACACTTTTAAGTATACTAAAAGTAATCTTCTAGGTATACCATTAGTGTACTTGTACTAAAACTTCAAGCTTACTTTTACTTTTAGAAAGTACATTTTAAAGAATACTGAAAGTATACTTCTAGGCATACTGTCAGTTTACTCGTACTAAAACTTCAAGCTTACTTTTACTCTTACAAAGTACACTTTTAAGTACACTAAAAATTTATCTTTTAGATATACTATTAGTGTACTTGTACTAAAACTTCAAGCTTACTTTTGCTTTAAGAAAGTATATTTTAAAGTATACTGAAAATATACTTCTAGATATAATGTTAGTTAACTTGTACAAAAACTTTAAGCTTACTTTTGCTTTTGGAAAGTATACTTTAAAGTATACTAGAAGTATACTTCTAGGTATACTGTTAGTTTACTCATACTAAAACTTCAAGCTTACTTTTAACCTTACAAAGTACACTTTTAAGTATACTAAAAGTAATCTTCTAAGTATACTATTTGTGTACTTGTAGCGTTCTAAAACTTCAAGCTTACTTTTACTTTTAGAAAGTACACTTTAAAGTATACTGAAAGTATACTTCTAGGCATACTGTTAGTGTACTTGTACTAAAACTTTAAGCTTACTTTTACTCTTACAAAGTACACTTTTAAGTATACTAAAAGTAATCTTCTAGGTATACCATTAGTGTACTTGTACTAAAACTTCAAGCTTACTTTTACTTTTAGAAAGTATACTGAAAGTATACTTCTAGATATACTGTTAGTTTACTCGTACTAAAACTTCAAGCTTACTTTTACTTTTAGAAAGTATACTGAAAGTATACTTCTAGATATACTGTTAGTTTACTCGTACTAAAACTTTAAGCTTACTTTTACTCTTACAAAGTACACTTTTAAGTATACTAAAAGTATTCTTCTATGTATACTGCTAGTTTTCTAGCAGTAAACTTCTTGATGCCCTTTTAGCTTAAGAAATAGTCGACCTAACCTTTTAGGTTCCCTATGAGTTTACTGATACTTATAGTCCACTGTTTAGTGTTTAAAAATACATTTTCAAATATACTGAAAATCGTCTTATTATACTTCTACTCCACCTTTAATGCTGAGTAAAAAAATATTACAAAATTTATGTCAAAATTAGATTTAGGTGTTTTATTTGACTCCACCAAATGGTCCAGTAACATTTCAACTCTTAGTATCAAAGAAACCAGTATGTTTGAAAATGTACTACTATTAAAGTATATTTTTCAAAAGCTTAAATATAAGTATAGGCTAAATATGTTAAACTTCTAGTATATTTATTAGTAAGTGCCAAGTAAACTTTGTTAAGTATATTTCTGACAAGTATGTAAATAGTAAACTGAAAGTATACGGTCTTATTTAAAGTTTAAAATGAGTAAACTTAAAGTATACTTGCATATACTACTTTTTTAAGCAAGAGAACGCAGCAACCCGCTGACTTTTCAGTGAACCGTGCAGTTATTCAAATCAGGATTGCACCAGTTGCTTTGTCTCGTTCCCACCTTCCACCACTTTGTCCATGATGAAGCTGAGGAGCTCGTCATCGCTGAACTCGCTGACACACTGAGCTCGGGACTTTCTCATCTTGTTCACCACCAGCACCAGGTTAGCGACACTCTTCATGGTCCTCTTGTTGTGGGAGACCATCAGGTCCAGTTCCTCATTGATTCTGAATTTTTCAGCCTGTACACCAAAGCAAACACGGAAAGGTCATGACCTGGAGCGGCTGTTTGTGGTAGTGTCATCAAATCCTTACACAGCATCTGATTTCACAAGTCACACACTTGATTTGTAATATACTTCCTATTTTAAATGCTGTAGAAAACAGAGTAATAGAAACTTTATTTGCAGAGACTTGGTGAAGTTGTGGAAAAGGTCTATCTTGTTTTCACAGTGGAGATGGTGTAATCTGGGTAGCCAACAGCAGTACATGAAATATCTTTGTCATAAATGATGAATCTTACCATCATGTCAGAGGAGGGATTTTCCTTCTTGGGTGAACTGAAATGGATAAAACAGAATAAGAGGTAAAGTATATGCCACTGTTTTTATCTTGTCTTTCATGTTACAGCTACATGAGTGAATATACAGTATGACTATCATGTTAGGGAGGGGAAAACCCTGGCAGCTCAGGGATTTCCCCTCCCTGAGCTGCCATATTATCGTGGTAGAGAGGTTTGCGTGTTCTGAGAAATATTCTGAGGTTTTCAGGGCACGTCCCACCGGGACAACCCAGAACACCCTGGAGGGACTACGTCTCCCAGCTGACCTGGGACCGCCTCAGGATCCCCCCGGATGAGCTGACGGATGTGGCCGGGGGAGAGGGAAGTCTGGGCTTCCCTGCTCAGGCAGCTGCCCCTGCGACCCGATCCCGGATAAGCAGAAGAAGACGGTGCGGCATGTTAGCATTTTTGAGGATATTCAATGCTTTTTTAAATGGAAAACACCATGAAATAATGAAGGTTCATCTTCTGTTTAGAGAAAAACATGACTGTACCCCAGGTGGGTCCAGCTTCGGTCCTCAATCCTGCAAGTTTCCCATGTCTCCCTTCTCCAACACACACCTGACTCAAGTTCATAGGCTTTAAGGTTCATTTAATTTGAGTCAGCTGTGCAGGTGCATGGAAACCGTCAGGACAGCGGCCCTTGAGGACCGACTTTGGACACCGCTGCCATACTGTTGGATCCATTTACTTTGAGTCTGATGTGTTGGAGCAGGAAAACACTTAAAAACCTGCGGGATTGTGGTCTTCGAGGACCGGCTTCGGACACCCCTGCCATACCATTTTATTAATAAAAAAAAGGCAAAACAAATGCTCAGGTTCTATTTAATCTGCATTCTGTTTAATGACCACCAGAGGGCGAGCCTAGTGGTCTCTTTTGGAATGTGTTTAAGGAAAGTACCCACTTCTCAAAAATTTTGACACCCACGTAAACATTTTCCTGGAGATCAATTGCTAATTTCACACTTTATATCACAAACACACTAGAAGTGTGTCGGCTGTGGTAAATGGGCCAAATTTAACACCTCAAAGTGTAGGATGTGTGAAGGTTTTTTCAGAATTTCCAGGGGAAAAAACTGATACAGCATTGAAAATGACACTTTTGTCAATGATGGGCCAGATAAGGGTGAATAAAAGTCAAATGAAAACCTCACGCAAACATTTAAACATCAAAGTTAGAAGTTGACTTTGAAACTGGAGAAAATAAATCATTTAACTGCAGTTAATTTTGAAACTTTTCATAAAACTAAACAATTAAATATAGAAAACCTCTGGAATATTTAAGAAAACTATATAATACATCAAATTACATACCAATGAACAGTAGGCATCTCATAAACACGTATAAAATCATCCCCTTTCTGAGGTAAGTCTGCATGTTATGCTGTAATCTCAGTTTTGTGGAGAACAACTAGGGCTGGACGATTATGGAAAAAATTACAATCACAATTATTTTGACTGAAATTAAAATCACATTTAATATACACGATTATTTATTGATTTAAAAAAGTGTTTATTGAACCACCAAAACTCAACCTCAAATATAACCAGAAATAAATTAGAAATAAGTAAAAGAGTACAATAAGAATAATAAGTTAAAATAAATAATTGCAATAAAAATCTACACAGTCTCCATCCATTCCTGTTCTATTCTCCCTGCAGTTTACTTCCTATAACTCCTGTTCACTTTAGGATTAATCGTTTTTCTAAAATTACAGTGTTTTTATGATCGTGAGAAGGCAAAAATGAAATCACGATCAAAATTCGATTAATTGTCCAGCCCTAAGAACAGCTGTTTCTAAACAGTCTTTTATTTCTTGTGTATATCAAACCTGGCTTAACTCACCAGCTCAGTGCATCATACAGGCTGAAGTCCTCCATGTTGAGATGGAAGCTGCCGAATCCAGATAAAATGTAGTTGGATGGTGAAATCTTCACAGAGGCTTTGTTATAGTCTGCCAAGTTGCACGTGTTGAAGTGCAAGTAGACTGAGAGTGTCTCTCCGAACATCGTCTTATTATACAGGACTGACTTCCTCTTCTGAGGTTAGAGTTGTACCCTCTCCCACACATTCAGAAACAACTCTACACTTTCTCTGGCCACAAGAAATGGAAAAGCTGACTATCTCACACAGAACAATTTAACAATCCTGCAGTGATGATTTAAAGATTGATTTTTTTTCTTCATAATCAGGGATTTTCTAGTTGGCTCCTCCGTTTATGTATCGGTTTATTTTCCAACTCTTTTGTTTTTATGTATTTTTCTCCAAAGCTTTGATGTAAATTCCCAATCATCCAGGTCATGGCCGTCCTAAGAGCATAAATAAAAGCAGCTGGATTTCTGTTTCTTGGCTCTTAATGACATAATAATGACATACGAATGCCAAATTTAAAAATGCTCTTTGTTATATTAAAAGAAATGTTAATATAATGAGAGCAGATTCTCTCCCCAGAAGACTTCAGAGAAATGATTGTCATGAATTTTGGAACCAGATTAGTCTTGAACGATGCTAAAACTCCACTGCCATCTCATATTGAAGGTGTGTGTAGAATTATGGCGCTGACACTATAGTGACCTATTCAATAGGCTATATGCCCGGTTCCACCACTTCCTGAACTTCAGACAGCACCTTTGCTTCCTGTCTTTCATTATTGGACAAACTGATTAAGCCAGGTGTGTTTGGCCAGTTATTGAGATCAGACACACCTGGATTAATTAGTTTGTCCAATAGGGGATTATCACGCTTCCGTGTTCCGGTTTTCGGAACTTGAAACATTTAGACGGTCCACTTCCGGGCCAGTTCAATGTCCCTGCTCTGTTCCACTTCGTAAATTGAATAAACGCCAACCCTACTTCAATTTTCATGGATTCCAGACTGAAGTGATACTAAGGAAGAGGTGGAACAAAGCGATTCCATAGGGTGAAGGGCCGAACTTTATAATAAAACAAGGTAGCACGTTTGTTTGTAGCAGGTGCGGCACAACACCGTCACTTCACAGCTAGCGTTAGCATTAGCAGGCTAGCGTTAGCTGATGTGCCTAACATTGTGCGTCTTAAAACACACAAGCATCTGAAAATCGGGTCTGTACCCCCCCGTTTCCAGTGGAACAACTGGGGACTGCCAAGAAAGGAGACGCTTTCAGATGCTTGTGTGTTTTCAGCCGCACAAAGTTAGGCACGTCATCAAGCTGGCTAATGCTAGCCTGCTAACACCAACTGTGTAGTCTGCCAGCTACAAACAAACGTGCTACGTTGTTTTATTATAAAGTTCGGTCCTTCACCGCGGCGAATCGATCGCTTTGTTCCACTTCTTTCTTAGCATCACTTCAGTCTGGAATCTATGAAAACTTAAGTATGGTTTGCGTTTATCCGAATTTCAAAGTGGAACAGAGCAGGGACGGCTATTGTTAAAATGGCCCGGAAGAGGAAATGCCGAGATTCCGGAAACTTCCGGAAAGCGTGATAATCCCCTATAATGAAAGACAGGAAGCAAAGGTGCTGTCTGAAGTTCAGGAAGTAGTGGATATACTGTAACCCATTCTGTCAAAAGTGAGAATGTTGTCATTGATAATGTTGATATGACTCTAGCTGCTCATCTATAGTAGCAAAGGCAGCACGCATGCGCAGCATTCCCAACTTCCATAAACAGGGTTGCCAGCGGATGCTGCACATGCGTGCTGTCTTTGCTACGATCCGCAGTGCTTCGCCCGTGATTGGCCTGTATATAGTTCCCCTATTGAATGCCGCCAAGTCAGTCCTTTGATGTGAAATCGGCTTCTCGTTTGTACTCGATCAGAATGTGCAGTTCACGAAACGTAATTGGAAAAAATCTTGATTTAATTAGTTCACTTTCGCCAAGCGGTGCTATTTGGATCCGCCAGATTACAGCAACTACGCTAATGCTGCGTTCCATTTGAACTCGGAAGTTGGAAATTTCCAGTTCCGAGTGGGAAGTTTCAGCTGGAACGGCTCCCCAAAGTTGGATTTCCCACTCGGAAAGTCGGACAATTCTCGCAGCTCCGAGTTCAGATTTAAAGATGGCTGCGCCCTGTGCTAGCAGTTTTAGCAGCTCCTGTAATGTTACATTTATTTACACTTCTTACTAATATTTTGTTGCATAAATCAGTCATATGTGTCGTTTTGGTTTATATAGATGTAGGGGGAAGCTTCTGTAGTGTAATTCACACTTTTCATGTCGTATATATGAACTACAACGCCAGCTGTGCTAACAACGGCTAATAACAATAGCCTTACTAACACAGCTGCTAACTACTAACACAGCAAACACGTTGTCGTGTTAGGCTGCTAACTGGTTTTCCAACCAGTGAGCTAGAACGCAAGTTGGTCGGGTGTGACGTCACCCCCAAGTTCCCACTTCCCAGTTCAGAGGTAAATGGAACGCAGAATGAGCTAAGCTAAAGTCAGTGCTGCCAGATTCAGAGAATGACTGGGTCGGTTAGAAAACACTTCAGTATCAGTATTGATCACTTTGACCAAAATATTGTTAATCAGACACATAACTAACAACCAGATTGGTTGAATTCAACCAATCCATTCTTAGAGTGTAATTTTACAAAGCAAACTCTACAAAGCAAATTCTTTAAAGGTGCCATGACATCAAATTTCACTTTTCTGGGGTTTTGGGTGTATAATATGATCTGTTGTGCACTGATGAGGCCATGTGAATGTCCAGAGTGAGAATCAAAGTTCCTGTTTATGGTCTGTCAGCTTTGTCTCTCTGCTCAGAAACGGTTGAATCAGACAGCAGGCTATCATTCTACGTAGTTCTATCATTCTACGTAGTTCTATCATTCTACGTAATTTAATTGCTCCAATAAGAGCACACTATCAAGTAAACAGCGCCCCCCCCCTCTCCTAACGGTTTATGCACCGTCCGCTCCCCCCTCCCCTCCCTGTCTGATTCAGCTTCGTGTATGGAGCTAGTAGTAACTTCTGTGCAGTCAGGTCTGGGTTTTCAAACAAATGGATTTAAAAGCAAACTTCTGCAGCAACACTGAGGGAGGGGGCCACAACCTTGTCATTACCTGTAAGTTTATTTATTTTCTAAATGCTGTCTTGTCTGATAAACGTAGCTTACTATCTGAACTGCCCATGTTGCTAGCAGTTAGCCTTTAGCAAACTCCGACCGCAGCTTGACCTAGATTCTCCAAATAAGGTCATAGCCAAATAAGGTGTAGCCAATCAAAATGAAGTCAACGTGGTCTCCAGGTAAAGCTCCATATCATCACCGGACCCAACTGTATTACTGAGGAAGTGAGGTCTGGCGTTTCAAAACAATACTCCGCTGTAAAAAATGCCGTTTTTTGGGGGGAGTATTTACATATGCAGTAATGCCAACAACATAAACTAGTTTTTAACTGTTATGTCATCACTCCTTGAAATATTACACATCTGTTCTCTGTTGCCATTTCTGAAGCAAATATGGCCTGATTTTTTTCTTTTTTTTCTTTCCAACTCTGGTGATCTTCCATGAGTCAAACAGACTAGTCTGATCTGGTGTGTACCAGTTGTAACAACTTTCTTGTGGTTTTATAGTGTGTGCATCTCAGTGAGCTCATCTGATCTTTTAAACATTTCCACATCCTCTTTCTTCTGAGAGGAAACTGTGTTTTCATGCGTCGTATATCAGAAGAGTGTAACTGCAGAAAGGTGAGAGACTGACCTTGATGTGATGAGTGACGGAGAGACTTGAAGGGGAAATAGGTTTTTGTTGTTCGGATGTGTGATCATAACCTCTGTGAATTTGAGTAGACTGTGGCACCAAAAATGTGTTCTGGTTTCTGCGCACAGTCGCACTGACATGGCATTCCCTACGCAAGGTAGCCGAAGTCACGTCCCTCTACTTCCGCACCATGGGACCCAATTGTGCGTTCCAGTTATCTCGGAACTCGTTTTTCCGAGGTAATTTTCCGAGGAAGTGACGTGATGAACTGGTTTTTCCGAGATACGAGCTCTTAATTTGCAGAGGACCTGAGATTGTAGATTTAAAGATGCCGGCGTCCAGTACCATTGTTGTGTTTATTAAACTTCTTTTAAGAGATTTTCTGATCATAATTTCCAAGTGTAAACAGCACCGAGTTGTTATTGAATTTTACTGTCTCATGGCGGTCTTTTTTTCTTTAAGACGCAGCGTGATTATGTGTTGTTTATTAAACAAATACGCTGAAATAAGCTGTTGTTGTCGTGGTAACATTGTTATAATGTCTGTGTTATTTTTCTAGCTAGAAATGTGGTATTTTCCAGCTGTTCTAGCTCAGAAATAGGCTGTTTTGGAGATTGCTATTTTTTTTCGGAGTTGGTGCAACATGAACGCAAATGCTGCGTTCCATTTTCATCGGAACTGGGAAGTGGAATCTGGGGGGTGACGTCACACCCGACCAACTTGCGTTCCAGCTCACTGGTCGGAAAAACAGTTAGCAGCCTAGCAAAACAACGTGTTTGCTAAGGCTATTGTTATTAGCCGCTGTTGGCACAGCTGGCGTTGTAGTTCACATATACGACATGAAAAATGTGAATTACACCACAGAAGCTTCCCCCTACATCTATATAAACCAATACTATGTGTACGACTGATTTATGCAACAAAATATTAGTAAGAAGTGTAAATAAATGTAACATTACAGAAGCTTCTAAAACTGCTAACACAGGGCGCAGCCATCTTTAAATCTGAACTCGGAGCTGCGAGAGTTGTCCGACTTTCCGAGTGGGAAATCCGACTTCAGGGGGGCGTTCCAGTTGAAACTTCCCACTCGGAACTGGGAATTTCCGACTTCCGAGTTGAAATGGAACGCAGCAAAAATACCTGGTAAGAACGTCACCAACTCGCGTCTGCAAGTGGAACGCACCAAAAAAGACGAATAAAATATGAATGGAAGTCAATGGGGAGAAAATAATTATCTTCTGGTCCCAGTGGCTCCCTGTCCTGAATTTCCAGATATGTTGGTTGTGGATTTAAATGAAATTTTTTCGTGCAAAGAAAAAATAAAATACCGCGAAGATTTTAGATTATTTCAAGATTTACTTGAAGCCTTTGTGTGGACTCCAGCTCTCGCCGCAAGTGATGACGTCGCTCCCTGCGACAGGCGTGAATGAGACCGGACGTCATTCCATTGGCGTGATGGAAAGACTCAACATTTCCTGACTTACAACAGTTTTCACCTCCATTCATGCTCTTTTTCCTGTTCTTGAAAAAAAATAAGATAAAAAGCGGTGACGTGTCGGAGTAAAATCACAATGGTAGCGTACTCAGCAGCTGGTGACGCCTGTTGCTGTCCACACAGAGGCTTCAAGTAAATCCTGAAATCTAAAATCTTTGCGATATTACATTTTTTCTTTGCACAAAAAATTTTCATTTAAATCCGTAACCAACATATCTGGAATCCAGAGCAGAGAGCGACTGGGACCAGAAGATAATTATTTTCTCCTCATTGACTTCCATTCATATTTTTTCGTCTCTTAGGTCCCATGGTGCGGAAGTAGAGGGGCGTGACTTCGGCTCCCTATTCCACAGTGCCTTCTGTTACAGACCTCTGTTACATCATCACCACCACAACAACCTGCTGCCACTCAGCAGACTTCAGCTTATCTGTGATTCCACTGTGACGCCCAAATAAAATGTTTTTGTGAGGCTCCTCCGCACCAGCAAGCATCTCCACTTCAGTCTCCACGAAATTACGTTTTCAGCTTGAAATGCGTCAGATCAGCTGGCTCATTTATATGCAGAAATATCCATAAGGTACTTTGCATTGACCATTTATGGTAGAACGTGGATGTGTAGGAGGCGGGATATGAGTCAAATTTACCTGCGCAAATTTCCAGGAAGAGTGTGATTTATCAATTGCTTGAATCTGTGAGTACGCACAGTTTTAAAAATCTAAATATTTTTTGGTCTATGCAAACTTTTGGTTTCAGGCGTACGTATACTTTTAGTAAAGATCCTACGCCCAGTTTTATAAATGAGACCCCTGGACTTTCATTGCTGGATCTATGCTCTGTTTTTTACTTGTGAATGGTCTGGACTGCAGGCAGACCGGTTCAGCAGCCGGACTCTGGACTGCAGGCGGGCCGGTTCAGCAGCCGGACTCTGGACTGCAGGCGGGCCGGTTCAGCAGCCGGACTCTGGACTGCAGGCGGGCCGGTTCAGCAGCCGGACTCTGGACTGCAGGCAGACCGGTTCAGCAGCCGGACTCTGGACTGCAGGCGGGCCGGTTCAGCAACCGGACTCTGGACTGCAGGCGGACCGGTTCAGCAGCCGGACCCTGGACTGCAGGCAGACCGGTTCAGCAGCCGGACTCTGGACTGCAGGCGGGCCGGTTCAGCAACCGGACTCTGGACTGCAGGCAGACCGGTTCAGCAGCCGGACTCTGGACTGCAGGCGGGCCGGTTCAGCAGCCGGACTCTGGACTGCAGGCGGGCCGGTTCAGCAGCCGGACTCTGGACTGCAGGCAGACCGGTTCAGCAGCCGGACTCTGGACTGCAGGCGGGCCGGTTCAGCAACCGGACTCTGGACTGCAGGCAGACCGGTTCAGCAGCCGGACTCTGGACTGCAGGCGGGCCGGTTCAGCAGCCGGACTCTGGACTCCAGGCGGGCCGGTTCAGCAGCCGGACTCTGGACTGCAGGCAGACCGGTTCAGCAGCCGGACTCTGGACTGCAGGCGGGCCGGTTCAGCAGCCGGACCCTGGACTGCAGGCAGGCCGGTTCAGCAACCGGACTCTGGACTGCAGGCAGACCGGTTCAGCAGCCGGACTCTGGACTGCAGGCGGGCCGGTTCAGCAGCCGGACTCTGGACTGCAGGCGGGCCGGTTCAGCAGCCGGACTCTGGACTGCAGGCGGGCCGGTTCAGCAGCCGGACTCTGGACTGCAGGCGGACCGGTTCAGCAGCCGGACTCTGGACTGCAGGCGGGCCGGTTCAGCAGCCGGACTCTGGACTGCAGGCGGGCCGGTTCAGCAGCCGGACTCTGGACTGCAGGCGGACCGGTTCAGCAGCCGGACTCTGGACTGCAGGCGGGCAGGTTCAGCAGCCGGACTCTGGACTGCAGGCGGACCGGTTCAGCAGCCGGACTCTGGACTGTAGGCGGGCCGGTTCAGCAGCCGGACTCTGGACTGCAGGCGGGCCGGTTCAGCAGCCGGACTCTGGACTGCAGGCAGACCGGTTCAGCAGCCGGACTCTGGACTGCAGGCGGGCCGGTTCAGCAGCCGGACTCTGGACTGCAGGCGGGCCGGTTCAGCAGCCGGACTCTGGACTGCAGGCAGACTAGTTCAGCAAGTCTTCTCTTGTTTTCACCCATGCTTCTGTGATGGATGCAGCATGTGGTTTAGCTGAAATCTGCGAGGCCTTCCCTGACAGAGACGACGTCTGGATGGGAGCAGATTTTTTCCCATCAGCCTCTGTGAACTAACAAGCTGGATGGGCTGTGTCGATCCTGGTAATTTGATACTGGGTGTGACTTTGTGCAGAGTGAGGCGCATCCCTGGTAGGTGACACAGTGCTTCCTTTTGAATTAATTTCCTGTGGGGGTAGTATTGTGGCCACATGGGTGAAGCATTTGCTTGAGGCACATCTGTGGGGACTTTCCTTGTTTGTTGGTATCCGAGCACTAATCTGTCATCACAGCAGGTTGCTGGATCTTCAGTCAGTGGTGCCTTTCTGGGTGCCTGAGCTCAGTGCACCTGGGTTATGAAAGGCTTTGAGCACCACTGCACCCTTTATCCTGATTTTAGGGCAGCATCCGGTTACTTTCAGAGCACTGAATTTTTAGCTTAAATGACAGTATGAACACACGACACGCTCAAAAATAGTGGGTCTGTCTCAATCCACGCACTTGCATTACATGGTACACTACTTTTGAGTGCAAGTGTGGTTTCAACTAAAATTCAGTGCTCTGAAAGTATCCAGATGCCCTAAAACCGGTAAAAAATCCAGCGCAGAACGAAGCACACTACTAAACGGACGCCATCTTGCTGACGTAGCGGGTGAACGATGTGGTGGTGGTGACCCCTGCTGCAGCAGAGGCGGTATTGTACTGATGGTAACGTTGAATAAATCATTCAGATATAACTACTAATGTGATTCAAAGCTTCAAAGCAAGTCAGTCTGTAGCAGCAGCAGCTGCACCGTAGTCACATGATTCTGAAAGGAATGCTGGGAAATGAAGTTCTTCCAGGATAACAGGGACGTTTCTACATGGTGGACCGACGCTAATGGAACAAGATCTTTTCCAATCTTGTAAGATTTAATCAGCAAATTCTCGCGAGATTTTGTTTCGGGACTACGAAATTTAACTTTTTTAAAAAAAATATCGGCCCAAAAAAACTGTACTGATATTTTCCAATATAACATTTTTATGCCAATATCGGCCGATAATATTGGACATCCCTAGGAGCATGCTACCAAGCTGTTCACTCCCTGATGACGGTTATGATCTGGTCATGTGTTCGAGGCTGCAGTTATACCAGCTTGGTAGAGTTAGGTCACGTTAGCGGCTATGCTAGTCCGTCACATCCGGTAAGTGTAGTGCTGTATTTGGTTCGGCTTTTAGCGACAACAGTGTGTACTACAGACAAAGTACACAGTGTGCACTACGGACTGAATTCCAGTGCACTCGGGCAAGTGCGCAGTTTGAGACACGGCATGGTGTGTACCAGACTCAGCATGGACCGGAGGAAGCGAAGGAAAGAGTTGTCTCAGGAGATCAGAAAGAAAATTACAGACAAGTATGTCAAAGATAAAAGCTATAAGACCATCTCCAAGCAGCTGGATGTTCCTGTGACTACAGCTGCACAAGTTATTCAGAACAGATATTCTGAATAACTTCTGCTGTTATTCAGAACAGCAGAACATCTTACTTCCGCAAAGCGCGCATAAGCACATTCATGAAACTCCGGAAGCCTCGGCGTTCAGAGCCTACTCTGCCGATAATGCAAGCGTAGAAGAAGAAATTAGCTGTTTACATTGTGCTAAGAGCAACAGAGCTGCAGACAAACCGGGACAAACACAAGAGGGTCCAAGAGGGGTTGGATATTGATTTAAAACAAAGAAAGAAAGAAAAAGAGAACGTGGGATCTCGTCTGCCGCGGCTTCCGTTGTTTTGTGAACGCATATTGGCGTGTTTGCAGGAGATGCAATGTAGTACTGTTTAGGCTCTAAAAATATACTAAATGATGTCGTTTAGAGTAAATTCTGGACGCTACCTACTCAGGACACTTGGATCACATTGGACGAGCAGTATGGAGGAATATTGACAAGTTTTTGTGGACTTTTATGGACCTTTTTGGCTCGGACCCTGGCAAACTCCATTATATGAAAGTTGGGGGAAACAAGAAGCCTCCATCCTGATCACTGACTGCATTTGAGATATTAAAAAAGTGCTCCAGAGTCTTGCTCACCATGAGGGTAAGTGGAAAATAAAGTTACATCATTCTGTGGGTGTACTATTCCTTTAATGGGAAACTACCAAGGAGGACATAACTGTTGAAAACAAATCCTAAAAACCCCAGACTGGAATTTGCCAAACTACACGTTGACAAACCACAAAGCTTCTGGGAGAATGTCCCGTTGAAATGAGACAAAAATGCAGCTTTTTGCCAAGACACATCAGCTCCATGTAGACAGACGGAAAAAAAATGAAGCATACGAAGAAAAGAAGACTGCCCCTACTGTGGAACATGGAGGAGGTCTGTTATCTTCTGGGGCTGCTTTGCTGCATCTGGTACAGGGGGGTCTTGAATGTGCAGGTACAATGAAATCTCAAAACTATCAAGGGTTCTAGAGAGAAATATGCTGCCCAGTGTCAGAGTTTTTGCTGCAGCTAATGTCTTAGAGCAGGGGTGTCAAACATAAGGCCCGGGGGCCAAAACCAGCCCGCCAGAGGGTCCAGTCTGGCCCACGAGGGGAATTATTAAATGTCACATTTAAAACAATAAAACAAACTCTAATTACTTTCTAATTGGTCCACCAGAGCTTGGTTTTTTTAAATGTCTAAATATCGAGTATTTGAATAGTACTTCACAGATCTGACCTCATAGTTTATGTTATGAGGTCAGGAATACTTCACATATTTGGAAATCTTATTTCTCTTAAAGTCCCCAATCATAATGTGAAATACAGTATTTTTTAGTTCCAGATACTGATGATTCAATGTTACAGTAGGTGATTTTGTAGATCCATTGTGATCTGTAAGTTACAATGAACATGTAGTGTCATATTTGAATGAGTTGATCATAATAAAAGTAAAAATATAAAAATTCATTTATTAAAAATATTCAATATTTGGGAAGCTTTAAGGGAAAATTAACTTAATAAATTCATGTTTGAGTTTAAATTAAAATGTATATGCATATTTTGCCATATATACAATAAAATGTTGACTGAAATTAATAAAATGAACAACGAAAAAATAGAATCAAAGAAAGCAAAATATTGTTGAAATCACTTATATTCCTCAATAAATTTCATGTTATTTTTTTCTAAAAGGAAAGTTCATTAAATATAAACGTCTTGAAAAATAAAGGGAAACATTTGTAGTTTTGTTATTTACAGGTTATTGTCTGATAATTTTCCCAGTCCGGCTCACTTGAGATGAAATTGTGCCGTATGTGGCCCCTGAACTAAAATGAGTTTGACACCTCTGTCTTAGAGGCTGCCCCGTCTCTTCCCAAGGACTCAAAGCGATGTAGAAACTTTACCGGTGAGTAAATGCACGTATAAACTCTTAGAAATAAGGTCCAGGTTGAAAAAAAGAAGGTTATCCTTTCAGTTAACTTTTGTCCAGGCCTGTTTTATGAGGTTTTTTTTTTTTAAAAAAAAAAATTCTGTTGAAGCATGGACGAAAAGAAATGTCTGACTTTCATTGGTTAGTTTTCATGGGATTTTTAAAATTTATTGTTACTTTTGCCAGAGTTATGTCTGTGTACGAACAGTTTTTTCTACTTCTGTTTAAACAACTTGACTGACTAAGAATTTGCGTCTTTTTCGATATTCTTTTGCACATGGTGCATTGTCCACATAGCTGCGTCAGTAGTAGCATCTGCTCCAGCTGCAGTCTGTGTAAATGTAGTCATGCGAGGTTGGACATGAACCTGTGGAAGTGATTTTGTCCAAAACAAGTGACAGCAGCAACCATTTGAAACTCCTGGGAAACTGATGAAATCATCACAGTTTTATTCAGCTATTTTATTTCAGCTCAGCGATGGAGAGCAATCTTCTGTTTTGTCTCTGAATGAACATGCTGTCCTGTTTGTAAATAGCTTGTTGCCTTTTTCTGGTTCTGGTTGTGTTTTCTAATAATTATCTTGGTTATAAATCACGTTGTGTTACCATAATTTTGTCATGAGGTCAGAGTAGGTTTAAAAAGCTGTAGGGAAGCTGATTCTGAAGTCTTAGAAGGTGGGTGCTTGCAAGTCTGAAATACGATGGAGTAAGCCGGGAAATCTGTGGCATTTAAAACACAACTCTGAATTTGACTCATCAGCTTGATACGGGAAATTTGGTTGAAATTTCCGTGCCATGAAGTCAGCTGATGTTTACAATTACAGGCCATTTTAAACTAAGTGTTTCAGCTGATCTGAGACTTTCTGGGAGTTTGTTCCAGACATGTGGAGCATAGAAGCTGAACGCAGCTCTCCATGTCTGGTTCTGACTCTGGGAACTGATAAAAGGCCAGATCCAGACAGACCTGAGGGTCTAAAGCAGGTTCATACTGGGTCAAGAGGTCACTGATGTATTTTGGGCCTAAACCATTCAGAGCTTTATAGACCAGCAGCAGAACTTTTAAAGTCTATTCTCTGAGGGACCGGGCAGCCAGTGTAAAGACCTCAGAACTGGACTGATGTGGTCCACTTTTCTGGTCTGGGTGAGAACCCGGGCAGCAGAGTTCTGAAATGAGCTGCAGCTGTTTAACTGATTTTTAGGTAGACCAGTAAAGACGCTGTTACAGTAGTCAAGCCACTGAAGATGAATGCAGGGACTAGTTTTTCCAGATTTTCCTGAGACATCAGATCTTTTATCCTTGAGATGTTCTTCAGGTGATAGCAGGATGATTTAGTGATCGCTTTGATGTGTTTTTCAAAGTTTAGGTCTGAGTCCATCACTACACCCAGATTTCTGGCCTGATTGGTGGTTTTTATGGGGATGGACTGAAGTTCTGTCGGAACCTGCTGTCGTTTCTTTTGGCCCAAAAACAATCACCTCAGTTTTGTTTTTGTTCAGCTGAAGAAAGTTGAGGCACATCCAGTCATTAATCTCATCAATACATTTACGTATTGCTTGTACAGGGCCCCGGTCTCCTGGTGATGATATGTATACTTAGCTGTGTGTCATCTGCGTAGCTATGGTAACTAATATTGTTGTTCTTTATAACCTGAGCCAGTGGGAGCATGTAGCAGATCAGTAAACAGAGGCCCCAGGATAGAGCCCTGGGGAACTCCTGAGTCATTTTGTCCTGGTCAGATGTAAAATTGCCTACTGACACAAAGTACTTCCATGTTCTCCAAGTATGTTTTGACAAAGTTGGTTAGTACAGAACTAGAGAAACCACCCACTTCTCCAGTCGTTGGAGTAATATAATGTCAACTGTATCAAATGCAGCGCTGAGGATCCAGTAAAACCAACACTGACATTTTTCCGGTGTCAGTATTCAGACATATGTCATTCATGACTTTGGTCAGAGCAGTCTCGGTGCTGTGGTGCTGTCTAAAACCTGACTGGAAGACATCATAACGGTTGTTTTCTCTTAAAAAGTCATTTTGCTTCTGGTGAAAGGCTGCTTTTTCAATGATCTTACTTAAAAATGGAAGATTGGAGATCGGCCTGTAGCTGCTCATCTGTGTCTTGTCCTGGGTTCTCCTTTTTTAGCAGAGGTTTGATCACAGCTGTTTTCAGTGACTCTGGGAAAGAGAACACCTGACGTTAGAGAGAGTTCACAATCTGGAGAGCAGATCTGACTCCAAGGTCATTGAGACCTTTTTAAAAAACCAGTGGGCAGGATGTCCAAACAGCAAGAGGAGGAGGAGGTTCAGTTGATGCAAGATATCCTCCAGTTCTTTGCTAGTAATGGGATAAAACTGTGTCATGGTGTTTAAACATGGTGGACACGATACAAGACCTGAACCTGCTGTTGTCGAACCAACAGCTTGTCTAGTATTTGGATTTTGTCTGCCGAAAAATTTGGCAAAGTCATTGCAGGCTTTGGTGGAATAAAATTCAGGTGCTACTGAGACAGGAGGGTTTGTTAGCCTGTTGACTGTAGAAAATAAGACCCGAGCATTATGACCGTTTTTAGTGATGATGTCAGAAAAATAAAAATTCCTTGTATTCCTCAGCTGTAAATTATAAAGTGAAGTTTCTCTTTATAGATGTCATAATGAACCTGTGTAGTTTTGTTTTTCTCCATCTGCGCTCAGCTTTCCGACAGTCTCTTTTCCAGTTTTCACCAGTGTGGAATTTCTCCATGGAGACTTTTTCCTTCCAGAGATAACCTTCACCTTAATAGGAGCAATAGAATCCACTGACACTCAGCATGTTAGCATTAAAGTTAGTGACCAGCTCATTGACTGAAGCCCCTGACAGGGCAGGTGTTAGAGAGAAGACCTGGTTAAAAATCTCACTGGTATTTTCAGTTATGCACCGTTTTGTTATCACCTCCTTTGAAACATTTGTGTGCACAGAGATAGTACTCTCAAAGAAAACACAGCAGTGATCAAACAGCCCCACATCACACACCATGACCTTAGAAATGTCCAGACCCTTCGAAATCCACCAGATCTAGGTGTGTCCTCTATTGTGTGTGGGCTCTGTCACATGCTGGGTCAGCCGAAATTGTCAGAGTGTTAATCAGGTCTTTAGTCCCTTTGTCCTGATGACAATCATAATGGATGTTAAAATCACCAGTGGTAACAAGATGGTCAAAGTCAGCACAGATCACAGACAACAGTTCAGTAAAATCATCATTAAAATATGCACAGTATTTGGGCGGCCGATAAATATTTAGAAACATGACTCTGGATGAGGCCGTCAGCTGTAAAGCCACGTATTCAAAAGAAGGAAATCCCCAAGAGATAACTGTTTACACTGGAATGAGTCCTAAATAAGATGGCGACCCCCCCCACCTCTCCTGTTCACTCTGGCTTCGCTGATGAAACTGAAATTAGGGGCGTGGCCTCAATAAGAGACTGAATGACAGTTTTCATGTAACCAAGTCTCAGTTAAAAACATAAAGTCAAGGCTATGTTCAGTGATAAAATCATTGATTAGAAATGATTTTCCTGCTAAAGATCGAACATTTAGTAAAGCTAACTTAAGCATTCTCAAAGTATCATCATGTTTTGGAACAGGCTGTATGTTTACTTTTGATAAAAACCTTATAGAGTGGAGCTCTCTGTGTTCTGACAGAGCTACATTTCTCCTTCTGTTACGTATCAGGACAGGGATAGTAAAACCTTCTAAACAGGGTCCCAGCTTGTTCTGGGAAAGTTTATGACTGCTAACCTCGCAGCCCCCCCCGGACCCCCAGCACATCATACTTCAGACTGTCGAAGGGGGGTTGAGGTGGCCCCCCTACCTTTTGATCGTTCTGGTAGGGAGTGTATGGGGGATAAAAAGGCGTTTGGCTTGGGCGTAGATCTGAGCCCAATGTTGACCCGTTTCATCATCTCATCCGGTGAATTTCAGGTGGGGGAGGAGGGGGAGAGTTGGGGGAGATGATGGTCTGTCAGGGGTTTGGGGGGCGAGGAAGGACCACGATCCTGGTTCGGTGTGCTGGTCAGGGGAAACAGAGATCCTTCTTCTCGTCTCTCGCTGAAGCTCTTGTCGGGGAGGGGGGGCAGCTCCTCCTCCGTTTGGCCTTCCTTTTGAGATAAAGCGAATTATATCTCATTGTTGACATTCCGCACAGAGAGATAGCGGAGGCAATGAAATATGTTAGAAGTGAGCAGCTTTACTCCAGATCTGTTAAGATTGAGGCCATTAGCCCTAAAAAGATGTCTTCGTTCCCAAAAAATAGGAAAGTTGTTAATAAAATGCAGATTGTTGTTTGCACACGCTGATAGGAGCCAGTCATTCAGCGCCAGCAGCCTGCTGAATCTTAAATCCCCTCCTCTGATGGTTGGTACAGGTCCGCTGATGAAAACTGCTGCATCCAGAGATCTCACTGTTTTTATCAGTTCAGTGAAGTCCCGATTCAGAGCCTCAGATTGCTGCTTGGACACATCATTCGAGCCTGTGTGTAGAACGATGTTTCTCACAGTTGGGTATTCAGCCAGAGTTTTCAGAAATCTCTCCTGTATGTCACCGACCATATCCTTAGGAAAACAGAGCACTTTGGTGTTCTTTCCACACAGCCACTGAACGTCCTTCACAGTGGAATCACCTATAATCAGAGTTTCAGGCCCAGCCTTCAGCTTCCTCAGCTTTCTCTTCGGCCTCTTACTTTCTGATAGGTGATCGGTCTTCACCCTGCTGCCTTGGGATGGATGGTCGTCAGGTAGAGATCCAGGGTCCTCTGACAGTGCAGCAAATCTGTTCTGCAGTTTAACAATCGGTTCTTTGGGGGGTCTGTGGCTAGTCTTCTTGTCCCTGGTTGCTGTAGGTGGAGGCCAGTCTGCCTCATTACAGACGTTAGCCCGATCTGCCTCACGTCCTCCCTTTTCCAGGAGACATGATTTACTTTTTGGCTTTGCACCGAGACGGTTCCAGGGAGGTTTATCACTCGATGATTTGTTGTTACTCACAGAGGCAGCCTTTTTCTGGGTTGTGTTATCTTGGCCTTTTAGCCTTGTGTTAGCTCGCTCGACTCCGCTGTTTTGGGTTGCTGGCAGAGTTGTTTCATTTCCACACAGTCCATTTACCTCCACATTAACTTCTATGCGATGAACTTTGATCTCCAGTGCTGTTATCTTCTGTAGGAGAGCTTCGTAGTTGACTGTGGAGAGGAAGGCATCTTGTTGCTATTAGCCTAGCGTTAGCACCTTTCCAAGCTATTTGGTTGAGTGCTAAACCCAGGCTGTGTCAGGCTTCAGCTGTGTGTAGGCCACACACACACAGAGAGCGCTGAAGATAAAAGAACTAAAAAAATATCGTAGTTTCAGTGGAAAAATGTATGACTCCCAGTAATTTACAAGTTTTCAAAAGTAACTGCAAGTAAAAAGGGAAAAAAGAGGAGAAAAAATCGGTATAAAATCAAGCAAAAGAGAAAGCAAAGCAGGAGCAAAGCAGAGAGCGTCCGCACGGCAGCAAGCAGCCTTGAGAAAGCAAGGCTTGAAA
>JALJCO010005268.1:0-33959 GCA_023101725.1 Atherinomorus stipes | reverse complement strand
CGGAAACTCACCGGACACACCGGAGTTTTCAGCTCAGTTCGAGGTAATGCCTTTGAAAAGTCACCGCGCTGCAGTGGGGAGAAACCAGCGTCTCGCTGATGCTGGGTTCACGTGCAGTCGTCGGTCTGCCCGGTTTCACGCAAATGCAGCATGAAAAGTACGAGGGAGCTGCTTGCGATTACACAGTGTCCCTTTAAAGATATTTCCCCCTCTAAAGAGTCACCATATTTTTTTCTTATTTCTAAATCTTACCAAGTGTAATTATCTTACTGCATGGACAGATAATTTCATTTGATTTTAGTCTGATTCTTCTCAATTTCAGTGTTTTTTTTTTTTTTTTTACTTATTAGGATCACTAAATTTTGCAGTGCACAACCATGGATATCTGGAGATAATGGCAGGAAACGGCACAGATAGATCAAATGGAGCTAGCTAAAACCAAAATTAAAAACCACAAGAAAATATTAACTCTATACACAATAAAAGCAGCTGACTGAAGGAAAAAAAACAAAAACAAAAACAAATGCAAAGAGGAAAGCGTAAGACATTGGAATACAATGGAAAAAGTCCAAACATGAAAATATAGTCACAGCATTACAAGAACAATTGTAATGACATTACAGTTACATTAAAGCATTACAGAGAACAGTTTTACTCCAATAAAGCTAGATTGTCATAAGTAGCTAATCCTGAATTTATCAAAATATTCTTAAAGGAGTCATCACCAGAAATTTCATTTTTCCTTGTTAAAATGTGTAGGCCTACGTTGGTGTTGGACCTCATTTAAAACTTGCCTGAAAATCTGACATTTGAAAGTGACCGGGACTTTGTGTTTGGCCTCTTTATTCAACCCAGAATACCCCACAAAAGTGTGCTCTCCACACCACATTTAATTCTGCTCTTTTCTTTACATAACCAAAGAAGGCTACGCTACACTACACTATGATATTAGCCTCCCCTACGCTCGTCTTCCACCACCTGAAATCTAGCTGTACAAACGCCCATAAATCTCTGTCATGCGTTGCTTTGCGACATGGATGTTTGTAAACGGTTTCACAATCAATTTTTCTTTTATGTGTCTGAACAAAGAACAACTGTCCACACACAGCGCCACAGTAGTCATGATTGACAGCTTGTTGTGATGCAGCCGTGGGCCTTGAACTCAGGCAGGGTCATGATCAATGACTGGTCAGAGTGATACTAGCACTGTGGCCAGTCTCCGACTAAAACAATGAGATAGTTTAATCTGACATGGTGACCATCCTGCTGAAGACCTTTATTTACCAGTTCTGTAATACCTGGAGTGTTTTGCGCAACTGAATTTCAATCGCGAGTGAGAATAGAATCCATAAAATTAGACCAAATAAGACACAAAGTATGAACAATAAAACAATTTATAAAAAAAAAAAAAAAAAGAAAAATCACAAAGAGGACCCATCATAACCTTTTTTTCCCCTTGTTTCGGTGCATCACATCACAGCTGCATTTTGCTTCACAGCATAGCACACGCCAGCAACTGGATGTCAACACATTAGCTGTTCTGAATTATCACCATAGTTAATTTAGCACTGAAACAAGAAGACATCATTGGAGGGAGTGAGAAAGTGACAGAACAAGACATAGGACAAGAGTCAGCATTACATTGACTGGAGAAATCTCAAGAGACAAGATGTTCATTTGAGGGGCTTTAACCCTCCACAGCGGAGCACTGCCCTTGGGCAATGAAAAGTTTTAAGCCCCATGCTCGGTATGTATGTGAATTTGAATAATAACAATCAATCACAGTATTTCAAAAGGTTTTCATTTTCAGAACGATAAAATGTGGGAGTCATTATCAAACATCAGGTGTGCCCTAGTCCTGTCCTTGAGAGCTACTATCCTGCAATTTTAAGAACATACCCCCTTCAACACACCTGAATCAAATGGTTAATTCCCCTCATGCACATGTCATTCAGCTCTGCAGAGGCCTGGTAACGAGCTATTCATTTTATTCAGGTGTGTTTGAGAAGAGATAAAACCAAAATGTGCAAGATAATAGCTCTCGAGGACTGGACTTGGGCACCCTTGTCAAACATGACTTGAGAGCATGAACTGGTATATAGTCACACGCAAATATTCTTACCTACTTCTCACACCTGGTGCGCTTAGTAATCATATTCAAAATGACAAAAACTGTGAATCAAACTATAGTGTGTATAAAGTTATGGAGAAAGTTTTAGTCAGGTTTTATTAAGTAGGCTATTGTTTATTTCGCATGTTCAGAAATCTATTGTTCTTTCTGTTGCCTCAGGGTAATATTTTCCAAATTGGGGTACTCCTTGAGGGGGACTATGCTAACAGTGTGTTTAAATTTAATATTTTATTAATTGTATTTATGCATAAAACCACCAGCAAATCAAAAAATATTTCTAGTCCTATTGAGTTTTGTTTCTTTTAACACATTTTGACAGAAAAAAAAAAAAGGATTAAAATATTGTTGGATAATTAAGCAACCACATAGGCTGGTATGATTTTAAACCCCCAACCGCAGAAAGTCTGTGCAAACCCAAAAAGGGGAAAGAAAACCAGTGGTGGGATTTCCCAAAAGTGCAAAGAGAAGGAAGAAGCATGGATCTACCATTTCCATTTCAGGATGTCCACACATATGATGCATCACACTGGAAAACAATATGTGATGATAAGGGAACATGCAGGTTCCGGGGTGCACAGGAACAGCTACATGATGTGTATAAAATGTTAAATGTTGCTTCAAAGAAGAGAATAACTCTTCTGTAATGTTTCCACACAGAATGATGAAAATGTCTCACAACATCAGAGTCAACATGACATGATGACAGTGGATGATGCAAACCCGAGCCTGTGTTGAGTCATATGATTCAAGTGTTTCTCAATTCTTGCTTCATGATTTGTTGGCATTTTTGTAAGATTTTCCTGAAGTTGTTATTACTCTCTAGCAGTTGTCTTATGATCTATCACTTGTCAGTTGATTTATAACATTGTTGCACAATGTTATGAGATGAGGAGAAAAGAAGAATGTGTGCGTGTGTGTGTGTGGGGGGGGGTGTCTAACATATGAAAATGAAGACAAAAAATAGGACAAAGAAATGGCTCAAACTGAATAAGCAAACAAACAACACTAAATTATTTCCAGGTCGAACCATCATAATAATAAGTACAGTAAAATTCAAGTTGATTTACCGTAAATCCTCTAATAGTGACCTTTATTCTATCACAAACCATCCCTCCATTAATTTCAGGGGGTAACGTTGAGAAAAGTAAATAATTTCTGTCCCTTTAATACAAGCCTCCTTTTTTCCCCAATGAGAGGCTGCTGATTTCTATGCCCACCCCAGATAGTGTGCATGAAGACACAAACACAGTACTTCCTCTTCCTGCAGAGCATGTGAGGAATCAAAACCAAAACACAGAAGCAACATGGCGACTACCGGCACCAATAAACAGAGAAGAGAGTTTAGTGTGAAATTAAAGAAACCCTCCTGGAGTATGCACGCAAACATTCTAGGGCGAAAGCAGCAAAACACTTTGATATTGACCCAAGACAAATGAGGTATTGGAAAAAGCAACAGAATAAACTGTCCAGAGCTGAAAAAAGTGTGTAAGCAGAGGGGACAGCAAAACAGTCAGCCAGGACTTGGAGACAGCACTTATGGTTTGAATTCATGACGTGCGAGAGAAACACAACAGAGGTAATTGTACTGCACTGTTTTTTTTCATGCAACAATTTTCAATAAATGAGCCCAGTACATTTTACTGGGTTCAAACTGACACAAAATGTAGATTTACTAATTGTGATCCGTTTGAAAAGTAGAAATATAAACATCTCTTCTAATAAAAGCCCTCCCTCCAAAAAAAGCCCCATCTTTGGTGCCCTGAAACAAATAAAAGCCCTCTTCACTATTTGAGGATTTACGGCAGGTTAAATATACTACACAAAATTTTGGACACTAGCATACAGAAAGGTGGGAAAATGGGATGAGATAATATTTAATTGTCTACTTGCAGGAAAAATTGCACTGCTGTACCAAATCCTGACAAGACTGGACCTTGTTGATTAAAAAGTATCACTATGATTTCATTTCTTTCTTCTGATTAAGATGTTGGAACTTAAACATATATTTCTTAAAAGATTATTGCATGAAAGAGAAAGCGAAACATATTTCAGCCTTCTCTTCTCAGTACAGCAACAGTACAATACAGCAACTGGCTGTTATTTAATGACAGTTTTGCTTGTGCATCATTTTGCACCTAGAGATTCTTTCCTGATCATAGCAAAGAGAGCAGGCTCACCGAGAGAGAAAAAACACCACAGCCAACCTTGTTTGGATTTTCTGAGAAGTAGAGTCTTACAGGTTGCTAAAGGACGATCCATTCAAGTTTTAGTGGAAAACAAAACAAAACAAAACAAGTGCTGCTGATTGAATTGATTTTTCCCTTTCTCTCTTTTTTGCTTTCTTTCGTTTGTCATTGGTTTTGTTTTGAAGTCCTTAGAGCATTTGATAGAAGAGCTAAGACACCTGAAACAACTGGTAAAACAAACATAACCAGGGCTAACATTTTCCCTGAAATAATGCAAGCAAGCCAACAAGTTTATTTGTACAGCACAATTCATGTACAAGACAATTCAAAGTGAAGAGAGTAACAAAATCATAACACTTATAACAAGATAATATAAAATAACAAAGTTAAAGTGCCTACAGTTGGTGAAAGTTTAATCTTTACTGGCAGTTTGTTCCACTTGTTTGCAATATGGCAACTTCTGCTGCAAATGCTGCTTCTCCATGTTTAGTCTGCACTCTGGTCTGGACCCAAGTCCTTGGATCTAAGAGCCCTGCCGGTTTTATACTCGGAATATAACACGGATGTATTCTAGGCCTGAACCTGAACCACACTCAGATTTTTAAACTGGTGTGGTGTTAAAATCTTTTGTCCTGGTTAGAACTTTAGCAGTCGTGATGTTCTGAATGAGACGCAGCTGTTGCTCTTTTTGGAAGTTCAGTTAAAAGACTGAACTTCCAGGCTAGTGGAGATGAACTCATGGATGATTTGTCCTGGTCTCTCTAGAAGACAAAACCTTCAAATCTGGTATTGTCTCAGTTTGTAAAAAAAAAACAAACAAAAAAAACGCCTCGATGACAGCTTTGATGTGGCTGCTCATAGATAGCAACGCTGACCCTTTTGCTACCAAACATAATCTCAGTTTTGGCCTCATTTAGCTGTAGAGAATTTTCTCTCTCCTCCAGACACTGACACAGTGAGTCTGTTGGGCTGCAGTTGCCTGGTGACAGAGACACATAAAGCTGCGTATCATCTGCATAACTGCATAAGAAGCACAAAAGAACCTACTATCCAAAACATACTGAGCCCGTATAGATGGGTTTCCGAATTAACAAACAATGGCAGTTGCATATACAACCAGGTGGTAAAAAGCCTGTACTTTTACTGTCAGTCTAAGGCCAAACCCCCACTCATATAATTTACATAAAGGTAAAGTAACCTGACAAAACAACCAGAGATCATTGTGTTTTAAAGCTATAGTCTACGATGTCAGAATCAGTTGAGAAATTTTTAAAAAAGCAACCTGCCCATACACACACAACCTTCCCATCTGTGCTCGCTGATCTGTCCCACTGAGCAAGTATGGCCGTCCCTCTCAACCAGAGCTAGCCATACGACAATGGCTCCACAGTGCCATATTTATTCCACACAAATGAACAACAACATCTGGTCACATAAATATTTGCCTTTTTCAATCACGGGGTTGTTTGCGGTGTGTTTTAGCAGAGGTTTCCAGATCAGTGAGAGAGCGCGCCATTCACAAATGCCACAATGAACATGTTCACAAGAACGCTCATCAATCGGACATTTGAGCGACTTCATTAGTTCATTGAATGCATTCAGGCACAACAGTGATGACAGCAATGCTAGTTTTCAATGCTAAAAATAAACAGCTAACTTTTCGACTCAGTCTGTCCACACAGAGAAAACAACCAGCAGTGTTTAAAGTCATAAGCCAGCACTGTAGTCTTATAAAAAAGTTATTTTTGTACAACTCGCACAATAAAAGTAAAAAATTACCTAAAGTCTCTGCAGTACTATAACCACAACAGTGGATGGATTTATTTTTCTTTTTTTTGTCTTTGTTTTTTTGCTCTTCACATTGTGTAGATTGTACTATAGGACCATAACCACCATCTAAATGAGGTTATTAATAAATATCAAACTTGATCAAATATGATCAAAGAGTAGACTATAGCTTTAAAATATATTGTAAATCTGTTTTTGATGACAAATAAAAAATGCAGACTTAGAGTGCTCTTCCATTATACAGTACTAAAGTTGTTAAGGAGTCATCACCCTGAAATGGCACTTTCCTAGTTAAAACATGTAATAGTGTTGGACCTCAATTGAAATTCACCTGAAAAAACTTCAGTTTGAAAGTGGCTTGTATTTTTTTTCTTTTAGGCTCAAACCAAGGGGCAACCTCTGCTGTCGAAAAGTGAAGCCACTTCCAGGCTGGCTCCAAAACAGAGGAAATCCCTGTAGACTCCCATGTTAAAAAGGCCAACTTCACAGCAGAAATAAACATGTTTACAGCCTCATTCAAAAATGTTTTTTTCTGTTTAATAGGTCAACTTTTTTTTTTTTCTTTATATCAGAGTGAGAGAGAAAAAAATAATGGGTAAAGTTTACCTTCATGTCAACAGTGAGGGGTGTGTGTGTGTGTGAATATTTTTGAGAACAGTTTAAATGTTATTTAAACTTGAATAAATAAGAGACATGTCCTTTTGACTGACAGGCGGCAGATTGGGTGCCGGTTTTAGCCATGGCGGCTAGTAGTTAGCTCCCTGCTTGCTACCACGAAGACCTCAGCCTGTAGTAGAGTTGCAAATGGTTGTTTTTTAGCTTATTAAATAGTGATGACATAGCAGTATAAACTATTTTATGTAGTTAATATTGCTGCATAAATTATCCAAAGAAAAATAACTTCTCTTTTTACAGTTGGGGATTGTTTTGGCACATTAGATTTCACTCCTCAGTAAAAGTTTGGATCCTTATTTGAAAAGTAGGTCAATTAGCTAGCGGTCAGACTTTGCTGAAGGCTATCTGTTAGCAACATAAGCACTTCAGACTATGAACTATGTTTATAAATAATTTGGTTGTGGTCAGTTCCCTCTGTATTGCTGCAGAGGTTTTCTTTTAAATCCATTTGTTCAAAAGCCCAGACCTGAATTCACTGAATACAGTCAGACATGCGAGCTCCAATCACATCGTGTATCATTTGTGGGAGGAGGGGAAGGGGGGAGCTGAGCAGAGGGGGGGCAGCTGTTTGTTTGATAGTGTGCTCTAATTGGAGAATATACATTCCATAAAAAGATTAAACCATTTTTGAACAAAGACACAAAGCTGAATGCACATGAACAGACACTTTGATACTCACTCTCAACATTCACATGGCCTCATCAGTGCACAACAGAACATATTGTACCCCCAAATCCCAGAAGAGTGAAATTCGATGTCATAGTACCTTTAACAGCAAGTCTGAACTTGTCTTACAATGCAAAAACTCAAATCTTAGCAAGTATATTTTTCTCATTAAAATTGCTTAAATACAAACATTTTGGTAAGATATAAGATCTTGTTTTAAGATAATGCATCTCATTTCAAGACATCAAGAAAAAAATTGCTTGTCCCATTGGCAGAATTTTTGTGCTTAAGCAACAAAATCTATTTGTTTTTTAAACTTATTTTAAGGCAATGCATCTTATTTCAAGAAATCTTATCAAGAAAATTTTGCTTGTTCCATTGGCAGATTTTTTTTTTTTTTTTTGCTTAATACAAGCAAAACAAATCTTGAAATAAGATCTCATATCTCACTGAAATGTTTCTCTTCAAGCAATTTAGTCTTATTTCGAGTGTGATGAGATATTTTGTCTAGAAATGAGAAAAATATACTTGCTAAGATTTGAGTTTTTGCAGTGTACCTCTCAACCGTCTCTTTGTACATAAATGTTCACTTAGCTTGGTTAGCATTTAGCTTAGCTCTCAATCATATGCCCTGCAGCACCCTGTCTTTGCCCATTTAAGTGTCCTCTGGGATTGACGACCCACGCGACATGGCAAGATAGTGACAGAGGAAAATGCCCAACTAGCTTCACTTTCAGCCCTTCAGACGTAACTGGATACTATGTCCATTTTTTTAGAGTCTTTAGTTTAAACCAAAATATGCCACAACAGTGGCACTCTTCACTCCCCACAGCAGATTTAAGTTCTGCTCCTGTGTTATCTTCACCACCTCCACTGAGGAACAGACTTTCACAAGTTTGGGATAAAACCAGGCGAAGATGGCATCAACCCTAAGTTTGGAAAGGGGGGCAATTCCAACTGTTAGGAACTCACCTGCATAGCTGTCAGTAAGTCTTGCTGCTTGTATAACATTATGCTTTACTGTGTTTAAGATCCTGGTTGACAGCAGACAGACTAGCTCAGGGTTTCCCAATCCTGGTCCTCAGGGACCCCCGGCCCTGCCCGATTCCAGGTTTCCATCTCCATCACACCTGAATCAAATCAACTGAACTGGTCATCAAGTTCTTTGCAAGCCAGCTAACGAGCCTTTCATCTGAGTCAGGTGTGTTAAAGTAGGAACATCTTGAAAACCAGCAGGGCAGGGTTCCTTGAGGACCAGCACTGGGAAACACTGGACTAGCTTACTACTTACAAGGCTAACAGTAGATGCTAATGGTATAAAAAACATCTGATTTACATTGACCCCCATGTTTCGTATTAAACTTCGTTGATGCATTGTTTTGTGATGTGGGTGTTTGCAAACAGCTCCATAATCAGTTTTTCTTTTCATTTTCCATTTCTGAGCAGAGGGCCGCTATCATACACAGCTACAGTATGATTGACAATGCTGTGATGCAGCCATGGGCCATGAACTCAGCTGGGTCATAATCAATGACTGGTTGTGGTGGTGATACTAGTATTGCTACCAGTCTCATAAAAGATGGTAACATTTTTTACCACTGTAGTCATTTAATCTGACATGGTGACCATCATGAAAGACTAAATAATTCATGTAGTCATAATGTTATCTGGGAGGATTTTTTTTTGAAGAGCAGTGACTCTTAGTGTCCCATCATTACCGTTTTATAACTCAGTGTTTCTCAGCTCCGGTCCTCAGGACCCACATGTCTTCTGGGCAACTCTACTTTCACACACCTGAATCAAATGAATAGCTCGTTAACAGTTTATGCATCTGAGTCATATGTGTTGGAGTACGAACACATCAAAGACATGTGGGGCACTGGGTCCTGAGGACCGGAAGTGAGAAACACTGTTTTAACTGTTTACATGCATGAACATTTTGATTTTTGTAACCGAACAAATACGAGGACTCAAACCTTACATTTCCCTTAGATTTGCACATCATATCATGACAGCACCTCCATTCAAACTTGAGTCTTGCATAAAAACCCAAGTCTTCATGTAGTTCAATAATACTTTTCCTGTTTTTTTCTTGCCCCTGGTTGCGCAAGCATCTTTTGACATTGCTCGAAAACCCATCTTTGTGAATAAGGACTCTTCCACCATCAGTTTGCTGGTTATGTCACCTCAGACTCTTACCTGTGGTTTGAATGTAGTCAGAGAAAAGGGACCATTAAGATAAGCTCTTTTTCAGAGAAGTTCTCTCCCAAACCCTCACTAGGTAAATTTTTTGTGCTCATGATATAAAATACCACTACTGAGAGAAATGAAACACACAAATTGCACTTTTTCTGCTACCCCTGCTTATACTTTAAAGTTTATTTTCAGCAGAGAAGAATATTGCCAATGATTTTTTTTATTAAATGATAGGCCTGATGCTTTATAAGTGCATGTCAGACTTATTAAAAGATTGGCATTTAACGTGGCGACCATCTTCCCTTTTAATCTTTGCTCTCAGTTTGCACTGAGGCGTTAAAGTGGAGCCACTACTGTGCAGGAAGTAGAAATTTTGCCTTTTTTTTTTTCTTGCTCCATCCTGGCCTTCCTTCTGTCTGTTCTCCCTTGTTTCTTTCTTGTTTGTCACTCCACCAGCAGCTCTTGATCACTACCGACAGAGAAGGCAGCAGGAGCAGCAGGGAGTACTAAACAAGACTTCTTCGGCTGGCCGCTCTAATGGGGAAGCCGTATGCTCTGAAAAGCTGTGGAGATGGAAGTTGCATTGTGTTTTTCTGTAATAAGCAGGGGCATGCCAGATGAGTCTTCTCTGACTGGCTGTGGTCCAGGTCCATCCCCTGCAACTAGGATGATTTTGCTCATTATCTTATTTAGCACCCTGGTCAACAAATACAGCCTACTCTGTTTCTTTTTTCTGGATCTCTTATGTTTTTTTTTCCTCTGGGAGCCTTATGTTATGTGGTATGGTCAGTGGCAGTGAAATGAGGAGGGAGTGGATGGTATCAAAGGGCCCTGTCCTGCAGTTGATCAAGGGAGAAATCCTGCAGGTAGCTGTCTTGCTGTCTCAGGAGTAACATGACCAGAGGCAAAGTATCCACACAGGAGGGGTGAATCAGTTATCGTCTCTGGGTGGAGTCTTGCATGATATGCTGATTTTTCTTTTGAGTCTGTGTGAGTAATGTTATTAATGTATTGACAGAGGGAAATGCATGAGAGAAGTACTTTTGTATTGGGTTTTAGACATGGGGATATTTCCCCTGTGACAACTTTCAGATCCATTACCTGAAGTGCCTGTCAGCTGGTGCCACAAATGGAGATCCAACTCGCTCTTTATCATCACTGTGACAGTCAATATTAAAAATACATTCAAGCATGATTGGATGTTTGATGGTGTTATTCAACGACTGTGTCTGGCAGCTGCATATCATTTGGTGCATTTGCAGAGGCAAACATAAAATATCCCCCCTCCCAGCAGCAGTTGCTGCAGACCTTTTAAAATCTTTTTTTTTTTTTTTTTGTCTTTATTACTCCTGTATCCTTACAAACAAGGCAATTGACTTGTGTGTTAGGTTAATGCTGATAAGGAAAATGTGTGAGACACGAGCTCGAACGCAGCGTGAATCGCATATCTTGTTCAGCAAACTCACATTAATCTCATTTGTTCCCTCCCATTATCTTTGCATCTAGCTTTCTAATCAGGCTCTTGAGGCAGAATCACATCCTTCCATATCAAGGGAGATAACTACACAAAAAATGTCACAAAATAAAGCGCTGATGGCTGCTGACAAAGAACCTGACAGGAGGCATCACTCATCCAACATTCAGTCCCATTTGTGATACAGTATAAATTAACCACACTGCAACACATCCTCAGCCCTTTCAAGATGTCGGGGAGATGGGGGTCTTCTGAGGCAACAGGCAACAATCTTTTTGAGGGGAGATTTAGCTCATTTTCCAGAGTCCAGATCAAATGACAAATGAATAATTTTCCAGATGGAAGAACATGATGCATGACTAAAGGGGATGAGGAAGCTGGCAGAAGGGATTTAAAGAAGGCCAGAGGGAGGCACTGTAAAGCTAACCGCAGCTGTTGAAAGATGGAGCTGGACTGTTACTGTAAGAGGCAGGAAGCCTAGACCACCAAATCCTACATTATACAACCATTTCAGTTAGAAATATGTGGATTTGTTTAGTGCCCATTAAAGTCACTACATGGACAATACTTTTTTTTTTCTTCAGTTATTTCCTTCATTAACTATTTATGGAATATATATACAGTCGTTCTCAAAATTATTCATACCCTCCCATTAAAGAAAAGGCTAAATTCACAAATGTAATTAAAATAACAAGAAACTAATCATGAATTTTAAAAAAAAAGTACAAAATTATAATTTAGTGAAATAAAATATTACTTATGAATTGTGATTGGATATAATCATTTAAAAAAAACAAACAAAAAACTGTCCCAGACACATCACAGCACTTTTTCCATGAACAGTGGACCAAAATACATGTCAACAGGTTCAGAAGTGTTTTTGAACATTAAAGTAAACACTTGTTTGCAGTGATTGCCTCAAAGTATTGCTCAACAAAATTTTTTGTCTCGGAGCCCCATCATGCTTGTTTTTGTTTGTTTTTAATATTTCTTGGAACCACAATTCAAAATCAATCTTATGTTTTCATAGAATTTTTATTTATCATTACTTTTGTCAATTTCTACTAATTTCACAGAAAGCTGATTTTTTTTCCTTCTTTGACTGGAGGTATGAATAATTCTGAGGAAGACCACATGTCTCTCAGTTTAACTGTTTCCAACCAGTCAGATTTAACAAAGGATCATGAGACCTGTGAGACCAGTAGGATAACAGACTCCCATGACATCATTTTGCCGTAAATGCTGCACGATTTGTCATCATGTTGAAATACATTTTCTTATTGAGTGTCACGCTGACCCTGGCTTTGTCATTCATCTTTCTCTTACATGTCAGTGTATGATTTCTGTGCTTGCCCACGTCAGTCTAAAATTATGGAGAGAATATCTTTAAGGGTTTTATCTCTTCTGGTTACGTCTTAGCTTTCTTTGTCAAAAACAATCTTTCCCTTCCTCTGGGTCAGAACCTCCTCAGACGGCCCCAGGCGTAGATCTTGCTTTCTGTGTTACACTCTCTGCTTGCAAGCAATATTTGTTCCTTCTTTGTTTTTTTTAAATGTGTTTTTTTTTTTTCTTTTTCCTTTCTCTCCACTCTGTTTTTTCCCCCTTTTTTTTCCTCTCTGTTTCTTTTGGTCCTCTCCTTGTCATTTCTTTTCTTAACTGTCTCTTTCCTCTTGTCGGGTCCAGCAATATTATATAAAATGGAGTTATAAATAAGCATTTAATTATTTAATTAAATTAAATGAAATAAACTGAATAAATTCAGAATATAAAGAGGAACCTTATACTTGCCTTATAGCTCCCTTTGGCAAAGCAAATCTGTTCAACACAAAAAGGGAACCAGACCACCATTCTGCTTGCTATGATGCTGGACAGGACAAGTTAAAAAAAGAATACCCCCGCCCCCAACTTTTTTGTGTGTCCGTAAATCTTAACTTATTCAGGCTCTTGTCATTGGGCGATATGGCCCTTTAAAAAAAAATGCTGGATCGAAATGGTGATCCAGATCAACACATGAAATTGAATCAGCTCCCCCAAACTTTCATCCAAATCTGTTAAGTAATTTTGGAGTTATTTTGCTTACGCACAGACAGACAAATGCCCGTGATTACATTACCTCCTTGGTGGAGGTCAAAATATATAAAAAAAACTGTTGCAAGATAAACAATAAGTTTTACAGTTATTTCTTATTTCTGGTTTGGCTTTTTTTGTGAGCTCAGTCAAATTAGCATAAAATGGCACATCATACTGAATGTAAAACCTAAACACTTCTTTTGTTTGTACTCTTAATCTTGTATTTAGTGTTAACAATAGATAGTCTATCAATTCTTTTCCTAAGAATGTGTATTTTTTTTTCCATCCTAGGCTTAGTCATTTACAATTAACAGTAAAGTGGAAAAATATAAGGAATGTTGAGATCTTGTTGTATAACTGGTCTTGATCTAACAGGCTAGCACTGATTCCTCATCTGTTCAGAAAACCAAAACAAGTGTGGGGAATCTGTATATTGTCAAGGGAACCACATGTCACAGATGAAATTCATGTTGTTGGAAGAACATTGGGAGACAATAAACATTCATGTGGAGATGAGTAATGGTAGTGTAATCATGCAGCATGTGAGCTGTCATTATTAATAATGGGAAATGCAACAGTAAAAACAGCCTTTGTGCAGATGTGAAGCCTCATCGAACCTCAGCCTTTTAAATTGTGGACGGATGTAGCTATTTTAATTCTGCCATGAGACTATACTGACTTAAGAAATACTTATTCTAATTGGAATTTGCTTTTTTTTTTTTTTAACTCACACAGCACTTAATTGTATCTACAGTACATACCGAGGCTCCCATTTAGCAAACCTTTGATATCAAATATTCAAAATTTCATTCAATTAATAGTATTAAAGTAGCTTTCCAGAAATCTGCAGTTTTGAACCATGAATGAGAACAGTTTAATTCCAACTGTAAGCCCCACCCCAAATTTTTTCTAGTGAAAAACAATCCTACTCTCCCTTGTGCTCTCCTTCCACTCAACCTGCCAAAAATAATGTGCACATCTCATACTCGTGCACAATACTCCAGAGTAAACTCGCGTCTTCCAGTGATATTACTGTTGTGGTTGAAGTAAATGGCTGCGTTTCAGCTAAATGAGATTTTCTGTCACTTAAATCCCCAGTGTAAATAATAGCGCAACGAGCCATCTCTTCCACAAACTGTCTTAGTTTACCGTAGTAATAATAATCATTTTTACTTCATTAATTCCAAATGGGGATCTCTGGATTAACCAGAGAGCAGTGGGCTGCCAATTACAGCACCCGGGGAGTCGTTGGGGTTAAGGATCTTGCTCAAGAACCCATAGTGGTTAACCTAAATGCAGTGTCAGGGTGTTTGAACCCAGGTTTTCCTGAACAAAGGCAGCAGCATTAACCACTAGGATATCCACTCCCCTTTAGTCTGACTGCTACCGTTTTGTACAGATGCACAATTATGATGTTATGATGTTACAGGCTACATTCCAAATTGACCTCCCAATATATGAAGTATCTTATCTGCCCCAGCGATTGAAAGTGATCTACAGCAGTCAACTTACCATGGACTTAGTCAAGTTATGGTGTAAATATTATGTATTATACGGTGCAGGGACACAGAGGTGGACATGGTCAAACCACCAGAGGTAGCGTAGCCGAGGACATAGAAAATGTTACTAAAGAAGAAAGTGATTGGAAAGATACCTGTCTAGGACTACAGCCAGTTTCCAGTCCAAATTTAGTCTGAGGTGGTCCTGCAAAACTCTTTACCTACCTCAACGTAGAAAGATTTACACCAGCTTTGTTCCCACGCTTCAAGTCTCCCTTCCTCAGTTTTGAACCTCATAGGCTGTTTTGCTGTGTATGCAGAGACAGCCAGTGAAGGCATCCCAACTTTCCCTTCAGTGGCCATGCTGTTTTATTTACAAGATCTCTCATGCACACGCTCAGAGCGTTGCTATGGCAACTCCTCTGGTTTATCAATTGGCAGAGAAAAGCCATCACAGAAAGTTAGAAACTACTTAGCATTAACAGTTTCCACCAACTAAAGAAGCCTGGACTTGTAGTACATACAGATGCAGGCATGAAAAAGTTCCGCCTTTTTCTGCCAGAAGTGGCAGATTACTATTACTGCAATATCACTATCACAAATACGTCAGCACGCATGGTGTCCAAACTCGGCATGTGGAAACGTCCTTGTTCCAGGCATTCATTTATGCTCTAATATCGTTTCCCCTGGGCACACAGATGTTTCTCTGTGCGATTGAATTAGCAGACAAGTCGCTGGTCAGTGGCTGGCAGTCGGCAGAAAGGGGAACTTTTTCATGCCCGCATTTGTAGCACAATCTTTTTTTTTTTTTTCTTTTTAATCAAATTACTTCCTTAACTACATAATGTATTGCATAAAACCATTTTCCATAACGGGATTAATACAAAATAAAGTATAGCTACTTTTAGAGGCACAAAAATCTGTCAGTCAGTCAGTCATTTTCTGTACTGATTGTCCAGTTCAGGGTTGCAGGGGTTGCTGGAGCCTATCACAGCTATTATCAGGCAAGAGGCGGGGTACACCCCGGACAGGTCGCCAGTCTGTCGCAGGGCCAACATAGAGAGACAGACAACCATTCACACTCACATTCATACCTAGGGGCAGTTTAGAGTAACCAATTAACCAAACACGCATGTCTTTGGACGGTGGGAGGAAGCTGGAGTACAAACCCACGCATACATGGGAAGAACATGCAAACTCCACACAGGAAGGCCACTGTTGGAACTGTTCGAACCCCCTCCCCAGCCGGGAATTGAACTAGCAACCTTCTTACTGTGAGGCTGCAATGCTAACCACCACGCCAAAAATCTGTTGTCATCAAACATGCGCAGGCCAGTCATACACACATTAATTACACGGGCTGTTGATAAACCTCTCATGTTCCAGACTACCATACTTGTATGTCATCTGCACTCAGAAATGCCCCAATAAAACCATATATGGTGACAACACATCCCTTTACAAATCACATGGAAATTGCTTGTGCTTCTCTGTGAAAAAAAGAAAAAGATTGCTTACCACTGAAAAACAGCATGATAGCACTTCCTCCTATGAAGCACTTTGGTTAACCTCGGTTGTTTTTGTTAAATGTGTTACATAAATAAAGGTGATTTGATCTGACTTGACTTGCACACATGGACTCCCAGCATCACTGGAAATGCAGCTCTTCCTCATCTGATGTTAGCTTGGTGTTGAGGTGTCTAAGGGAACTGAATACATTCTGGGCTCAGAAAATGTCAGCATCCAGCACAGATGGCATAAAACCAGCTCCGTGATGGATGATAAATACCAATTTTGTCTCCTACCTCTCTTTGGGAACCGACCCCCACCCCTTGGATGTGCATTTTTTGTGCTAGTGTTTTTGTGCTTTTAGTATTCTTTAACACTGGTTCCAAGCATCTCCTTTGGGAAGCGGTTTCTTATCGGTGCTCTCACCATCAGATCAACATTAATTACTGACTAAATAAAAAATATTTAGAAAAGATGAAGAACATGAATGCTGAGTTTGTGTTGACACCAGCAGAGCTTTTTGCATATTACCAGTTCTAGCACTGGATTTTGTGCACGAGCATATTCAGAGCTTTGCCCATATTTTGTCATGGTTTGACATGTACGTATGCTTTTGAAAACAGACATACAGCTGGAAATAAACACTGAAATAAGACTATTTTGTCCTATAAGGTTAAGAACAAACTTTAAAGTCAAAATAAAATAAATTTAAGTTCTGTGTTTTTAACATCGCAGATAAATGTGGTAACCAGACTCCAATGACTAAAGCAATCACAAAATACATGCAATTTAATAACATTTAAAAAAAAAAGAGGGAAAAAAAAGTTGCAGTACATACAGCTCTTAAATTGGGGATGTTCTCACAGAGCACCCTGATTTATGGATCTCGGATCAGTTTTATTAAAACACATGGGGGAAACAGGGCAGAGCATCAAACTGAGATACCATCTGCATGCTGCATGCATTTTGGTTGCTCTAAAGCTTTGAACTAAGTTACCAAAATTGTTAAATTATGAAACTTAAAATATTTTCAAACACTTTCAATTTAGTCCAGTCTTTTTTTTTCCTATCACTTGCTGTTCACAGAAGCTCATCACAGCAGGAGTCTTTCGTCTAGAGATGTGCTCTCCCATCTGCAAGGGAGGAGGTGAAGGAGTGCAGCCATGTAGAGTGAGCAGGAGAAGCAAGTGATGCAGAAACTGCGCTGAGGAATAACACTGTGTTTTCTGTATTTATTGAGTAAAGCGTATGAGTGGGTCTTTGCTGTGTAAATACAAATATTGAGTTTTACATCTTAGTCATGTGCTGCCCCTGAACCCAAGATGCTGCTAGCTCTGCTGTAGTCTTGCTAGGTCTGTGGTGGATTTCAGCTTTACGCATCACAAAATTAATCCGCTTTTCTGTTTTCATTGTTCCTTTAAAGTTTAAGTTAACCTATTTTCTGCTTAATGTGGTATGAATGCAGAATAATTCACCAGCTAGTTGCTAGTCCATGCATTGTTAGAGGCCTATCTATTGTGCTAAGGGCCTGCTTTGCTCGCCCTTAAATGTGCTATCCACATAGATCAATGATTTGAAAAGCCTGGCCTGCCCTTTGATTCTCAAAACCTTTATGAAACCTAATGATGTTCTCAGGCATCAGTTTTGGGTTGTTATTGTTTGAAATTTGGATGTTTTCAATCTACAGTCAGTGTAGGCTACTGTTTAACTGGCTCATATTATTAGTTTAGTTTTAAACAGAAAACTAAAACCAGGCCTGTTTGTCCAGTCGTTTGAGATCCTGGCCTGAACTACCATGTAGTTATGAGTTGCAGCCTGTAAAAAAGTTTAAAAAACAATTAAGAAAGACTCCAAGTCGACCCCCTGAATTGTTAATGCAAAAGAAAGAGCTTAGTTTGACATCTTTGATTAATATTTTAGCCATGCATGAGTGCATCATTTATGACTCTGGAGTGGCTGTCTTTCTGACAGGATCCAGAGATGCTTTCCCATCTATGACTCCAGGTCCACTGCTATTATAATGACCACAGTCGTCTGGGGCTGATGTTGCTGCCTCTTTCTCTGGCAGCCACTGGAATAATGAGCTACTGATGAGTCACGCCGTGACAGCAGTGCAACTCAATTACCCAGCAACAACAAACACGTCGTGAAGAGGTGCACTTTCGTGATCCCAAGGAGAAACAAAGTGTCTTGTTTGGCTGTCTGGGTGCTTCAAGATTTGTTGAACAACCCTTCCTCATCAACTTCACTTCCATGTTAAACACAAAGCTGGCTGTTTCATTCATTTTATATTGATGAAGATTTGTAGGGTTAAATGACAAGAGCATCTTCCTCCTCGAAAATGAGAGAATCACAAAGAGAATGCATTTAGTAATGTTGTAAAACAATTTAAATATCACAGTCTGCTTTAAATCTGCCTTATTAGCATGTCGACAAGGTATTTATCAGCAATAATGACTATGGCTAAGAACTTTTTGCTTTAAATCTCCAAAGCATCACCTACAGTCCCAGAAAAGTATGTCCATACAGCCTATATGCCCATAAAATATCCATGAAATATTAGAAGAACCAATCCAGATATCTATGAACTGGTGCCAGTTTGGTGCTGGAACTTTAAGGTAGAGTCTGGAGTAGTTTCCCCCCTAAAAATAAATGCTAGACTTGCGCAAGTGAAATCCGTCTCAATCTGTGCCTTTGGGCCTCTACTCTCGTGAGGTGGTGAGTTTGAATGCAATTCCCTCTCCCCTGTCTGTAATTTGCTTTTTCCCTTTGTTTTCTGTAGTGATCTCAAGCCCAAAGGCCTCAGAAAAAGGATACACACCAACATAACTAAATATGCTTTGGAACACTTATTAATCAATAAAGGCCACAGTTGGATTTAAAACAGATGTCCCAAGGAGTTATCTGCTTGATTTACTGTCCTGAGGGCAACTCAGGATGACCACATCTACCAGATACTCCAGATAACCCTGACCAGATCAGGACCTGCATTTTGGCAAAACAAAGGCCAATTGTTGAACTTTAAACCCATCCTCCTAGCTTGGAGATACCACAGAAAACCCTCTTCACAGTATTTACGACCTGCTAAACTGGGTCCCTTATAGGCAATTTTGTAATGTGTTCCTAACATTTAAGAAGTATTTGATATTATTAGGAAAGTAAGCTCATGTTGATGTCATGATGAAGACTTTTCTTTTGATATACAACATGACATACTTCGATGATTAGAAAATAGATGTTTCTTCCCCAAATCACGTCACATGCATTCCAGGATTTGCTGCATAAAGGGTGAAGAAAGAGACACTTTACCCCGCTGTTCAAATCCACCTTCATGTTAGAAATGGACTTCCTTACATCAACTAATGTCCAGCACATGTATTCTCTTTACAGGAATCTAAAATCATCAAGATTAACTCTGTTTATCTGTTTTGTTTATTTCAGTGCCTTTCTTAATTCAGATAATTAATATCTTTATATCTTCAGACGTGAGTAAAGAGAAGGGGAAGTACTCTGCAGTAAGAGCTTTAGATAGTGCACGTTGGAAAACCAGGGTTAATATTGGTTTGACTTTCGCCCACTCTCCGAACTCTGAAGAAGAGGTGTGAAGCTGAGGAGTGATCTGGCCATTAGCCCGAGGGGAGGGCTGTCAGTTTGAATAGTTTTGTTAAACAAACAGAAACGGAGAGGAACTCCAGACTCTACTTTTAAAGCAAGAGCCAAAATGGTTCAACTCTGGTGCTTCCAAAATTGTGTTTTCACAAATGGAGCCAAGTTATTGCTTCACTAAATTGATATGGGCATATTTTTCATTACCTCCACGTAGGAGTGGTGGAGGTAAAGTAATCGCTGGCATTTGACTGTCTGTTTGTCCGTCCGTCTGTTAGTATGATAACTCAAAAAGCACTGAACAGATACCAAAGAACACATTTTTGCCCGTTTCCACTTAAGCAGCCTCAGGTTCCTTCTCAGTTAAATTCTTTGTTTTTCTGTCACATTTATATCTTGCCCTCCTGATCATACAGAGAGAAAATCTCTGGTGCAGGGCTCATTTAAATATGGTTTGTGCATTTCTGTCAGGGGTGTGTACAGTGAGGTGTCAGGTACTCAAGTATGTGCGATCAATTCCATGTTGATTGGGATCAGTGTTGTACAGTATAAAGTACCCCAAACCATACTTGAGTAATTTTCCATTAAGGTACTCTTGCTTTTACCCAAGTAAAGTGAAAGTTACCTGCTAGAATATTACTTGAGTAATAGGGAAAAAGTAGCTTGTATTTACTGCACTTAAGTATCAAAGTAAAAAGTACTGTTAATAAAATGCAATCAGAAATTTAACATTTTCTTTATTCCTGTTTAATTTGGTTTTAAGTTTTGTTTAATTTGCAAAGTGTAAAGGAGCTTCAATACCTTCTTTCATGAATCCAACCATTTACAAAAATATCTGAGACTCCTGACACAATAATGCGACCATTAATTTGAAATTTACCAGCTGGCCGCTGTTTTCATTTGCTGCACAACAGGATAAACCAACCATAACGTCTTGCGGTCTGTATCTCCAACATCATTGGCTACTAGTCCCATGACAACAAAACAAAGAATGTCGTTGGCTATTACGTTCTTCCTTGTGTTGTTACAAGTAACGAGGATGCTCAGGTAAATGTAACGGAGTAAAAGTATTGATTTTTTTCGGAAAATGTAGTAAAAGTCATCATAAATAGAAGTGGTAAAGTAAAGTACAAATATAGAAAAATACTACTTAAGTAAAGTAACAAAGTATGTTTACTTCATTATTATACAACACTGATTGGGATGTACTTGGATCAATGCGTACGCACAGATTCATACATCTGAAAATTTTGTGCACATATACCACGCTTTCAGGATTTGATTGTAGGCCGGATTTCAGTAGGAAATCCATGCAACTCTTTGTACATGAGGCCCCAGGTCTTTTTTTCAGACCAGTTAAGTTTGTTTTTATAATTAGTGATTTACTGTATATAATTTGCGGGGGAGTGGGTAACCCAGTGGCAATGTTGCGGGCTTTGGCGCGGCAAACCCAGGCTTGGGTCCCCGACATGGCACACAGGTGAATCACCATAAATCCCTGAGCAAAGTCCTTAACCCCCACCAACTGCTCCCCGGTCGCTATTGGTGTAATTGGCTGCCCACTGCTCTCAGGTTCAATCTCTGATGGGTTAAATTCAGAGAACGAATTTCCTAATTGGCACTCTAATTGGCATTAATAAAGTATATTATTTATTATTATTATTATCATTATTAATGAAAATAATAACAACAACAACAATAATAATGATAATAATTATAATACTCCATTGCTCCGCTGGTTTGAAGATCAGGGTCCATGTAAAAACACTTGGCCAGGTTTCCCTGCCCCATCCCAACTGATGTGAAGCAGATCTTCACTCTGACCAAGCAAAGAGTTGGTGCCTTTTAGAAGCAGTTATGAGAGCCAGGAGCTGATGCTTAGTAACTGAACCAGCTCAGTGGAAAAAGGGCTATTTGCAGTGGAGCTATTTGCATGTGCGGTAAGAAACAGATGAATAAACAGCTAGCTCACAGGTGGAAAAGTAAGTACAAGCTAGCTGATCAAGAAAGGAAAAGCAGTTGATTTTTGGCCATGATCCTTCAGATCACTAACCATGAGCCATCATTTTATGAGAATCTCATCATCAGGATTTCTGAGGTAAATCACTCACTGCACCGTAATCTGAAGACAATGCAGTCTCTGTAACACAACAACAAGCACAGGATTCACTGTTAAGAAAAGCCTCAACAGCTGGGTTGAGTTAGCCAAAAGACTTTCAACCAGCAAGGGGAATTCACTTTATAGAGCTACAAAGTGAATACTTTACCATTCTGATACTAACACTTGCACGTAGCTTTGTTTTATTTATTTTTTTCTTCTTGAGAATCTGTTTTTATGTCAAACACTGTATCTGAATTCCCCCCGAAATTAGACCTGCCTCAAAGAGCCCAGTTAAAGCAGAATCAAAGTTTACATAGCAGGCACGGTCATCTGCGGGTGAATGGCGATACGGGTGGGGGTATGTTAGCATTTTCATAGATAACTACCTACTGAGTAAACATGATGATGTATAGTTAAAATCTACAATTTGGAAACAACAAGTTGTTAAAGGATAACATTCTTGTTTTTCAACCTGGACCTTATTTCTTGGAGTTTATATGGGCTTTACTCTCCATTAAATTTCTGTATCACTTTGACTCCTTCATTAGATATTACGCTGAGTCGCCCTTCAGTGTACATCCATATAATGGGAGCGACAGGGCAGTCTCTCTATAAGGCATTAACTGCAGCAAAACTCCTTCATTTCATCAATGCTCTAAGTAGAATGAAGGAACAAACAAGTGCTATTGTCCTGTGAGTTCAGAGGTTCAAAGTTTTCAGTTTGCCGGTGTCTGCATCCCAATAATGAACGGAAAGTTAATTCTGACCTCACAGGACAATAGTACTCATTCATTCATTCATTATACTTAAAGCATTTATGAAATGAAGGAGTTTTTGCTGCAGATAATGCCTTATAGAGAGGCTACCCCATGTCTCCTGTTATATAGATGTACGCCGAAGGGCGACTCAACGTAATATCTTCCGAAGGAGTCAAAGTGATACAGAAATTTTACCGGTTAGTAAATGCACGTATAAACTACTAGAAATAAGGTCCAGGTTGAAAAAAAGAAAGTTATCTTTGAAGGCAGGCATGCCTAAGTCCGGTCCGCAAGACTACTATCCTGCAATTTTTAGAACCCTCTCCAACATACCTGAATCAAATAGCCAATTCTCTCATGTGCATGTCATTCAGCTCTGCAGAAGCCAGGTAACGAGCCATTTATTTGATTCAGGTGTGTTGGTGAAGGGATGCAACCAAAATGTGCAGGATAGTAGCTCTCGAGGACTGGACTTGATTTAAGAGCTTTCTGGCTACCAGATGAGAATTGTGAATAATGATTAAAAAACATTGAAATTCTTATTTTACTCTACCCAAACCATTCACTTAAAGGAGCCCTATCATGAAAAATGGACTTTTAAGAGCTTTTCAGCATGTCAGTGTGTTATTTCCTCATCAAGAAATGATTTAAATCGTTATTTTCTTCATTCATGCATATTTGAGTAATCTACATGAATATTTAAACCAAGCGCTACCTCCCTGCAAACGGCTGACTACCCACCGCGTTACGTATGAACGTGGCACCAATCACGAAAGTCCAAATGCGCACGCTCAGTATCGTAGCAAGACGCCCTCTGTTGAACAGAAACAGAGAATCCTATCCACACTCTCTGAGGAAGAAACTAACAGCTGCAGGAAGATTTCCTCAGAGACAAGCAGCCATCAGCTAACAGACGTTTGCTCCAGAGTTCAGGAGAATTTTCTCTTCCTTTTTTTTTCTTTTTTTTTAAGCTCTAGAGGACAGCAAGTTGGGGAAAATGCAGTTACGTTCAGCGTGGTTATGTTCAGCGTGGGAGTGTATTTGTTGTACCTGCTGGATGAATCGACTTGCCAGAAGTGTTTGGATTATAACTTCAGGAGCAGGGAAAAAAACTCAACTTTGTGTGTGAACTTCACTCCTGACAACTTCATGAATCTCGGGCAGTAAAGTGTTTTTTTCTCTGGGATTACTTCTGAAACCTGACGCAGTTCCTACTATAAAAACGCGCATGGACAGACAACAACACTGGTGAGTCAACACATCTCTCAGCTCAATGCTAACTTTTAGGCTATGATTTGTTCGCTTATTTACTTACTTGTCAGGGGTCTCTGTGGTACTTCTGTGGTACTGCGTGTACTTCAAACTCCATATCAGACTCTGGGTCGAGCGCATACAGCTCCATAACAGGCTGCTCCGTTTGATCCCGTCGATCGGAGTCCGATTATCCATCAATGTTTACAAGATCCATGTGAGTGCTGCTTAGCTCAGCGCTAACTGTTAGCCTATGATTTGTTCGCTAAATTACTTGCTTGTCAGGGGTCTCTGTGGTACTTCTGTGGTACAGCGTGTACTTCAAACTCCATATCAGACTCTGGGTCGAGCGCATACAGCTCCATAACAGGCTGCTCCGTTTTATCCCGTCGATCGGAGGAATTATCCATCAATGTTTACTACTAACATCCACATGAGAGCTGCCGGTGCCGGTGCTACAGACAATTTTGTGACCCTTCAAATTCAGTGTCTCTTCCGGGGCGACGTCATGAAATGGGCGTAAAACATGCTGCAATTGGTCGAGAGCTCCGTGGTTCAGTACAGTCAGCCATCCTACTTCCGTGTTGGAAATTAGATGCATCGAAAACTAATATTTAACACCAAATTAGTTTCTATAGTAACGATGGGAACATATCTAGCTTATAAATGCCTATATTTGACTTTTGGAACATTTGAAAAGCATGATACAGCTCCTTTAAGAATGAGATGTGTTATACTGAGTTTATTGTTGAGGGTTTTAATTTATGAACCATAAGCACATATCCCACTCTTATATTTTGCCTGCAAGAATATTTAAATTTCAAAGTCTAAATCACCAGCTCACAATAAGAAAGACCATGCGCAGACATACCTTCCAGTTATTTGCCAGAGAGGAAGGTGATGGTGGTCACACACACACACAGAAAGTATGGTGGGTGTTGATTAATACAGTTCATCGTATTCAAGTTGGCAGAGTCAGAAAAATAAACAGTCCCCACTTTAATTAACTCTGCAGAAGAAAGAGTATTACTAAGTCAATATTTATCACGTCTGGTGATGGAGACCCACGCTGGCTTCCCCACAAGGCCCCGCGCTAATTACCTGGAGGCCGACAGGAGCATTGTTAAAAAAATGATGAGATGACAGCAAATTGTTTCTTAAATTTCCCCCAAGTGCTAAGGGTAGCAAAGCAAATCACATCAAGGACAACAAACAATCTTTTCATAATTGGCTCTAGAATTTGGACGGATGAAGTGATGCATGATTAAAGACTGAAATAGTTTGTGTGGTCCTGCCTCTGTCTGATGATAAAGGATGTGCACGCTTGAAAAGCAATACCTCTAATTGCTTGTCAAACAACAACAAAAAAAAAGTTCAGAAAAATTTTCATGATTGTTCTTTGTGGTACTTGCTGTTGCTGTTGATCATATGCAGCTGACATTCGCTCATGCATGTAGAAATTTTGGTTGTGCTATAATAAAACAAAGGCAGCAAATTCCCACAGTTTGATAAGAGAAAAATTCCTCCAGGCACATTCATCTAAAGAACTTGAAGTTCGCAGGATGACAGTGAGCCTGCTTTTAGGCCAGTGAACCAAGAAGATATCAAATTCCAATGGCACAGCACGGGGACTTTCCTTATCCACTAGGAAAAAGTACGTCTTTGAGGGAACACTTTTAATTAACTGCTCTTTTAGACATTTTGTCTTCTGTATCTATCGCTTCCCTTACACCCCCTTCCCATTTTTCTCTTCAATCTTCCACTTTTCTTTCTTCTGATATGAAATGGTTTCAGGCACAACTTGCTTGGCATAATTGTCTTATAAATGGTGCTTTGAAGGTTGAAGCCAAGTAAGGGTCATTTGAATAATTTGATTATGGCCCCCTTTTTTTTAAACCTGCAAAGCTCATAATCCTGTAGTAGCGAGGGAATGTTAATGAGTCACCTGCCTCGTTGTGTTGGCTGATAAGAGCAGGGCATGAAGAGTAAGGAAACATTTTATTTTCCTGTTTGTTCCAACTTTTCCTTTCTTTTTTGTTGGGAGGGGTTGGATTAAACAACTAGCAAACATGATGTTCCAACACTGCCTTTAGCTCTTAAGGGGATTTTATCCCGCTAAAAGACAGTGCACCCCACCCCAGCTGTTTCACATATGTATAGCGATAACTCATGAGAAATTAATGAGACAATGTGACCCTCAGAGGCAGAGAGGGACTTTGCTCTCATCTTTTATCTACTCACTAGTATTTCTCAAAGAGTCGAAATGGAGCTTCTAATGCAAACTGGTACTCACTTTAGACTTACGAACATATCAAGCCCTCGAGTTGAGAGAAAAATGCTTTTCAGGGAATGAATGGGTTTTTGGTAAAGGCAATAAATGGCCGTCCAGATATAAATTGAGGTATGGCTTTACAGTATATTGAAGGTGTATCTATTGAATATCCTGCCAGATGTAACTGAAACTGCAGTAAACACCTTTTTTTTTTCTGTATTATGTATCACCAGCAGTAACCAAGTGGCAAACTCCAGTCGTAGAATGTGAGGCCTTTGTGGAAGTTCCTAAAATTGCAGTTCACCTCTCATCCACTAGGGGCTGGTTCCAAAAATGGGGTCAATTCCCATAGCTCCCATTAAAATTGCTTTACCTCCACCACTCCTTGGCAGAGGTAATGATAATAATAATAATAATAAAAATCCCCATATCCCCATACCAATTAAGGCCAAGGGGAAAACTCCGGTGGAAAAGTGTGAAACCAGGAAGTGAAGTTTTCAATTGAAATTTTTCTTTGATCCGCTAGGGCAGTCTTTCTCAATTCTGGTCCTCAGGACTTACTGCCCTGCATAGCTTTGATGTGTTCCTACTTCAACACACCTGATACAGATAAATGAACTTCCTCATCAAGTTCTTTGCAGTGTGTTAATGTGTAAACGAGGCATTCATTTGATTCAGGTGTGTAAAAGCAGGATTGCCTAGAAGTTATGCAGGGCAGTGGCTCCTGAGGACTGGAATTGAGAAACACTGCACTAGGGGCTGGCTGCAAAACAGGGCAAATCCCCATAGACCCCCATGTTAAAAAGGCCAACTTCACAGCAGAAATAAACATGTTTACAGCCTGACTCAAAAATGTCATTTTAGGTTTAAAGGGATACTCAGTAACTTTTTTACCTCAATAAATGCTTTTCGGAATCCCCGTGGGGCTAAACAAAGTGTTTATGGAGCGATTCAATGCCCCCCCCCCCCCTCCTGCCGGGGCCTCTGGCCTGCGAGCAGCTCTATGCAACTTTGCCTGCGCCGACCCGAGCAAAACTTGCGACAAAAGAAACCGCTGTACGGTACTCAGGTCCCCTATCTACCCAGCTGCTTCCAGCTCTGATTTGAACCAGATTACCAGCGCTTATTCGAAGAAAACATTTCTTTAGCTTCACACCACCTAAACACCGGCTCCTGGCTCTCATAACCAACTCTTTGCTGGGCCAGAGGGATTCACGTAGCTTGCGCTGCCTGGGCGCCGGGTGAAGCATCACTGCTTCAGGCTCAATGATCACTTGTCACGTCCGCAAAAAATAAATAAAAGTTCGTATTCTTACCTGCTACTCGCCAACACCAGAGAAAAATACAATCCACGGCATATTTACCCGCAAATTGCGGGTAAAACGTCCCGTTTCAGAAGAGACAGGTCTTTGCTTTGAGCAGAGGGAGACGTGGTGCTGCTACCAACGCAGCAATGTAGCATCAACAAGCTAGTAAAAGCTTAGAAATATATCCAGGGATCAAAATAGAGGAAAGACAGGTAGAGAAGCCGTCTGTGTGCTGTGGGGGTGCAGGGGGGTTGAACTTTACAACAGTGAAAGGACGCCACTAGGGGAGCCCCGAGCTGAAGTTACTGAGTTCTGCTTTAAAGTGCCCCTGGCACGAAATTTGCGTTTTTTGAGGTTTTTGATCATATATTTTAGTTTCCCCAGCCTGCCTATGTCCCCTAAGGACTCAAATTATAGATTTGCGTTTCCTTTTTCCCATGGGTGGGTCTGCCTACATGGCAAAGTTAGCATTCACAAATGGGCTGATTGGCAGTTTGGCCTATTTTGCTCCTAGCACAAAGAAACACAAAGTTTCTAATATACGTTTCTCATCATGTTCGTGTCTTTTATCTCTGAGGGAAACTGATGTTTGTGATGATTCCAGTTTATAATTCTTCCCGTTGTGCGCGTGTGTTCGGCTGCGGACTCGGGTTTGCAATCAGACCTTCTTCTTTATCATTATCATCATCATCACTGTTTCTGTACCGCTCCGGTCAGACAAAGACAGATCTAACGAGCAGAACTAGTGTAATATATCTTTAGTATTAACTATTAACTGAATTCGGGTCATGGGTGAAGTAAATAATTCAGGGAAACTTGTTGCTGGAATATGATGCTGTTTTCTTCTTAAACACGATTCATGCTCACGGGGCATCAGTGTCTGTGTCATGACCACCGTATGTCCTTTATAGATCCACAGAGGCTCAAATACGAACTTCTTCAAGCCTGATGTGCGGCCGTGTTCAACAGAACACAGCAACTCTTTTTTTTTTTTTTACTCCAACATGAGTGTGTGGAGAAGCTCATGTCTGCAGGTTACTGCTGAGTGTATTGGCGAATGTCTCCAGGTAACTCCGTATCACTCGGCCTCCTCTCCACCAGAGCACCATGACAACAAAAGCAAGCGTGCCTTCTGGTCCCGCCCACCGAACCTCGGTCATTGTATGCCGGTGCAAACAGTAGTGCTAACTCGTAGTGCCCGCTATTCTATGACAAAGCTGAGTTACGACGAATGATCCTTTCATACAGTATTCGGGTACTTGGAGTCTGACTAAAAAGGGACCAAAAGTTGCCGGGAATTTCATGCCACCGGCACTTTAATAGGTCAAGTTTACCTTTTTGTCAACTGTGAGGGAGGTGAATTTTTCATAAATCATCCGTTCAGATACCATTTATCTTTTAATTACACATAATTAAGGGTGTGTCCTTTTGATTGACATATGGCAGACCGGAAGCCCGGCCTGCCAACCGGTAGCTCCTAGTTAGCTCCTTGTTTGCTATCGGTAAGGATCTCAGTTTTTTTGCAGAGTAGCACAACTGTGGTTTTTAGTCAGATAATAGCAAGTCCAAACATGTCTTACCTTTATCCTGCCGCTTAGGGGGCTAATTTTCGTTAGCTCCTGTTAGTTTCGAGTTAGCTCGGTTTGCATTTAGCCTAGAGTACGTCAGCTGTCAATCATTTGCCCCGCAGCCGTGCTGTGCCCATTTTTAGTATTTTACGGGAGTGACGACACGTGTGACACGGCAAGATGGCGATGGTGGGACATGCCCAACTGGCGTAATTTTTCTCTATTCAGACAAGACTGGATACTACGTCCATCTCTATTAACGGTCTATGTGTATGACGCAGCACTATTCCTCTGTCTGTGGAAAACAGATTTGGTTCTTTGGAATCATGTTAAAAAGGCCAACTTAACAGCAGAAATAAATATATTTACAGTCTGATTAAAAAAAAATCATTTTAGGTTTGATAGGTCAAGTTGACAGGCAACAGATTAGCTGTTAGCGCTAGTGCTGGTGGCTAGTGGCTTGCTTTCTGCTTGCTACCAGGATGGCCTCAGTCAGTAGCACAGTAGCACAGCCAAAGTTTTTAGCCGGCAAACAGCACCCCCAAGGCATTAGCCTGTCTATCTCCAATAGCTCTTAGCTAAAGATAGCTCATTCACCCTACACTTACAACTCCTCGTCTCTTTGCCCTTTTTTGTATTTTCCACACTGGAATAACTCGCACATCTCATGATTACTTATCAAAGTTCTTTCAAAGGTTGTTACATTTATATTTTATCATATATTTGGCTTTTGGTATTGTTTAAAGGTGTCATCACCCGCAAATCCCACTTTTTCACGTTAAAACATGTGTATTGGAACAGGACCTCAGTTATAACATGCCAGAAACTCTGGAAAGTGAAAGTAACTTCGTCTTTGAGTGCGGGCTCTCTCTTCTAACCAGAACCGGCCACAAGCACGCGCTCTCCACAGTACGCGAATTGGATTCCTTTCTCCCATTGACGTGAACGAGAAAGGCTGCTAGCTGCTAAACTAGCCTCTTTAGCGCCACCTAAAAGCAGCTGATTACCTGCCGTGGAGTCGTTATGATCAGCTGTTATGACGTGAACTAGAGAGGCTGCGAGCGAGCTACTAAGCTAGGGTCTTTAGCACCACCTGAAGGCAGCTGATTACCTGCCACGGACTAGACCAGCTTTGTCAGAAAGGACGCCGGCGACGAGGAGGAGGAGAAGGGGAAGAATGCCATGCTGAGTTGCCGCAGCAGAAATTCAGCAGTTTTCAGTGCTCTAACAGGACGGACACCTTTACCAGGGAGGAGTGGATTATATTTATCAGTGAGGATGTGCAGTCGGTAAGTGTTGCTGCTTGTGTAACTTATTATCTTTTGTGTAAGAGACCAGTAAACGATGGTTGACGAGTGGACAAGCTGCTAATGTAGCTACAGAAGCTAACAGTGTTTGGTCAACTTAACGTCAGACGTCCGCCTCTTATATTCATCAGAGTCCAGACCTTTTACTCCGCGGATCCTCTCCATCAACCGCACAGTTACGTCTTTATCACGTTGTTCTCTGCCGGGACATAATTTCCTTCACTTGGTCTGTCCTGGTAAAACTTTGTTTTGGCTTTGACGTTTGCCTCGTGAACGCGCTTACAGACAGGTCCAACTCTCGTGCGTATTCTCGCAACAAACAATAGTTGGAGATTAAAAGAGGTTAAAATGAGCTCATTAAATTTTCCTCCCACCCAACTAGAATTAAAAATTCATTTGAAGATAATTTAAGAAGGATTGTGTATGTAAAACAGCAGGTTATGACACCTTTAAAGGAGTGATGACATAGCAGTAAAGACTAGCTGACATTGCTACATGGGGTAGTTCTCCAAAGAAAAAAAAACTGCACTTTTTACAGCGGGGGATTGTTTTGGCATGTTAGACCTCCCTTCCTTAGTAAAAGAGTTGGGTGGGGTAATGATATGCAGCTTTACCAGGAGACCAAGTTGACTTCATTTTTAATTGGCCACACCAAGCTTATTTGGCTATAACCTTATTTGGAGAAAGTAGGTCAAGCAGCCCTAGCGGTCGGACTTTGCTAAAGGCTATCTGTTAGCAACATGTGCATTTCAGATAGTTAACTATGTTTATCAGACAAGACAGCATTTAGAAAATAAATAAACTTTCATGTAATGACAAGGTTGTGGTCGCCTCCCTCAGTGTTGCGGCAGAAGTTTTCTTTAAAATCCATTTGTTTGAAAACCCAGACCTGACTGCACAGAAGTTACTACGCTCCACTCACGCAGTTGAATCAGCCGTTGGGGGGGCGAAGCTTACGGTACATAGACAGTTAGGGAGGGGGGGGGGGGGAGCAAATGAATTGCGTAGAATGATAAACCTACGTAGAATGATAAGCTGCTGTCTGATTCAACCATTTTTGAACAAAGAAACAAAGCTGACAGACTATGAACAGGGACTTTGATACTCACTCTGGACATTCACATGGCCTCACCAGTGTAAAAGAGACGATATTATACCCCCAAAACCCCAGTAAAGTGAAATTTGATGTCATGGCACCTTTAAGGACTGTACAGATCGCGTAGCCTTCACATGTCCTGCAGATGAAACTAAAGGCTGCAGGACACTGTCTTCGTGATCCGTTTGTGTTTGCGACTGAACTTATTTTCTGATCCCAACCTTTCCCTGATCAGAGCAAATAACGTTATATTTCACAATATCTCCCAGATTAGTCATTAACTCGCAGCAACACACAGCTGTCTCTGTGAGCATTAGCTAGCATAAAAACGTTATTCGATGCATCATATTCGGTGGCGCATAGATACGTGAAATAAAGTGTCAGATTAATGAGTGTTCACCATAATTTACCGTGTTTTTGTTGTTGTGAATTAAATCCAGTGTTTTCTCTGCTGTGGCAGAAAGATATTCCGCCTCTTCTTTGTGTGTCCGGCATTCCTCCCGGACATCAGTGGGCTGAGCAGCAGAAATGTCCAGTTTTGTCACAGACAGCAGAAATCTTCATGAAGTAAATGTCCGTGATCTTCTTACTCAGTTATTACCACAGTTAAAGTTTTCCACTGCTGTTCCAACAACCAGGAATGTGAGTCCTTCCAGATTTCCTCCATGTTGTTCAGAAAAAAAGTCTGACTTTGTTCTAATCTGTTCTAATTACACATGTACAGAAACGCTTCCCAGGCAATGGTGGATGGTCTAGTTGTGGCGTTTAGTCTATAGGATTAGTCTATAGTTTTTTTGTTTGTTTTTTTTATGTTTATTTCAATATTAACATCTTTAACAACGTCCAGGAAATTAGAAAATGAACTCCCTGCAGTTCCCCCGCCCCCCTGCATCTCCCTAACTTGTGCGAGCCATTAAAGGTCTCAACAAATTAAAATTAAATTAACGAACATTGAATGCTCCGCACAAGCTGCAATAAGCATGACAACTTGAAACGGCCGGCCTATAATCAAACCAATGTAGCAAATGTAGGACAAATAGATAATAATAACTATAATAATAATAATAATAATAATAATAATAATAATAATAATAATAATAATAATAATAATAATAGGCCTAGTAATAGGTTATTTTTCCCACTGTCCAACTGTTTATGTAAAATTTTGAATATTAATTTTCACATCCGAATCACGGGTTTTTATTAATTGTTGGACATATATTCGAATTTAGAATAATCGTTGACAGCTTTAAAGTGCAGTGATGCAGTTAGGTGGCGTAATCCTGTGTTGTCAACTCCTCAGTAAGAGAAGTCACTATTGGCTGTCCTAAAAGTTGCTATAAGTTTATAGATGATGCTATGGTGTCTAATTTGCAAAATTAGTGTAGTACATATAATTGCAATAGAGGCAGCAGCAAGGCCGAATAATGTTGTAGGAGAAGCAAAAAGGGAGAAGAAAGACCCTAAATATGTTTTTAACAGAAAAAAACAAAACCTGTCAACATTTTCTTTGTCGTATTGTTAATAATAATAATATTCTTCATTCATTCTCTGTATTTAACCCATCTCAGGTCGAACCTGAGAGCAGTGGGCAGCCAATTAAATCACAGGAGCAGTTGGGAAAAAGTTGGTGGGGGTTAAGGACCCTGCTCAGAGGTTCATAGTGGTTCTCGGTAGAACCACTATGAACGCTGAATGCTGTGTCAGGTAGTCGAACCTGGGTCTGTGGTGCCAAAGCCTGTGACATTACCACTATGCTACACATTCCCCCAGTCTAGCCTCGTCTAGTCTAGTCTAGTCGAGTTTGATTTTAAATTGAATCTAAAACATGCTACAATGTTTTTAATTAGGGATATCTTTTTTTTTTGTCCATACACTTGGTCCACAATAAGCATTATTATCTAACAGTAAACCAGGGCAGGATCAGCCAGTGGACGCTTTGAGCATTTCATTTTCAGTGTGGTTCATGGAGCAGAGGTGCATGCAACGGACAGTCTTGGTGTTGTCATGGGAGAGAGGGCGCACGGGATAATATGTGCTTTCCCGTCAATCTGCAACACCTCCATATAAAGTTACTAGATGCTTTTATGAAAAAGAAAAAAAAAAGTTGCCAGAGGGGTCTGAAAACTTGCTAAATATAGCGAGTCACTAAGTTGGCAACACTGCCGTGATGACTAGAAGTAACTACTTCAAAATTGTGTATATCTCATTTATATTTTGTCTTTTCAGGTGTTACTTACCCCAAACAGTGCTCTTGCACCAATCAAACAAAGTTAGTATTGCAGTATTAAAGCTTAGAGGATTCTCCGCAGCTTTTTGTCCATTCAATGTCACCTTAGTAAAAGTGGTTGGCCCAAATATGGCAGCTGTATGGAGGGAGTCAAAGAAAATAAATATAACTGGGTCATTCCCAGAGAATAAACTCCACAACAGGGTGAATACATAAAAAATACAGTAGAAACAGTTTTTCATGATATATAATTTTTTTTCTGTCATTAA
>JALJCO010005266.1:0-73711 GCA_023101725.1 Atherinomorus stipes | reverse complement strand
TGGAGACACACCAGGCCGATTTTTGGGCGTCTGGTGTAGTCGTCACCAATACCATCAGTGTTCTTTTCAGTCGATTCAACATACTTAATCAGCATCGGCCAGTAATTCAGTCGGTGATTGGCCGACCAGTCAGATTGGAGGAGGGCTAGCTCTTGTAAATGAATCAATGAATGAGAGGACCTGAAGTAAAGATGGTCCAGATTACTGAAAATATCATATATCTCAGACATAATGCACACTCTTACTTCGTTTAGGATCAATTATCTTTAACAAGTGGGACGGAGCTATGGAGAAGCAGCTGATCAGCTGGTAGAGGAGAGACCAGCGCTGTTCACGGTTGGAGAGACATTTATGGTTTTCATTTTTTTGGCCACAATATAGATTAGTGTTGTCTGCTGTTGTGGCAACATAATATTTTGCACACCCGCAGAAGGTACACCCAAGTCTGGAGTTGGTTTGGTGTGTTCTTGGACACTTTTCTCACCGTGTCGGCGAGACTGAGGCTAACTGGTCTGCCTTCTATCATGTATACAGGAGTAACTATCTGCCCATACATGTAAACGGGTTATTCCTAATCTTTCAGAAACCAGAATATCGATAATATACTTAACCCAAATTTTGATGGCATGTAAACGTACTCACTGTCTTTCTTTTCCATTCTCCTCTTGTTATGAAGCTGCTACTCAGCTTGTTGCAGAAAGTTTATAACGCGGAAGGAACCGGGGCTAAGGGAGAACGCGGAGCATGGGGAGTCGGAGCAAGCTCTCGATCAGTGTAAGCCATCCGGCTTGGTGTGGCTTACATTGGTCAAAATCTCTGCAGCCCATCAGCCACAGGAATGAATGGATATTTTTTATTTTTTTGCTCTTCGCATTGTGCACATTACACTATGGGACCATAACCACCATTTAAATGAGGTTATTAGTAATGATCAAACTTTCAAATTGTATACTACACCTTTAACTCCAGTTCTGATACTCATTGTAACCTTCATATGCAATAACATTTGTATTAAAGGTAGAATAAAAGGTGTTTCAATTTTTTTGCAATATTTGATGACATTGTGTTCACTGCCCCATAAGGTATGATTAATTAGAAGCTTTGGATATGTGGTTATTGTCAGCTGTGAAAGTAATGGGACTTAAAGAAAACATCCGCCAATCATTTCTGCTCTCATCGTATGTTTTGTCTATTGCCCATCAATCACTCTCACTACCGTAGTAAGAGTGATTGACGGGGAATATTAAATGGGTAATTGGGGAGAGTGCACTACCTTCGGCATATAGTATTGAGTATGTGCACTCCCACCTAATGTTTACAGTAGTATAATAATCATTCTGCTAACAGTTAGCAACATTCAAACAGTAATATCCGTCTTACTTGCATTTGTGACATGATGGGAGAATCTGTACCTGCTCTCTGCTAGGTGCCGGGATTAAAACTCGGCTTGAACACATTAGGCGCATTCGGACAGAGGTTAAGAACGCAGTTCCTATAACTACGCCTCCCGAGTTTAGTTATAAGAACTACCCTTCGCCGTCAGTTTGCATTTGCACATGAGGGAGGACCTTGTTAGGGACAATGTATGATGCAATCGTTGCGACAGTGAAAATTTATGCCCCAGCAGGTCTAATACAAAAGAGGTTTCTCATCTCTTTTATTCAAAGTTATTATAAAAGCTAACTTACCAGCTTTCCATATGTAACAGAACAGCCCCCCATTGGAAAGCTGCTCTACAAACGTCGTGTTTACCTTTTCGTTGAAGTACGCCCGAACACTTTAGTAGACGGACCAGGGTTCGTTCGCTAAAGTGGCGCAGATTGTACTAACACAATTTGCAACTGTATTTGGGTTTTCCATCTCTTTTATTCAAAACCATTATAAAAGCTAACTTACCAGCTTTCCTTCCCTTTCCCTTGTTTATCTTTTGTTGAAATGCGCCCAGAACTTTAGTGGACGGGCTTTTTGAATATGACGGGACAGGAATAGGCGGAGATCACGTAAGGGGCGGGGCTTGCCAGTTCTACAAATCACCAAACATCTATGTATTTCAGTTCCTATGGAACCCCGAAAAGACCCTGCCTTAGAGTAGGAGCTAAAAAGGTTGTAGGAACTGAGGTCTGAGGTCCCTAGTTCCTTTATGTCCAAATGCGCAAAAAAACAGCCTAGTTCCTGAAAAGGTTACAGGAACTCCAAAAGGTTCCTACAGTCCGAAAGCACCTATTGTCTTAAAGGCGTGGCCAGGGAGGGAGGGACAGCGGCGCGCTCTGCAATCCACACGCAGGCTGCGTCTTGCCCTCACATTTCCATCTGGCTCTGTTGTGAGTGTAATTGTTCATGTACTTGCTTGTGGATTACACTTTCTATTGGAGGATTCCGCTAGGCGGCACATAAGAGATCTCAGGCCATAACGTAGCTGATTTAAGGTCCCTAAACTAAAGCGTGTCTCAAACCGCACACTTGAGCACTTCAAACACTATTTTTGCATGTGTAGTGCATTCATACTGTCATTTAAGCTAAAAATTCAGTGCTCAGAAAAAGCCCGGATGTTGCCCTAACTGTGCGTTCAGACCAAGAGCGACTAAAGCTGTAAAATCGCCGGAAGTCATTCACTTTCAATGGACAGGAGCAACAAGAGCGAATAAAGCGACAGAAGCGACGAGCTACAAAAGTTGAGCGATTAGAGCGACTAAACAAAGTTAAAAATAGTTTAACTTTATGCAAATTGGCTATGACACGTTTCGGCTGTAAAACGCTGACAACCAATCGGAATGTTTGGCCTGAGTGTTGCAAGTCACACCGCGTCTCCTAGTGTTGCAAAAAGCAACAGAGGCCCAACTTTTTGTAGCTTTGGTATAGTGTCTGAGCCCCAAACATGAATTCATGCTCATTCAGGCACAAAGGCACAGTTACCACGCTCATGTGTTGAAAATGCCCGGTTAAGCGTTTCTCACCAAGATATTGCGTTTGGGGAATTTTCGTTCCTGCTTCCCAGGAACGACCCAGAGCTGCTTCCAACCCTTTTGCTCTTCTTATTTTTGACACTAGCTACCCACTACACTTGGAATTTTCAAGATCGGATGTTCAGAAATAAAGTTATGAGCTCTGCTTTTTCACCGGCTCTCGCGCAGAAACTTGTCCACTTTAAGGGTGCTCATAATCGGCCTGAGTGTTGAGAGTCACACAGCGTCTCCGTGTTGCAAAAAGCAACAGAGGCCCAACTTTTTGCAGGTTTCTTAGTGTCTGAGCCCCAAACGCGAAACTTGCCTGCTAATCAAGCGCCTAGCATGCTATGTGAATGGGACGATATCATTTATAAATATGGAAAGTACTATGTTATAATAATAATAATTGACAGGGATAAAAATACGTATTTCCCTTTTGTCCCTCGTCTTGACATTTAGTTTGAGAGTAAGAGATGAATGAGTGAAGAACTGCAGATGCAGATCAGTGAGGATGATGTACTTTTTTTTTTTTTTATGTCTTATTGTTGTAAAGCACCTTGGTCTGTCTTTGTCAGTGTAAGAGTGCTTTAGTTAAATAAAGTGAACTTGAACTTGAACTTGAACTAACTAAGCTACAACATTATTTTGTTTTGGGGTGTAATTTAATCAGTTATGTCCAGACCGTTGTTTTTCAGTAGGAGAGGGATTTCTGGTTAATCACAGGCTACAACTTGTCAAAGCACAAGGCAGCAATCACGAAAAGCATCACTGCAAAAGCTCTGCTAATGGTAAAAATCATACGGTCCTTTTAAAAGGATATGCAAAATTGAACGTGATGTCATAAGCGACTTGAGCGACAAAAGCGAACAGATTTTTTGTAGCAGCTATTTTTATGAGCGACAAAAGCTATTTACAGCTTTAGTCGCTCTTGGTCTGAACGCACAGTAATAACGGCCAAAAACGCAGTGCAGAATGAAGCACACTTCTCACACTAAACAGACACCATCTTGCTGACGTACCGGAAGAGGCAGGACTTTCGAACTGTTTTCAGAGCTGAATAATAACGGTGAACGAAGCGGTGTTGGCCCTTGCTGCAGCGGAGGTGGTATTGTAATGTTTATTAAATTATTCAGACATAATTACTAATGTATATGTAGCATGCTACCAAGCTGTTCACTCCCTGATGACAGTTATGATCTGGTCATGTGTTGAGGCCGCGGTTATACCAGGTCAGTAGAGTTAGCTCACTTAAGCGGCAAGGACGCCCCCAAGGGGTGACCATTGCCCCCCTGAACAAAAAGCTGGCCACTCCACTGGCCACTCCTGCAAAAATTATATATTTTTTTTCATTTATATAAATTTTCATGTACTATTAACATTGTGCAGCATGCTTTGCTTATATTTAAATGACAAAATCTTTACAAACTTATAAAAATAAGAAAAATGAAATTATTACACTAGAACTACCACTTTCTGCCATTGCTCTTTTGCCATAGTCCCCCGAACGTCTGCCACTCCTAGTTAACTCGCCCTTTCTTATGCAAATTCCTCCAGGAAGGCTCCACCCAGAACTGCCCCAACCAGTTCCTAATGTACCTTTCACATTAGCAACTACTTAGTACGGCCCTCAGTGGGCCAACACCACACCACCCCCATTTAGTTTGTTTACATTACAACTGAGGCCGTTGTAAGGGCGTCTTCAGCTCTGGTTTTCAGAGTGGGGGAGGTCATCATAGTGAAGTTTTGTGAAGTCATTTGTTTGGGACTTAAAGGATTTGTGACACACACATACATACACACTGAACTGCTTATTACAAGCAAAAAAAAATTAATCTTGGCCACTCTTAAAATAAGTTTTAAAAAAAGAGGGGTTTTTTTTGTTGTTGTTTTTTTTTGCTTGTAATAAGCAACAAGAAAATTCTGCCAATGGAACAAGTGAAATTTTCTTATAATATTTCTTGAAATAAGACACATTGGTCTTCAAACAAGTTCCTTTATCTCACAGAAATGTTTCTCTTTAGGTGATTTTGTCTTGAGTGAGATGAGATATTTTGATTGGAAATTAGAAAAATATACTTTTTTAGATTTGAGTTTTTACAGTGTATTGTTGAAATTAAGGAAGTTTGCTGCAGATATTGACTTATTTAGAGGCCCATTCATCGCTGCCATTATATGAATCTACGTGGATCTACAACTAATCTAAATAATGTCCAAAGGAGTCAGAGTGATGCAGAAAGGTTACTGGTGAGCAAATGCATGTATAAATTCCTAGAGATAAAGTCCAGTTTGAAAAAACTAAAAGTTATCCTTTAATAACCCTTGGCCACCCTGCCATTTTCTCTGGCCACCCTGCTACCCCTAAAAACATCTCTGCGGGCGCCCCTGGTTAGCGGTCTATGCAAGTCCATCAGTTCTGGTGAGTGCAGTGCTCTATGCAGGTCAGCATTTAGCTACAATAGTGTGCACTACAGATGAAGTACACAGTGCGCACTATGCACTGAATTCCAGTGCACTTGGGCAAGTGTGCAATTTGAGACACTGCCAAAATATGCTGTTTTTACTGCTGTCAACCCATTGACATCCGGTCAGATTGGTCCCTACACTGCCCCTACTGCTCCTGTGCATGTTACACCTTGTGAATCAGAATCAGAAGACTTAATAGTCATTGTACGGTGCAATAAAATTTTGTTTTCAGTACAACCCGTCCAACATTATACAGACAGTAGACACAGTACAAACAGAACCGGGCAGGCTGAGGGTGCAGCCACATGAGCAGTGCATCTGTTTGCAGGATGAAAGAGACACATTGGGGGAGAGGGGGGAAAAAAAGAACCTAAAAGACACACCCCCTACAGAGGACGTATGTTTAGGTGAAAAAAAAAACACCTCAATACAATTAAGCACATATTCAGACAGGTTACATCATCATAGATGCATCAGGCGTGGGTTTGTGGCATTAATTTAAAAGGAAATGCCACGTTACAGTATAGATGAGAAAAAATTTTTGATTTGGAAAAAACTAATTCTGCATGGTGAAGATTTGAATTTGGTCCGCCTTCAGTTTCTCTGGAAAAATTTGGCCTTAATCCATAGCTAGTTGCCGACCCCTGCTTTATACAAGTGCTGCCTACACAAGGCAACCCCGAGAAACATTTTTGTAAATAAAAGCAAGTTTTTTTCTGGCCTTATACTGTGGATGAAAACAAGTATGATCATGTATTATTTCTCATGGGCACTTCTACAGGTTATTCCCATTGGCAGGAATGACTTAGGGGCCTTTTCCATTGCAGCTGCACACGGCACGATACAGAACACTACAGCACCACACGCTAAAGACCTGGGCCCGGTTGTTCAATCTTCGGTTATTTTAACCCTGTTAACCCCTATGTCCGTTCCTTCCTCTACCTCCCTTAACGTTTTCGCGGCCCGCGCCGGCCCGAGTACCTGGGTTAGCGCCTGAGCCCTCCCCCCCCTTCTCTGGTTGCTGCCCTATCTACGGGTGCCGCCCCTTTTCCCCGTCGGGGCCGCCCCCCCTCCCCCCAGCCCCCTCCCCTCCCTCGCCCCCCCCGGCCCCGCGCCCCCAGTCCCGCGCCTATAGCACCCGGAGAGGCAGAAATCTCTCTAGTGACGCAGAAGCAAGATTATCTTTCTAAGTGGCTGTGCCACGTTTCCGCCCCCTCGGTTCATCTTTCCCAAGTGGCCGCCTTCGTAGATCCCCTGCTCAGGCCATATACGGCCTTCCTTCTCACTGCCTCGCAGCGAGCACACGCCTGAGGCCCCGAGCTAGCGCCGGTGTACTTTACGCAACCTGTACTGAGTCCACCGGCTGTAAGTTACGGCGAGACGGCTGGAGAACGGTACACGGCCCAGGACGGTTTTTGTTTCCATACAGGAGAGGCAGTAGTCTACTACCTGGAAGTGGGCGGAGTTGGCGTGGTCGAGACTGCCGTGACGTCACTGCTGTGCCACTTGGTGGTCAGTAAAGTAAAAACAACAATGGAGGCATTGGATGATATGGAGGTGTTACTGCTGTTGTTGTTTTCTCTGTGGCTTGTAGTCACCGAAAACAGAGCCAGATATTTTTAGAAGAGGCGAGGGGAAACACGTATGACGCGTATGACGACAATTTCATTTGACCAATCAGTGAAGAGCCATCAGGTACGTCACGTTTTGTGTAGGTTCAGCACGGTCAGAGCTAGCTCTGGGGTGCGAAAAAATCATGACGGCTCGTAACGGGTTTTCCCAGAAGAAACACAAATAAAGCGTGCCGTGTGGAAGGGTTACGGAAATGTGCAGTGGAAAAGGCCCATTACTGTACATTTCGTTGATACCTGGTACCGCAAACATGAAGAAGTACATGATGTACTTCCTTACATTCTGTAAATTTCACCAATTCTTCCTGCATTTGACTTTCAATAGCTGCAGTATTCTGTAAAGAGGATGAAATTCATAGTGGTCTGGGTATAATCTTATCATTGGAATAAAAGCATCAAATTAAGTTATTTAGTTATAATAATTTTCTGTGATAACCTAATTTTATCTGAATCCTTTCAGTTATAGCTGAAAATCCATAATTCAATTAAATCAGACTCATTTTCAGTTAAACTTTTGATTATTTATACAATACAATTCTTTTCTGAAGAAGGTAACTGAAAAGAAGTGAATCTAATTAAGGAATAAAACTTTCCTCATAATGTCAATTTAAATTTTTTGAATTGAAGTGAATTGTCCCCAGTCCTGCTGTGTTATTTCGCTCTGCTCTCATTTTCAACCTCTCAGACGGCTCCGTAGCCTCAGCCTGCTGAGTGAGATCAGAGAACAGACAGGGAGGAGGGGGGAGGATGAGAGGAGGGTTATTTCAAGGGGGAGGTGCCAGGGCTTCCTGCGGGGGTTGCCTATGTGAACGCTCCCTGAATGACAATGCTGCGCATCAGGGTCTCAGCACGACTCCCTCAGCAGCACATGCACACCCACCCACACACACTAGAGAGAGAGAGAGAGAGAGCGAGAGCCTGGGAAAGCTGGATGGCCATGCTGCAGCAGCAGAGGCTTGCCAGAGTGCAGGATAATGAAAAGGGAAAGAAGAGAGAGCAAAATGCTTCTAGCTTTCACCTTCCATCTGTCTGTCATCATTATCAATAAGTGACGGAGTTTGTCATTTGTCATCTGAACGTTGTTGTTTGCATGATCTCGCAAATCACAGCCAGGTTGTCCACTAGCACCACCTCCAATCCACCATTTCCCCACCACCACCCACGCTTCCCGACACTCACGTTCACTCTCTCCCATGCTGTCAGCAGGAACTGGCTTTTATGATGCCTGGTAGTAGCCACTGGTCTGCGGGAATCAGATGACGAGCTAATCCAGTGATGCACTCATTATTACGTAAAAAGGCATCTTGTAAATGCCGGCATTACGGGAATACAGAGACAGGCAGGTGGCTTTTACACTTTCACCTGAAGTTAACACTGGAGTAGAACTAGGTCCATATACAAAGGTTGGTTATGGAAACAAAAAAATGCAAAGCTGTTAGATTGAATCCCATCTAACCAATCAGATCCATGTTTCAGTCTCTCCATGCTGATCTCGGTTGGATCTTGATCCATTCACTGAACAGTTGTGCTTGAAAGTTTACATCCCCTTCCATTAAAGGAGCTGTATCATGCTTTTCAAATGTTCCAAAAGTCAAATATAGGCATTTATAAGCTAGATATGTTCCCATCGTTACTATAGAAACTAATTTGGTGTTAAATATTAGTTTTTCGATGCATCTAATTTCCAACACGGAAGTAAGATGGCTGACTGTACTGAACCGCGGAGCTCTCGACCAATTGCAGCATGTTTTACGCCCATTTCATGACGTCGCCCCGGAAGAGACACTTATTCTGAAGGGTCACAGAATTGTCTGTAGCACCGGCACCGGCAGCTCTCATGTGGATGTTAGTAGTAAACATTGATGGATAATTACTCCGATCGACGGGATAAAACAGACCAGCCTGTTATGGAGCTGCATGCGCTCGACCCAGAGTCTGATATGGAGTTTGAAGTACACGCAGTACCACAGAAGTACCACAGAGACCCCTGACAAGTAAGTAAATTAGCGAACAAATCATAGGCTAACAGTTAGCATTGCGCTGAGAGATGTGTTGACTCACCAGTGTTGTTGTCTGTCCATGCGCGTTTTTATAGTAGGAACTGCGTCATGTTTCAGAAGTAATCCCAGAGAAAAAAACACTTTACTGCCCGAGATTCATGAAGTTGTCAGGAGTGAAGTTCACACACGAAGTTGAGTTTTTTTCCCTGCTCCTGAAGTTAAAATCCAACCACTTCTGGCAAGTCATTCATCCAGTACAACAAATACACTCCCACGCTGAACATAACTACGCTGAACGTAACTGCATTTTCCCAACTTGCTGTCCTCTAGAGCTTAAAAAAAAAAAAAAGGAAGAAAATTCTCCTGAACTCTGGATCAAACGTCTGTTAGCTGATGGCTGTTTGTCTCTGAGGAAATCTTCCTGCAGGTGTTAGTTTCTTCCTCAGAGAGTGTGTATAGGATTCTCTGAGTTTCTGTTCAACAGAGGGCGTCTTGCTACGATACTGAGCGTGCGCATTTGGACTTTCGTGATTGGTGCCACGTTCATACGTAACGCGGTGGGTAGTCAGCCGTTTGCAGGGAGGTAGTGCTTGGTTTAAATATTCATGTAGATTACTCAAATATGCATGAATGAAGAAAAATAACGATTTAAATCATTTCTTGATGAGGAAATAACACACTGACATGCTGAAAAGCTCTTAAAAGTCCATTTTTCATGATAGGGCTCCTTTAAAGACAGAAAAAAATCATCTGTCAGCAAAATAAGTAGAAATTGACTAAAGTCAACTAAATGAAAAGTTTATGACCATCATGACATTGATTTTGTATTGTGGTTCAACAGAAATATTAAAAACAGAGTTACCACTGTGAAAAAGTCTTAAAAGTCTGCATTTAATACCATGAAATTTGACAGTGGCAGTCTTAAATTATCTTAAGCTCTGACAGATTTCCGTCACTTAGAAAAATGACAGTGAAAAAAAACAAACAAAAACAGATCCATGTGTTTTTCCCAACTCATAGATCTCGACAGAGCCTTTATATTGGCCAATCAGGAAGAGATCAGGGCGAGTCTTTGCACAGCCGTCACCTGTCAGCCTGAGGTTTGCGTGTTTGTGTAAATACCATGTTAACCTTTTGGAAGAAAATTTCAAACCGGGTACCGATGATAAACGTAGGTAATGATGGCAAAAGTTGTTGTTCAATCTCTCTTTTTTGACAATATCTTTGTAAATGTAGAGGAATCTGTATTTTGCCAGTGTGACCGTGAAATGGGTCTTAAAAAGTCTTTAATCTAACTTGTTAAAATGTGTAGGAAACCTAAGAAAAAAAGCATGATGTGACTCCTGAGATAAAACTTTCTTGAGCAACACGTTGAGGCAATCACTGCATTTAGGTGTTTTCTGTAACGTCCAGTCAGACTTCTGCACCTGTTGACAGGTATTTTGGTGCACTGTTCATGAAAAAGTTGCTTTAATTTGTCTGGGCCAGTTTTTTTTTCTTTTTTTGTTCTTTCAAATTATTTTTTTAAGCAAAAATTTAAAAATCAATGTTTGATTTTACTAAATTTACTAAATTATAATTTAGTAAATTTGTATTTATTATTACTTTTTCAGTTTTATTTTATTTGAATTACTATTTTGAATTTAGCCTTTTACTTTTTCTTTTTTTTTTTAATTGCTTTTTAGGGTTAAGGTTGCAGCACTTACCTCAGTACATTAAAAAAAAAAAAAAAAAAAATTACAGACACATAAATAAATAAATGTATATAAACAATTTTTTTTCCCCTTATTAAACAGGAGCAAATACAATCAAAGAAATTACATAAGGTCAGGAGCACAAAGATATCGGGTAGTGGAGTGAGGGCTTCAACCCCCATGTGCCCACACAGATCTACCTGGTCCAACAGGTATGTAAACTTTCAAGCACAACTGTATGTGTGAATACTGACTGTATATACACTTGATATTGTTAGTTTCCATATCCAACTTTTTTTTTTTTTTTTTTTTTGGTAAATATCTAAAGAAAGCAACACGCAGAATCAGTTGACTTTCTTGTTCTTATTTCTTTTTAGATTCTTTTTTTTTGATCATATTTGATTTAATTCTAATGTAACTTAACAAGTGGCCTCTTTCAACTGCCTGTTCAAAACTTTAATTAGTTACTTCTGGCATTAACTACTAAGCACTATGTCAAATTCAAGCCCCTAAATTTCTGTGCACATGAGGAAATGCAATCTTTTAACCTCCATGGTTTGGTAATGCACACAACCAGAGTTTGTGCTACTTAACCCCTTAAACATGCAGTGTTGGGTCCAAACAATGAGAGAAACTAGTGACAAAAGAACAGTTCTACAATCTGGGTTTGAACTTTCTCAAAGTTTGTCGAGTGTTTGTTGGTTTCTGCTCAGTCTTGCACAGTATGTCTGTAAATGCTCTCCAGATATCCACCATATGGCTCTGCTTTGAATATTCCATGGACTCTTTTGTCTTTTTTAGATCAGAATCAGACCTTCAAATGATAGGTGGTTAACTGCCAAAGTAGCCAGTAGAGGAGACAGAAAGGAAGTTGAACTTGTGAATAACTGTCAAAATTAACAGATGGTGGGAGGCACAGTAGCTACCACACCCTCATGCCCATTGTAGGTAAATGCTTCCAAAGAAAAGCAGGTGGTGTGTGCAGCTTTAAGCTCTTTTTTAAGCACTTTGGACAGCGTCAAAAGACCTTGGAAGCATGGCTGTCATTATTTCAGGACCAAGGACAGCACAAAATCCCTAACTCGAAAGCCTTTTATTCCCCTTTTTTGTGGATAGAAATGGTTATCTCCAAAAATACCTTCATACTGAGTTTTTTTTTATCTTCACCTGGGTTTTGCCAAAATAAATGATTAAATAAATGAACAAAATTTCATAAAATAAATAAATAAATAAAACACACCCCCATGGATACCCCCATCCCATCTTCAGCACCACCTACATGTCCCTGTTCTGGAGCGGTGACAACTTGGTCAGTTTAGCCCAGAAAAACAGCTTGCAGAGCTGCATCAAAGACAATTCAGATGCCAGAGCCAGACTGACAGACGGCTTGGAGGAGGGGAGGAATGGATGCTTCAAAACATTTCTTTCAAATTAGCCTTGAAATAACAGTATGTTTTAAAAAAATGGCTTACGAACGCTGAAGATACCGCAATAAGCTCTAAATCTCACAGTTAAGCAGAAATCTGTCCAGCGTTGTCCAAGGGATCCTGTTTGAATATGAATTTAAATTTGGCACTGGTACATGATTACATAACAGTCCCTGTCAGATGGGGACAAGTTCCACAAGACTTTTTTTGAATCAATATCATACCAAAACCAATTATTATTTTATACTTGGTATCAGTTCCCGGATGCATCCAGCTTTTCTGTATGAGGAGGATCAGCTGGACACTCTGTGACATCAACAGGCCTCGCAAATCCCACTTTGTGTGTTCAGCTTTTCTGTGGGATTGTTATCAACTTCCATTTATCATTTCCTGCTTATACATCGCGCGAGCCCACTCTGCTCGTGGCTATGCCTTCTGCTCAGCCGGGTGGGTTTGTGTAAACAGTGAAGAAGGCAAATTGGATGGTGCCGCTGGTGCTTGTGACACTTGGCAACCATGAGAGGAAGCACTTTCCCCCAATGAGCCTCAACTCACTGAACACTTTGTTGTGTCTGTTGAATGTAAACATCATTCATGACCAGTGTTTAAAGTTATGTATAAATTAAACGATCACAAATGTATGGACCTATTAACCAGTAAAACAGAATGGGATTTACTTTGGTTTTTTCAACCACTTGTTAGTTGTAGTAGATTTGGTTTCCCTTGGGCAATAAGCGAGATGCCAGACCCAACTATGCCCAGGTGACGCCCATACTGTACATCTTCGTCGTGCGCTTTGGGGAGTGGGTTGGAGAGGGGGAGGCTCCGGGAAGGTGCCGTGCGTCGTGCGCTGCAAGTCTTGGCCACGGAGATGCGCGTGGCGCTCGGTTCCCGTCAGAATGATCAGATGCTCAGGGCACGGCTCAAACCCCGACGGCTGATTGAACGCAAGAGAACCGCAGGAGCGTCGGGTTTCTTCGTTTCCAGCGCTGGTCTACGCGAAAATACAGCCTCCAGATCGACTGCGCTTTGGCTCACAGCCCCATTGGGGGTTGAGGAGGGGAAAAAAATCACATAGAGGGAGGATAGGGAGAGCGCACTAAAGAGAGAGAGAAGAGACGCTGGACTTGTTTGGCTCCTCGCGGCTGGCCGCCTCTCTCTGGTTCGGGGAGCCTTGGGGGGCGATGCTGCTGGGCGGGGATGATACACGGTTTTTGCCCGGTGGTGGAGGAGAAGATGCGAGCCTCTGCTACAACACACCTGCACCGCCGCCGTCGTATTTTCCGACCAAGAATTGATGATGGTGATGATGCTGCCTCCCCCAGTGGTCTGCTTCTCCGGATCCTACACGTCCGGGATTCTTGTTCTCCCAACACTGGATTATACATGATTGTCGTGGACATTTTTTCCCCTCTTTTTTTTTTCTTTTTTCTTTTTAGAATTTCATCAGCTCGTGTAGTTTTCCGCGGGGGAGTGGGGAAGCCATAAATTGATAGAGTGAGGACCCAGTGTATTTTCATCTCCAAGTGCGCGCAATCACGCCCAAAATCAGTGACCGACGCCTTGGTGAGGAGGTTGGAGAGGAGGAGGAGGAGGAGGAGGGGGGGATGCCGCACCGTCCATTACCAGATATCAACAAATGTCACCAGGCTCGGATTTTGGGGAAGCCCCCCTCGGTTGACGTTTGCGTGTAACCTGAGTGGTGTGGTGGCAGTGAGAGGTGGCAGCAGCCACATCAAACACTGCGGATATATGGTACAAGAATAAATGAATTATTAAAGATTTCACTCTTATCATTTCTATTTTTATCTCGCTGAAAAAAAAGAGGGAATCTGGGGAGGGGGGGAAGACAACTGCAGATTCTGTCAAGATGTACTAGGCTGTTGAGAGCGAAAAAGACGCAGTCTCGAGCTAGGGTAGCCTACTTAGTGGAGATGATTGCAATATTTGTTTTAATGTAGCCTACTGCTATGCATCTTTATCGCAATCTCTAAAGTGATTGATTTGTTTGCCTGCTAAAATGCGAGCACCCACTCACTCTTACAGAGGTTTTTCTTGATTGAAAAAAGGAATAAATAAATAAATAAATAAAACGAAATGCCTTCGATGGAGAGGCAAACGGTGATGATATAAGAGATTTTTTTAGAACTTAAACCGCCACTAAAGTCAAACGTTTCCTTCTTCTGTCAAAGAACTTATTTTCAGAAATGACTTAAATTTCCCATTCATATTCCAAACACACGTTTAGAGACACCGTGCGCTTTCCTGCTCTCCAATCCCTCCCCTCTTCTCTCCTCCTCTCCCCCCTCCCTCCCCGCTCTCAAATGGGGGTATCTCCTCGGCGCTGAAGATCTGGGAAGGAGACAGAGATAGATAGATAAAGGAAGAAGGATCCAGAACCGAGCCAAAGAAGGACCCAAAAACCCAACTCCATTCTGCATGTGTGTTTGGAGCCGAGGCTGATGGGGTGGTGGCATGTGGAGGTGTCACTCTGAGGTTCCCCCCCGGCTCCTTCCTAACCTCTGGCGTTTGGTGTCTGCAGAATGGCGCGTTTTGGAGACGAGCTACCCAACAGGTATGGAGGAGGAGGAGGAGGAGGTGGTGGCGGTGGTGGCGGGGGTGCCGGCGGACAAGGGGGGCCCGGCCGCGGCGGCAGCAGGCAAGGTGGGCCCCCCGGAGCGCAGCGGATGTACAAGCAGTCGATGGCCCAGAGAGCCCGGACCATGGCCCTGTACAACCCCATACCCGTCCGGCAGAGCTGCCTAACGGTCAACCGCTCCCTCTTCCTCTTCAGCGAAGACAACGTGGTGAGGAAGTACGCCAAAAAGATCACCGAATGGCCATATCCTTTCCCAAGCAGACCCAGGTACACGCGCTGTGGGCTTGTGTGTTTGTTGGAGTAGTTAGGTGTGGCTATGCCTGATATGGAGTGCTTTACTTTTGAATTTGCTAATACCTGGAGGGGGATTTGCAGTAAGATATGGCCTCTGCTTGTTTGTGTGTTTATTATAATGTGAAGTGTTTATATTTTCTTTTATGCAGCCCTGATAGACGTCACACTGTGTGTTTTGCATCAGAATATATTTATGTCACAACAGGTGACTTCATGTCACCTTCCCTGTTTAGTTAAAACCTGCTGGTCTCCTCATATAAAGTTTTCATGACATGCAGAGTGAGGCTGACAATGATGGTTGCCATAGCACCACCTGCAACAAAACACTGATGCTGATGTTGATTCTTTTATACTGGATTTTGCTTGAACCTGTAAGTAACCTGTGAGTGTGTGCGTCTGTGTGTGTTGCTTGTCAGAGCTAAGTGCTGATGTCAGCATTTTAAAGGCTTAAGCACTATGCAACCAGAAGGGAGAGGAAATAACTGTCTCTCACGTTCACTCTATAATTACTACTGACTTTATATGGGTGGCCTATGGCTCATCCAACAGGACAGCAGTGGAAAAAGCTGTAGGCTAATTGTAAGGACAGGTTGGTCTACTGCCGTTGGAACACTATTATCTCGATTGATTGCTGCATCTTGACGGGAAAAAAAAGTACATTATTAGGACTTTTTCTTCTTTTTCTCCTTTATCACATTTCTAGTCTGCCTAGTTTTGGGGATTTTGAGTAGATGTAGACGGACAGTCGCAGATCTCTGAAAGTGAACAGTTAAATGTTTATTTTTTTGGACACATTATCACTTTATCATATAAAATTTCAGTTGATCAATTGTTTTCTTAAAGAAAAGTTGAACTCTAGATTCAGATATTCATTTTTCTGTCTAGATTGTTGCTTTGAAGTGTCACTTGGTACTGTGATCCCTGCCATCTCATGAATGTTTCGGTTAATGCCGTTTGCAGTTCTCATAGAAATCCAAACATTTTGTTGCGTGCACTTTATGAAACTTCACATATTGAAGTTAGTTTCATTTACCTGACGACTGTGATGGAAGCAGATGTTTACTCGTGACATGAGGCGCTTGCTCCTGACTGTGTGACAGGATGTAACCATGAATGGCATCGTCTTTAGCTAAGCTGTAGATTGTTAGCTGTTTTTGTGGTGCTTTTGTGAGCTTCTGTGTTTAATTGAACCAGAGTCGGGGATGAAGAATTGGAACAGATGGAAGCTTGTCAATATGAGTAGATGCATGCTTTCATCTGCACAGTGAACCATTTGGTGGCTGTAGTTGGTTACGGAGAAAACTGTTTTTAAATGAAACTATAGACCGCTAAGGATATGGATGTTCTCGACTGTCCTCTCAATAACCCAGATCATAAACAGTCATCCTCAAAATTATTCATACACTCCAGTTAAAGAAAAGGCTAAATTCACAATGGTAATTCAAATAATAAGAAACTAATAATGAATAAATAAAAATTACAAAACGATGATTCAGTGAAATAAAATATTGCTTTTGAATTGTGGTTGAAAATAATAATTAAAACAAACAAACAAAACTATCTCAGACACATTAGAGCACCTTTCCCATAAACAGTGGACCAACATACCTGTCAGCAGGTGTAAAAGTCTTTCTGAACATTAGAGAAAACACCTGATTGTAGTGATTGTCTCAAAGTGTTTATCAAAATTTTGTGTGTGTTTTTTTATATATATATTTCAGTTGAATCACAGCTCAAAATCAGTGTCATGATTTTCATAGAATTTTTATTTATTATTTTGTCAATTTCAAGTTATGTCACTGACTGCTGAAGTTTTTCCTTTTTTTAACATGTACTGTATGAATACATTAAAACAATAATGATCGATAGTGGTTGGGAACCCTCAAGGGCCGCAGTCCTGCATGTTTTCCATGATTTTGTGCTCCAACACACCTGATCTAAATCAAATCAAATGGATCCAATAGCCTATAAAGTTCTGCACAGTGACTCATTAATTTGAATCAGGTGTGTTTGAGCAGGGAAACATGGAAAACCTGCAGGAAGAGGGCCAAGGTTTCCCACCACTGAGCTAAAAAAATACAAAAAATAGGTGACCCCTAGTGGTCTTGGGAGTGACTATCTAAAGTGTTAAAATGGCACCCACTATGGCGATGACAAAAAATTAATTTGAGACATCCATTTAATTTTCTTAAACCCTAATAAACCCCAATAAAGTAGATGCTGTTGCCTAAACCCAACAAGAAATATGACGACATGTTTTGATTAAGTAATTAGACCCCTTTAGTTACTTTAGTTAACCCCCCCCCGTGCCTTATTGAATCAAAATTAGGGCTGTATAATATATCATTTGAGCATCGCAATCACAATTTACATGTGCACAATAGTCACATCACAGGTCCTGCAATATAGGAGGCTAATTAACCTAAAGTGTTGCCATCTCATTTCAAGGGTACCTGACACAGCCTGTGCACAGCGACCCAGCAGTCACCACCACACTTAATCAGTTTGACAAAGAACAAACTTTTGGTGGTAAAACACAATTCATATTTGTACGTGAGTACAAATATATATAGTATATATATATATATATATATATATATATATATATATATATATATATATATATATATATATTGCAGGTGTCAGTTTTTTCCAATATTGTGCAGCCCTAGTCAAAAAAACCCAGAAATGAATAAAACAGTTTGCACACTGTGTGTAGTTGCACCTGCACCTGGCTCCCTCCTCCCTGAAAGGATTTTGAATGATGTTTGCTCCAGCGTCATATGAGTTGTATTTCCCTCCTGCTTGTTACAGGCAGCTGCTTAGTTGACCCTGTTTTGGGTCATATGTAAAAGAGACTGAGTTAGCTGTTTTGATTAAAGAACTGGTTGGAATATTTATTTAGTGGAACCTGTCCATGTGTCATGAATGTGGATTCCTGACAGAACTGAAATATTATAGAGACTAGAGGGAAAGATTTGAGTTTGGGATGAATTGTCTGTAATAAAATGAGGAATCAGTCAGTAAATCTTTGTTGGCTTTATAAATTGGTCCAAATCCATTTCAGCTGTGAAGCATCAGGTGCATCTACAGATTCATATGTATGCACCTTAGTGTGCCGCTTACTTAAATTACTAAAATACTACGCAGGGGTACTTTTTCGTTGATAAAAACAAGAGCAGTCAAATCAGTTTTAAAGGCATTGGCTACCCCTGGGTGAAATTTAGCCTCCCCCCGCAGTCCCCTGAGTTTGACAAGTGGGCAGAAGCATTTCTTAACCAACCCAGTCAATCTCTGAATCTGGCATCACTGACTTTAGCTTAGCTTAGCATAGTTGCTGTAATCTGGTGGTTCTAACTAGCACCGCTTGGTGAAAGTGAACTGATAAACTCGAGATTTTTACCAATTACGCTTCATTACCCGCACATTCTAACCGATTTCACATCAAAGGACTGACTAGCCAGCATTCAATAAGGGAACTATATGCCGCGGAAGTACAGGCCAATCACAGGCGAAGCACGCGGACAGTAGCAAAGGCAGCACGCATGCGCAGCATCCGGTGGCAACCCTGTTTACGGAAGTTGGGGATCAATCTATTTTACTAACAAAATCTCACGAGACTTCATCATTCTGTTACGAAATCTTGCATGAGTTTTTGTGAAATCTCGCGAGATTTCATAACAGAACGATGAAATCTCGCAAGATTTCGTCAGTAAAATAGATCAAAACTGCATTTTAAGTATATGTATGATATTGGCATATGAAAATATTTCAATATTTCAGTGTATTGATATTTTTTCCCCATCCCCGTTTCATTGGTTGTTTTGTCAAGTTTAGGCAGTACGATTTTATGATTAGGCTTAGGAACCAACACTGCTTGGGTAGGTTTACAAAATTAAAATGGTTGGTGGTTAGAATACGCATTCACAATCTTAATGCAGTACATCAGATTGTGACATAGAAAAACAGTTTCACTATATTTTCCTGCTGTGTTGAAAACTGACACTAAAGGCTGCTTTCTGACAAAGGGCGAGTATATGACCGAGTTGGAGTGAGGCTGTGCTGAGTGATCTGCCACTGCAACAATGCCCATCAATCATACTGTGAGGAATCACTGGAGAGGTGGAGTAAGAGTTTCAGCAGTAGCTTCACTTCAGCCAGAGAACATTATGATAGCAGAAGCTTCTCTTTCTTTCTTTATTTTCCTTTTCTGGTAACATCAACACTACTTTGTTCAGCACTTACTCCCTTTTCTCAGGTAAGAACAGTGAAGAAGAACTGTGTCAAAGCGACAGAGCAAAGAAATAGATTCCCATTTTGATATCGGATCGGTGCCTGAACTCCATAGAACGCCAATTACCGATACCAGCATTTTCAGTCAGAGACATTTCTGATACTGGTATCAGAATCAGAATAATTAAAGTGATTTTACATGCATTTTATGTTTTCGTGTGACTGAGTTACCGTTCCCAAATTGCAGTTTACGAGTCATGAGAAATTTTTTGGTCACGTTAGCTAATGTTATAACACTAAGCAAACTTTGGGGTTTCTGCATCTTAATCTGAAAAGGCTTTTTCCTTTTTTTTTTTCGATTGCTAAAACACAAAAAGCAAAAATTAGGCACAATTTTCATAACCTTTACTTCTGTCCCCAATCGTTCGACTCAATTTATTACTACTCTAGATTTCCTTATCTTATTAGAACTCTGACTTTCCTTCTTTACACTCTGATGTCAATTTCACGTCACCCTGTTGTCAAAACACAACACACAATTTTTCAGGTTTGCACACACTTCTCACATAAAATCTCAAAGCATCAATCCACAACACACAAATATTCAAATCTCTAAACTTTCGGGTCTGGTGAGCAGTTTGCAACCAAAGACTGCAACATAAAAGGAGACTAAAAGGAACACCCCCAGCGACAAGCTTTGTACCGTTTTAAGTACAAATTGGTACCACTATTTTTCAGTGTGTAGCAACTGCTTGAAAACACGCATAATGAATGTTGGTGTATTATCAAAACGAGTCAGAACTGCATATTTTTAAGGTCTAAAAGTTACGTTGTGAGTCTTTAACAAAACCAAAAAGACTTTACAAGCTTAAAACTGGGATTTTCAACTTCTGCATGTCCGATCTTAAAAATTCCGACCACAGTGGGTAGCTGGTGTCTTATATGAGCAGGGAAAGTGGTCTGGAAGCAACTTGGGGTCTCCCCTGTAAAGCACCAGCATTTTTTTGGATTACAGCCCAAATTAAACAAAAATAACTTTTTTAGTCGAAATCATTTGGTCCCCCCAGTTTAAAAATCCCGTCCGCAGCCCTGAATATATACATGTTATCAGGGAAAGTCGTCATGATATCGGACTTATCGGAATGACGTAATAATTTCCTGTTATCAGCCCGATGATTATCGTGCACCCCTTGATTTGTACTGCTGTATTTTCTATACATGATGATTAATAGATACAGGTAAATGATCATCTGCCAGATTTTCAATTAAGAAATTGCCATTAATTGTTTTGTCTGTGCTTTTAATTTACCATAAGAGTAATAACTTGTCATCACATCCCATATTTTCCATTCCTTGCCAGATTGCATTACTGGCTTTGACGCAGACACAGTTTACATGACGATGTTGCACAGAGTAAATACATTCGTGACTGTAGTTGGTCTGTGCACGCTGGATCAGTGAGAGGGCAGCTGCCCTCCTGGGAATCTTTTCTAGGTATGCCTCTGCTCAAGTGGTTTGGCAGAGTGCCCTCAAAAAGGTGCATCCCTGTTCCAAAATGTTTTGCTTAAAAAAAAGTAAACATTTTTTTTTTTTTTAGGAAAGCCACTAAGTTACACAAATGGCTGAGCTTGTGGTCTCTTTTATTTAGTTAATGCATATCAGTTGCAAAATGAGAATGTTCTTTTGTTTTTTGTTTTGATTTTTTCTTCACAGGGTAGAGTGAATGTGGGCACTAAGAGGCAGCAGACAAAAAAAGGTAGAAAAATACTTATACGGCTTTTATAGCAAATGCTTAACAGCTTCCCTTTGAAAGAGATTTGTGGAAAGAAGGGAATTAAATGTTTTTCTACATTTCATATCTTTCAAATATATAGCCCTAAGCAAATGATCTAAACCTAACCAAGTAGTTACCAAACCTAAACATGATAATAAAGTTTTGTTTTAATTAATGGACCCTAAGTCACATCAGGATTACAATATTCAGTTATCACATACAGCACCATGTCATCCTGGTGGTCTGCAGCCCCATTTTAGGAGCAAATGTCCACATGGAGTAATTAAGGTTTCTATCTTTTTTGACAACATGATTTAAAGCAGAACTCAGTGACTTCAGCTCGGGGCTCCCCCTAGTGGCGTCCTTTCACTGTCGTAAAGTTCAACCCCCCTGCACCCCCACAGCACACAGACGGCTTCTCTACCTGTCTTTCCTCTATTTTGATCCCTGATTATATTTCTAAGCGTTTACTAGCTTGTTGATGCTACGTTGCTGCGTTGGTAGCAGCACCTCGTCTCCCTCTGCTCAAAGCAAAGACCTGTCTCTTCTGAAACGGGACGTTTTACCCGCGATTGCGGGTAAATATGCCGTGGATTATATTTTTCTCTGGTGTTGGCGAGTAGCAGGTAAGAATACGAACTTTTATTTACTTTTTGCGGACGTGACAAGTGATTATTGAGCCTGAAGCAGTGATGCTTCACCCGGCGCCCAGGCAGTGCAAGCTACGTGAATCACTCTGGTCCAGCAAAGAGTTGGTTATGAGAGCCAGGAGCCGTGTTTAGGTGGTGTGAAGCTAAAGAAATGTTTTCTTCAAATTAGCGCTGGTAGTCTGGTTCAAACCAGAGCTGGAAGCAGCTCGGTAGATAGGGGACCTGAGTACCGTACAGCGGTTTCTGTTGTCGCAAGTTCTGCTCGGGTCGGCGCAGGCAAAGTTGCATAGAGCTGCTCGCAGGCCAGAGGCCCCGGCGGGAGGGGGGGAAACATTGAATCACTCCGTAAACACTTTGTTTAGCCCCACGGGGATTCCGAAAAGCATTTATTGAGGTAGAAAAGTTACTGAGTTTCCCCTTTAAATTGATTTTCAATCAAAACATTAAATTTTAATTTTCTTCACAAACAAATTATTACCGCGATCCTTTCCTAAATCCCTCTGAGGTGTGAAAACTGAGCTTATTATATCCTTTATTATTTTGCAATAGTTGTATTTTTATCCTCGGTGTGGTGAAGGCTACACACTTGCAAAATCAGCCCAGTAACTACCACTGCCTTCCTGGGACAAGCCTGTAACTATGACAACAAAAAGGGTGGTTTACAAGCTGTGTTGGACAATGTTTTAAAGGTACAGTTTGTAGAAAAAAAAACTAAGGTCAATGTCAGTAATTCTTACACTGTACCTTTAAAGGTACAGTGTGTAAGAAATACTGACATCTAGTGGTAAAGATGGGTATTTGAAAGAAAAGATGTTTTCTTTCAAATGACTTCATATTCCGAGCACTGTTGTGAATGTATGGTGGCTGTTAGTGGCCCAAATTCTCCCAGACAAACAAATGTTTTCATCTGTGAGTTGATCCAGTGGTCTCAGGTGTAGCTATGACTGTACTATGAGTAACAACAGTACTTTTTATGTTTTTGAGGCATTACTTTTCCCAAACAGTCTCTAACTCCCATTAAACAAAGCTGGTACAGCAGTTTGAAAGTTCAGAGGGTTCTTACATCACACACATTGTTTTGTCCATTCAGGGACACCATAGTAAAAGAGGTGGAACAAATATGGCAGCCTCCATATGTGCACCGCCCAGCAAGTAGATATAAATGACTCATTCTAAGAAAATAAACAAATAACAGCTATTCTATTGCAGTGATAACACATCAGTGGAAACAAAGTTCTGCTTTATATATTGCATTTTTTCTGGCTTTGATCTTTGATTTTTTTACATACTGTACCTTTAAGTAAGAACAACTTGGATAAGTGGGTTGTATTAGAGGTTCTCAACCTTTTCTCGACAAAGTACCCCTTGTGAAATATATTCTTGCTTAGTGTCCCCTATGTACTGCGAGTATTTTTGGTTGGAAATACTGTATATATTAAAAAAAACAACCAAAAAAACCAAAAAACAGTACTTTGTCTATTTTGTCTGGGTTATTTAACTGGAACTGTGTAAAACAATGGTGATTTCACCTTCTTTGTTCCTTGGTCTTCTTTCTTTTCAGTCTGATTCTTACTAAGCTTCAAACACACCTCCATTGTTTGCATTGTCAACGTGACAGTGCCTGACAGTTGATGTCATTTGACCGTTAACAGGTTGGGTCAAATCATGTCAGTATGTGAAAGACATTGTATTTCTTTTTTAAGATAATGAAATAGTGGCCCAGGTTACATGATGTTTTTTAATTTGGAATTCATTTTTCCAAATTAAAACATTCAGAATTAAATTTTTCTCCTCCATGTTTACATGGAAATGATAATTCCGAATTAAGGTTTACATGGAAAACACGTTTATCTAATTCCGCTTTAGATCTGGGGGTTGGGAAGGGTTTTGATTGGACAGGGGGCGGGCGACGTATTTACGTCTTTTACACAGATGCCGGTTCCTGCTCCTATTTGTTTCGACTACGACATGAAAACCACATCATAACCACATTTTCATATTTTTATTGTAGTTTTGTAGCAGCAGCTCGACACTAACATAGTACTTCATTCCGCTTGCTGGCATGGTCCAACGCTTGTTTCACATGCACTTCAACAAGTGCCATTACAACAGGACAAGGTAAGCAGCATGCGCAGAACAACAGGAATTAACTTAGACCGGAATAAAAGGTTACATGAGAAGTGAATTATTTAATTTGGAATTTAAAAGGGGAATAAACCAACCACTTAGTTTGGAATTAAGTTTTATTCGGAATTTGTGTTTTCACTCGGAATTAAGGGTTTACATCGTCTTCTTAAAGCGGAATTTACTTTTATCCGGAATTAAACAGGAATTATAACTCTCATGTAAACGCAGTCAATGTAAAACTGTTTTCAGTTATGAATGTACTCTTACATTAATTGAAATCTTTATTAGATCAATTTTATTGAAGGCCAAAAAATTTGTATTTAATATTAACAAAAGCAAAATAAATATTAAATAATTTCACGTACCCCTGGAATGCCCTAGAATATCCCCAGGGAAACACATACCTCATATGAGAAATTGTGGGTCAGATTATTCATTTTGACTGGATTCTGGACTTCATCTTAGCTTTGATTGCAGCACTGTAATTTAAAAACAACTGCATCCACTAGGGATGCACTATACAGTATGTGAATTTTGGCCAATATCCAATATAAAATATTGATACACTGAAATATCGCAATATTTTCACATGGCGATATCAAATTGATAATTAAAAAGCGGTATCGATCTATTTTACTTACAAAATCTCACAAAATTTAATCATTCTCTTTCAAAATCTCACAATATTATGTGAATTCTGGCAAGATTTCGTAACAGAACTATGAAATGTGAGATTTTGTTAGTAAAATAGATAAATACCATGTTTTTGAATGTCAATATATCAGCATATGAAAATATCACGAAATTTTTGTGAATTCTCACGAGATTTTGTAATAGAATGATGAAATAATGCGAGATTTCATTTGTAAAATAGATTAATACTGCGTTTTTAAATGTCAATATGATATCAGCATATGAAAATATCGCGATATTTCAGTGCATCGATATTTTTTCCCACCCTTAGTCTTTAGAAGTTTTAAAGTCTGTAAAAACGAAGTTTTTGAAGAAGAATCAGTTCAATATCGGTGGGGTGGCTGATGTCCGATGCTCAGTTTTAAGGCTGATATAGGCTGATACCAATAGGGGGCCCATTATATCGTGCATCCCCAGCATCCACCCTGGTGTAGTCCTTCCGATGACGTTAGATGCAGAGATGATAAATACTTGCAACTCATGCAATTCTTATTTCATCGTTCATGTGACATGTATGCTGTATGAATAGAGTTAGAAATGTGATGTTTTGCGCTGATAAGCGTGATGTAAAAGGAGCCTCAGAGACATGAGCATAAAATGGAACATTTACTGTTTTACTCGGTACAAAAAGGATTTATTAATTTCATTTAAAATATTTAGAAAACCTTTTTTTTTAGATGTTCAGAACAGAGCATACCCCAGCATGTCACCATATGTGTTGGCTGGCGGGTGCTGTGGCTTCTTCCACCAGAGACCCAGAGGACTTCATTATACTTCCCTCCCCTCCCTCCACCAGCACTTCCCCATTCCCTCTCGCCCTCTTTCTCTACACTCCTTTCATCTCCTCTTCTCCACTGCAATCCTATTTTAAATCTTCTGTCCTCCATCTTCTCTCTCTTTTCTTTCCCATTTTATCTTTACTTAACTGTCGTTCTCAGTTTTATTCAGCTTACTCTAAGTGTGGTGTCGTTGTAGCATACAAAAATACATTAAGTTAAAAAATGCATGGCAAATGAAAGAAAACCCCACATATTTATACCCGAATGCAACACAACTGTAACTGAATTTGTGTAAGTATTTTGAGTTGTTCCGATACTGATATCAGAAATGCCTCTGGTACTGCCAAAAATTGTGGTATTGGTTCTTCTTCGCTGCTTTTAACTTTGCGCTTTGCTGCAGTCTGCAGCCTCTTGTTTTTGAGGGGGTTTTGGTCACCTGTCAGACAAGGAGCTAATCGGAAACATGTTGGTGGTGAGGCAGTTTTTCACGCTGGATTCTCCCACCAGCAAGACTATGAATGTCTTCAATTCGCTGTATTCATTCATGTTTTACAAAGAGTTTAACCTGAGTCGGACTAGGGCGGACGAATCTATTAAACACATTTCAGAGTTCAATATAGAAACACAGTTTTCAGCTGTAGCCTATCGGGTACCATGATACTACAGTCACTTCTTCCGCCAAACCAATCACAAATGCAGACCCAGGCAAAGCTGAATTGGAATTCAGTGACGTGTGATCTTTATTATAAGAGGTCATGCACAAAAGTTTAAAGGGAAGTTTGTTTTTCAACCTGGCCTATTTTCTAGCATGAAATACGTTCATTACTCACCCAACAGTTTTGGCAACTTATTCCTTCGTATTTTTACCCCAGCCAGCGACAGTGATACATATAATAATCACCACAAGAGCTGCCAGCTCCAGGGGGTCCGACTAATGTTTCGTAACAAAATATTTTATAAGGTTGGCAGACAATCCTTATTTAAGCTGCGCGTGCCCTCACTTCCATTGCATTGGACAACGTTGACCTGTAGTGACAAAACTCCATAAATTCAATTGCACTAAAACTGTTTGGGTGAGGAAATGAACATATTTCAGGCTAGAAAATAGTCCAGGTTGGAAAAAAACCCAAAAACTTCCCCTTTAAATGCCAGGGCTGCACCTAAAATGCTTTTAATTTGATGCTTTTTCTTTTCTTTTTTTTTATAAATATCATATCGACGACAGATTTTTTTTATCGATAATCTTTCTTCTATATCGTCCAGCCCTAAGTCGACTTTACCACCGTGATAATCACAGTCATGCAGGCAGAATATGATTTTTTTTTTTTTTAACATACTGTATTGGTATCAGTACTCGTATCTGCTGATACCCACAGCACATGGTTTGGGATGTAAGCAAACCAAAACTATAAAAACTTAAGCTGATACACCTCAACTCTTCTCTGTATGGACATGACCTGAACTTAAATCACACTGGCTCTAAACAGTTAAAGCTTAGGGGACCCACCTGGTTAGGGCAGGACGATTATGGAAAAAAATTATAATCATGATTATTTTGACTGATATTGAAATCATGATTAGTATACACGATTATTCATCGATTTTATAAAAAGTGTTTATTGAACCACCAAAACTCAACCTCAAATATAACTTTAGAAAAAAATAAAACTGGAAATAAATTAGAAAGAAGTAAAGGAGTAAAATAAGAATAATATATTGAAATAATAATAGCAATAAATATGAATACCCAGTCTACAATGCATTCCTGTTCTATACTCCCTGCAGTTTGCTTCCTATAACTCCACCAGTCTGCTCACTTCAGGATTAATCATTTTTAATTGATTACAGTGTTTTTGTGATCGTGAAAAGGCAAAATTGAAATAATGATCAAAATTATTAATTATCCTGCCCTAACTTCCGTTGGGAACTACTGGGGCACCACTCTGCTTGCTTCTCAGAACCATTTATCTCATCAGTCCTGACTAGCTTGTGATCATGACATCTACATCACCTTATGATTAAAATTACAATCTAAGTTGATGATCCCGATGTAGGGATGGACATTTCGATACCTTGGAGTCGATACTTCGAAACCAGCCAGACAAAATATCGGAATCGATACTTTTGTGAGTATTGCGATACCACTGTACAGATACAAAACATGCAATTTGTTTCTATTTCTGAGAGTTTTAGGCAATGAAATGATGAAAGCAGCCAGATTCTAGCTTTCGTATCACATGATTGTGGTAGCCAATCAGATTAGAGCTTCCGTATCACACGATAGTGGTAGTCTATCAGATTCTAGCTTCCATATCACATGATTGTGGTAGCCTATCAGATTCTAGCTTTCATATCACATGATGGTGGTAGCCTATCAGATTCTAACTTTCATATCACATGTTGGTGGAAGCCTATCAGATTCTAACTTCCGTATCACATGATGGTGGTAGCCTATCAGATTAGAGCTTCCGTATCACATGATTGTGGTAGCCTATCAGATTCTAGCTTCCGTATCACATGATTGTGGTAGCCTATCAGATTCTAGCTTCCATATCACATGATGGTGGTAGCCTATCAGATTCTAGCTTCTGTATCACATGATGGTGATAGCCTATCAGATTCTAGCTTCAGTATCACATGATCGTGATAGCCTATCAGATTCAAGCTTCAGTATCACATGATTGTGTTAGCCTATCAGATTCTAGCTTCAGTATCACATGATGGTGATAGCCTATCAGATGTCATGATGATGTTGCTACTGTTACGCAAGAAAACCAATCTCCCGAAGAAGAAAAGCAGAACCCAGTATGAATATTAATGAATAAAATTTTAATTTTTTATTTTTGATTTTTTTTATTTTTAAATCTAACACCAATCAATTTTTATCCTTGCTACTATTCCCACCCCCCCCCTCCGCGTACTACAACCCCCACTCTTTTCTTTCTCCCCCCCCCTCCCTCCCCCTCACGCCCCTCATTATTTACGGACATTTTTTTATATCATTTATTTATATTATTTTACTTGAAAAATTAATTTTTCCTTCCCTCCCCCCTCTCTCTTTTTTGTTTGAGTGATAAATTATGTGGAAATCTTCAATTCAACATTAAATTATTTTTTAACTCACTTTTTTTTTGGTGTATTTTATCATTTTTTCCCTACCTTTTCTTAGAGGATTACCTTCCCCCACATCCTTCACCCAGCATCACTAAATCACCACTATTTTCTTAATAGAACTACCCCCTTTTAAAAAATCAAAATTTACCTTATTTCATTAACGCTTTTGCGCCAAAAACGCAATTTTTTTTCAGCTTTTTTTTTCACATTCTTTTTCTTCTTTATTCCTCTTTCTCGTCCCTTTTCAAAGTTAGTATATATATGTGATGATGACGATGATGATGTTTTGTTGTCTTTCAGTGGTTTAATGCAGGTTATTGTACATTATGTTTTAGTAAATTTATTACATTTTCTATTTTAACATTAATAAATTTGATTTTTTTAGTTAGTATACATTATGTTATTTGATAACTGAAAGACATTTTTTATCTATTTTTATTTGATTTTATCGTCACTATAATTAATATTGTTTTAAAAGCATTTTTTCTAGTACTTCTGTTCTCAGGTTTTACTTATATCTAATATTGCCTTTGCATTCAAGATATTGATGCAAAATGTACAATCATGTGATTTTCTTTTAAAGGACAAAAAGTATCGGTATCGATTTCGGTATCGGTGAAAAAGTGCCATAAACTGGTATCATATCGACATAAAAAATTTCGTTATCGCCTATCCCTATCCCAAAGACTTACATATGCATACTGTCTGGGGGTAGGTATTGGCAAAGATACATGGGTCACGATATAATACAATACTGTGATATTGTGACACTGCGATATATTACGATATTCTACGGAAATTCAGAGAAATTTAAAATGCAGCTTGGAATAAAAGTTGTACCTATGTACATACATCAGATGACTAAAACAATAAAATGAGTCAAAATCAATTAAATTCAGTTTCTCCATGTCCCATTTATTAAACTTGGACAGGTTTCTTTGCCACTTTGATCTCATAATAAAACTTTTAACAATCGTCCCCCTGAACATAAATATTTGTTACTTTGTGAAAACCCAACAGAATAAATGTGCAAATAAAATAAAGTGCTTTTGAAAACTATATTACCACAGCTGAGCTGAAATAGTATACTGTAAATGTACATGAATTCATGTGAAATTAGTAAAACAGTCAAACAAAGTAGTGTATATGAAAATGCATATTAGTGCATATGAGAAACAAATAAGATTTCATCAGTCTGTTACAAAATCTCACGAGATTTCATTAGTAAAATAGATTGAAACCCCATAAAATCGGCATATAAAATATCGCAATGTTTCAGTGTATCGATATTTTGTCCCACCCCTAATACTGCCATTAACTGGTGCGCAAACACAGCACCAAGAGATTAATCCTGAACCATAGCCCTGCAGAAGAAACACCACTGCACAAACTTCTATGGTTTACTTTGTATATTTCTCAACCCCCTTTTTTCTAACTAATAGAGTGATAGCATACAGTAAATATTCAAGTGAGTGTCTTCTACATCTTTTTTCTCTCTCTTTCTGTGTTCTTCCCTCTGACCATCTGTCCTACGCTGCCATTGTCTGTGTGAGTTTCACACCTTCTCAGCTGGGTTCTGGCCACACAGCCTGGTTTCATGTGATGGAAAGAGAGATAGGAGATGAGATAAGAGACTAAGTCCCGGCTCCTGCCCTTTCCCGAGAAATAAAAGGGCTTAAATTAACAGTTCATCCGATTATGATATTTCTGATGAAAACACAAGAAATAAAAAAGGTTTTCTTTTTTGTTGTTGTTTTTTTTTTTTTAGAAAAAAAAATCCAAGTGCCCAGAGATTACACATTTATTACATTCTACATATTCTGTCTTCTAAAACTAAGCCTTGTGCATTTTTTAACTATTAATAAATTTAATTAAGCATTTGAATTGAATTGTGTCTAAATACACTTGTCTGTGAATGACGGGATAACATTTTAGTGTGTTATAATAATGATAAGTCAGTAAGTATTTTTGATTCACGAGACAAGAATTGTCTCAAAACATAAACGCATAAAGGTAAATTATCACAGCTTTCAACACTCAAAATCATGTTAAGTGTTTCATCTGTCCCTAATATCTTGGAATCACTTCTGAAATAAAGTATTTTTCATTTCATTACAAAGTGATTGGAAGCCGTTTTAAGCATTAAAGACACATAAAGGAACTTTAAACAGTTTGACGCGCCCCTTATTGTCGGCTTAACTCGCATCTATCTTGTATCGTACCTGTACTGTGATTCACTCCAGCCACTAAAAGACAGTCTTATCTTCACTCTTGTTCTGTCCCTTCCTCTCTTTGTTTTCCTCTCTTCCTTGGGAAATGTTTCCTCGCATTTGTTTGCCAAGTCCGACATGATGCGCGTTCAAAACACCCGCTGTGTTCATATCTGGTTCGCATCCGTTTGCTTGTAAGTGACACGGTGTGCGACCGATTGTGGGCTGTAACGGCCCCTTCCTGGAACCAAAACTTACACAGCGCAGTTTCTGAGCCTCGGGACGCCTCTGGGCAGTGACGGTTCGAAAATGTGCATAACGAGTCAGAAACGCAGATTTGTAAGGTCTAAAAGTTACGCTGTGTGTCTTTAATGGAAATTGTGTTCTAAGGTTATGATTCCCCTCAGAGGAAAAATCAAACTATCTTTCATTCAAGAAAAAGCTGCAGTCAAGAAGACTGGATTAGATTCTATTGCTTGTCTTTCTAACGGCATGGGTTCAATCGACTGCGCACGTGCACATGAAAGCATCCTTGTAAGCCCTGTGACGGGATGTCCAGCAAAGATGCGCTCGACAGGCATCGGGAAAGGCCTCTCCATTTTTTCCCCCCTTTCACTGGTTTTTGTACAATGGCAGATGCAGTAGAGAGAGTGGCTCAGTGCATAACGCGCGTCAAACACTCAAAATCTCAAAAAAACAAGCGCGAGATGCTGCTATGCGCGCCATGCCATATGCGCGTAATGCACCATAGAGTGTTCCACGCCTCCTAGACACGTGTCGGCCATTGACTTTGCATGTAAACCTGACGCCCAAATTAGGGATGCAGGATATAATCGGCCCCCTATTGGTATCGGCCTACGTTGGCCTCAAAACTGAGTATCGAACATCGGCCACCCCACCAATATTTAATCGATATTTAACCAATCAGCCCGCTGTTTCTAAAGTCTGAGAAAAAAATATTCTTCTTCATCAAAAATGTATTTTTTACAGACAGGTGGGAAAAAATATCAATACACTCAAATATCACGTATTTTTCCTATGCTGATACCATATTGACATTTAAAAATGCAGTATCGATCTATACAAAATCTTGCGATATTTCATCGTTTTGTTTTGAAGTCTTGCAAGAATTCACGAAAATTTTGTGATATTTTTATATTCTGATATATTGACATTTAAAAACGTAGTGTCAATCTATTTCACTAACAAAATATTGCGATATTTCATCGTTCTGTTATAAAATCTTGGGAGAATTCACGAAATATCATGAGATTTTGTAACAGAACAATGAAATCTCGTGAGATTTTGTAAGTTAAATAGATCAATACCGCGTTTTTAAATATTGATTTAATACTGTCATATGAAAATATTGCGATATTTCAGTGTATTGCTATTTTTTTTCCCACCCCCATTTTTCAAAGTGTCGGAAACAGATAACAACAAAAACTGCAATTGCTGCTTATTTTTTCAGCTTTAATATCAGTATCAATATCGGTTATTAGCCACATGAGTTTTAAAATATCGGCATATCAGATATCGACCAAAATTCCAATATCATGCATCCTAGCCCAAATTTCATTTGGTGTGTATGCACCGTTAGTCTGTGACCCCCCCAGAACACCCTCAGATTTAGTCTTTAATCACAATCAAAACTGACTATGTTTATAACAGTTACCTTTATTAGTAGAGCAATACTATGCCCTAACTCCCCCGGTTAATAACAGCAGTAACAAACCCTGTGGTTGGTCACTGCAGTGACTAACAGTGACTAACCTGACGGTTTCATCTCATCAGAAGCACCAGTTGCCCCATCAGCACACTGCATTTTAAAATGATGCTGGATGTGTTTGTACCCAGCAGGTGGCAATTAGATGGTGGAGTATATAAAGACAGAAAAATAATGCTATGGTGCACCACTTGCCCTTTTAGCCACTTCACCATGAGGATGTGATCCCTGACGCTCACGGGACCAGCTGAGGGCTCATGGAAGAAGTTCAGGAATGATGACTTGCCCATTTGTACATGAAGCTGCTTTCATATGATTTGAATTGTGCATTTATAACCAAATATATCACCATAAAAATGAGAATAAACAGGTTTTAGTGGACTTAAAAATGTTATTTTTTTCTATTTACTATTTTCTTTTGACATTCTGTATGTTATTTTTCCTCATCTATGTCTGGTTTCTAATGGTCTCTGCACACACAGTTTTGACTCTCATGATATTTTTAGCTATTTACCGAGGGTTTCCTTTAAAAAATAAAAATTCAACTTCAAGATTCATGAGAATATTTTGTTGAATAAGGCTAAATGTGTTTTACACCAAAGACAGACAGCTCATAGAGGTTTTTTCACAGTGTGCTATAAAATGAAAATGCTTTTGGTCTTTTACTAATAAAAAATGGCTTGCTTTTATTTAAGTGTATTTAAGCTATATGAAGAACTTTACCCCTTCTATAAGTCATCCTCAAAATGATTCATACCCTCCAATTAAATAAGGAAAAAAAACAGCAGTCAGTGAAAAAAGTTCGAATTTACAAAAGTAATAATAAATAAATTTGTGAATTGGTTTTGAATTGTGGTTCAACAAACATAAAAAAACCAACAAAAAATAAAACATGTAAATAAGGATGATGGGGCCCCGAAGCCTTTTCTTTTTAAACTAGACTTTGAGACAATCAGATGTTTTCTGTAACGTCCAATCAGACTTCTGCACCTGTCGACAGGTATTTTGACCCACTGCTCATGGGAAAAAAGCTCTAATGTGTTTGGAATAGTTTTGTTTGTTTGTTTTTTTAAACAATTATTTTCAATCACAATTCAAAAGCAATATTTTATTTCCCTAAATTATAATTTTGTGATTTTTTATTTATTATTAGTTTCTTGTTATTCGACTTACTACTGTATTGTAAATTTAGCCTTTTCTTTAATTTGAGAGTATGAATAATTTTGAGGACAGCTGTACATCAAATAGTCTTACACGAGAGAAAGGTGCACCCCTAAATATAGCTGTTTGAATAATGTTGATTAAAAGCTTATGTATGCTTAAATAACCACAAGCATGATGCATGGACATGCACACAGACATGCTGACAGATCAGCTGGTGGCTTGGTTTCACCCGTCTGGCTTGGAGCAAGCAGATCTGTTCAGATCAGTCACGGCTGACAGAGGCTCTGATAGCTGTACGTGTGTGTCTGTGAGTGTGTGTGCGTGCACGTGTGTGTGTGTGTTTGCGCTTGGGTGGGGGCAGGTGATACTGTAACACCTGTTCACCAGGATCACTTACCTCAGGGGGCTTTGCGGCATACACGCACATGCTCACACACTCGCAGACACATGCATAGTCAGTGCAGCCCAGTGGTTGGCAGAAAAAAAGCACCATTTGGGACGTTCACGCTCCAATGTGCAATCTCTCTCTCTCTCTTTCTGCCCGTCTTTCTCTCTTTCATTTGCTATTATACATCTTGGCGACATAGTGGCACATTTGATGATGCTGACACAATAAGTAATAACCAGAGACTTAATGAAAATAGAGACAAATATAGTTCAAAAGATTCAAAATACGTTTCATTAGAGAAAATGAAACACTTCATCTGGTGGGTTGAGCATAGGGTAATAAACCAATAAACAAAACACTCAAACAACACATCTTTAGTCTTGATGAATAGGTATTCCAGTTGAAAATCTTCATTCATTGCATGAAGAAATGTTTTGAACAATGGAAATCAAAATCATTAACCCATGGAGGTCTGGATTCAGGATCATACTCTAAAAAGTGGAAAGATCAGATCTCAGGTAGGACCGTCTCGATAACAAAATTTGTTGTGCGATTAATTGCCTCAGAAATTATTGTGATACACGATAATATCGCGCTAAACCATTGAAAAAGTCAGACAAGCTGAAGCATTAAAATTGGACAAAAAACACTCAAAGGTAGAATTTTTAAAGGCTTTTCACTGAAAAAAAAGTGAATCAGAGCAGTTGTCATGTACAGTAACAAGCTACTTTCTATTAATCTAGATATATTTACTTTTAAAAGTATCACCGCTCAGTAACTATATTTTAATGAAGAGGTAGTAGTCACAATCAGAGCTTTTACAGATTATTGTTACTGGTTATAACATCCTGACAGACAGAAAAGCCCTCAAATAATAGTTGTTTTGACAGAAGTCTACTCCAGAAATGTAATCCTCACAGTTAATTCCCTCAGTGTGTGAGTGCATGTGTGTGTGTGTGTGTGTGTGTCTGGATCGCACTGTGGTGAAATGTGATGCCCCCGCTGTCCTCTCTTCAACTCTACACGTCGGCTGCTGCTCCGTTGGTGATATCTGTTGCATACTTATGGGCCGTAGTTTTCACGAAAAGGTCAAATCGGGGAAAATCATCACACGGAATGACCAAGAGGAATTAAAGTAAAAGTGTAGCTTGAGGCTGGGAGGACGTTAGAGAGGCAAACGAAGAAAGTGATGAGTAAAAGATAGCCGTGCACTGATGGAGGGGGGAAAGGGAGGCAAAGCAGTGATAGAGGTGTAGAACGGTACAGATAGTTTAATTATGCTCAGTTGGGGACACACCTGCAACAACTTTTGTTGCACACGGACACAAAATTGTTCTCATTAAATTGTCCACATGGAGAACTGTGTCCCAGCAGACCGCCATCTATGGAAAGAGGATCGTCATGCTTGCACACAGCAAAAAAACGGTCTTTGCTGTCACTGCAAACTGCTGGATACACGGTTATCTGCAGAAAAAAACATGTACACCCTCTGATGATGACATTTATGCCACAAACATTCACGGCTGTGCCTGGTGTTCTGCCCCATTTAAAGAGAAGTTCTTTTTTTCTTCAAAAAAAGTAGGGCACAGGAAAGAAAAAGGTTGACTTAGAGAATTGAGTAACTGGATGACTTTATGTTAGGTTTGCAGAGTGCCTCTATGAACTTTAATCAAGTGACTTACCAGCAGAAATACTGGCAACTGCTGCCATTTTCACCAGCAAGATGGTCCAAAGCATGAGAGGTGAATATGTTTTTCTTTTATAAGGCAACATGCTTGATTCTAAACCTAAATAGGTTTAAATATTAAAAGATCAAGTTAGACTTTTTGTTTCTAATAATAATGGATTAGATTTTTAACCTCTCACACACTCCTTAGGGTAGATCTTTTTTCTTTCTCCCCTCATCTTATTTTGGGATAATACACCACATATATTATCCCCCCACCCCCCCGGGGAAAGACAAAAAAGGGGGGCCACTTTTTTCCTCCCCCCCCACCACCCCCCCCGCCACCCTCCACCCCCACAATCCCCCCCTGGGGCAAAGGGGGGTTAATGTTTTTCCCCAAGAAAACAACCCATTACTGGGGGAGGGGGATTTCAACCCCCAATCCTTATTTTGCACCCTTTTCCTCCCCACACCCCTTTTTTTTTCTTTTAAGATAATATTCTTATTATTTTTTAATTATGAATAAACAAATAAAAATTTTTTTAGGGGTGATATTGATATTTTTTTTTTAACAGAGGGCCCATATAACCTGCAAAAATTTGGGCCCAATACTGCATTTGAGCCCAAAATTAATATAATGATGGTCACAATGAAAACTAATTTTGAAAACTATCTTAAGATAAATCAAAGAAACATAGCACTTCAAATAAATGTATAAAAGAGAAACAGTGCACTTGTAAACAAATATAAAATAAAAACCTTAAACATGCACAATGAATGTATAAAAAAGAAACTGTGCACTTGAAACAATATCATAAAGAAACATTACACGTGTAATGTATACAGTATATATACATATATATATATATACACACATATATACATATATATATAACTGTCTATATAAATATATAAATGTATATATATATATATACATATACATACGTACGGATGCGGGCATGAAAAAGTTCCCCCTTTTTCTGCCAGAAGTAGTGCAGTAATAGTGCACTATTACTGTCTGAACCATAGACTGTATATAATTACTGGACGTAGCTTCCGGTCTCTTCTGAATAGAGAAATGTGAAGCCAGGTGGGCGTGTCTTACCGTCGCCATCTTGCCGTGTCACGTACGTCGTCACTCCAGGAAAATACTAAAATGGGCACAGCGCGGCCGCGGGGCAAATGATTGACAGCTGACGTACTGTGGGCTAAACGCTAACTGAGCTAACACGAAACTAAGAGGAGCTAACAAAGATAAGCCCCCTAAGCGGCATGGTTAAGGTAAGACATGCTTAGACTTGCAATTCGCTGACTAAACACCGCCGTTGTGCGACTCTGTAACAAACTGAGACCTTATTAAGAGCAAAGAAGGAGCAACTAGAGCCTCCGGTCGGCAGGCGGAGCTTCCGGTCTGCCGCATGTCAATCATAAGGACACGCCCTTAATTATGTGTAATTTGAAGAATAAATAACATCTAAACGAATGAGTTATAAAAAAATTCACCCCCTCACAGTTGACATGAAGGTAAACTTGACCTAATAAACCTAAAATGATTTTTGAACCAGGCTGTAAACCTGTTTATTTCTGCTGTGAAGTTGGCGTTTTTAACATGGGAGTCTATGGGGATTTGCTCGCTCTTGGGAGGATTACACTATTGCAACAAGGAAGCGAGCTTCACTGTTCTGAGGCGGAGTTTGCCCCTTGGTCTGAACAATTTCTCCTGCGAATCATCGTCATCACGCACGGTGTCCAAACTTGGCGTATGGAAACGTCCTTATTCCGGGCATTCATCTAAGCTCTGCTATTGTTCCCCCTGGGAACGCGGGCGTTTCTCTGTGTCGAAACAAATTAGTTGACAAGTCGCTGGTAAGTGGCTGGCAGTCAGCAGAAAGGGGAGTTTTTTCATGCCTGGATCTATATATATATATATATATATATATATGTATGTATATTAGGGATGGGCGATATTTTATCGTGTGCGATATATCGTCAAAGAAATTCCCCACAATAACAATTTGAACTTATCGTTTTTATCGTGAGATGACAATTTATCAGGTTGTTTGCAGTTGCACTACTTTGGTTTTTTTAAAAGGCCAATTTAGTTTTGCTGTTTGCATCGTTTGAATAAATGTGGAATTTGGTCTCTCATATTTCAGACTTGTTTAATTGGTGTCACTAGTTTTGCAATACAGGTGCACTACTTGAACTTAATTGACATAGTTTAGTGGCTTCTAGTACTTTGTAGGGCTTTCAGGACAGAATTTAGTGACAAATTTATAATACAAAATATTTTGCTGATAGTTTTTATCGTCACTTATCGTTACCGTGATAAATACAAGAAATTATCGTGATACATTTTTTAGTCCATATCGCCCATCCCTAATGTATATATATATATATATATATACATATATATATATACATATTAGGGCTGGGGAAAAATATTGATACACTGAAATATCGCAATATTTTCATGTGAAGATTTCATACTGATATTTAAAAACGCAACATTGATCTAGTCCATCAACGGAATCTCGCGAGATTTCATTGTTCTCTTACGAGATTTACGAGGGATTGGGAAACTAAATGAAGAAAAAGGGAAGTTGAAGTAGAGTAGAAAAGAACTTTGAAATAGAGATCAGGGAAGAGTTAGAGAGTGATGAAGGTGGAGAAATGTTTTCACCCCATGTTGAGTCACTGATCTGCAATCAGTCTGCACTATGTAAATTATTGATCAGCCTTCCGCCAGTCTGTATGACTATGTTCTACTAATATACTTGTATTTAAAAAAACAGAAAAAAAGAAAATAAACTGTTTATATTTGCTTTTTTGTTCTTTTCCTTCTCTTACATTAATGATGATGCAGTCAGTTTAACCAAATCTATTCAGTGAATAAGCGAACCTATATTTTTATGGTCCTGCACACACACACATGCACATATACTGTGAGAATACTCAGAAGGAGGAGTTGTAACTGTCATGTTGCAGAGTAGACCTCTAAACCAACTTGCCTGCAGGAAACAGTATCTTGATAGACCACACAAACCACATACTCATCTCCAAAAGAAGTAATCTCAGTTTGTGAATTCTTGCACAGAAACATCTTTACATCACAGGATTTATCAAAGACGGAGAAGTTTACAAACTGTTGTGGTTTTTGCAGGACTGTCAAGCCTCAGCTTGAAACTTGATACGTGCTCCAACGAAGAGAAAAAGGTGTAGAGACAGAGTTTAGATTTAAAACCAACTTTTTGCCGCTGTCCGGTGAAGTTGTTTGTTCGCTGCCATCTTCCAGCGAGGAAACATTACTGGCTGTGTGTTTATATCCAGTCAGAGCATGCGCTGTTAGAACGCAACCTCACAGCTTTCCAATTCAACATGATACCTCAATTGGCTTGGGAAAAGGACTATTCCACCCTGTGAAACCGAAAGAAAATCCTTTCGGTTTGGGACTTTAATTCAGATTGAGGTGTACACATTTTCATTCTGATAGAGCGTTTAAACCGGAAGCAAATGGTATATTTGGCTCTGTGTAAACACAAATACTGATATCGTGCTCAGTTACGGACTTACAGTATATTCTGACTTCTAGATTAAGATGGCTGCGAGAGGATGTTGCATAACAGGTATGTACAGTACTGTCTTCACAACATAAGTTACCTATGTTGGAGTTCATGTGTAGAAACTGTAATAATGCTTTGTATGAAGTATCATGTGATGTCGAACCTTCTAAGACCAGTTCACATGACAACGACGAGGCAGTAAAACATTAAAGGAGTGATGACATAACAGTTAAAAACTAGTTTATGTTGTTGGCATTACTGCGTATGTAAATACTCCAAAGAAAAAAAACGGCATTTTTTACAGCGGAGTATTGTTTTGAAACGCCAGACCTCACTTCCTCAGTAATACAGTTGGGTCCGGTGATGATATGGAGCTTTACCCGGAGACCACGTTGACTTCATTTTGATTGGCTACACCTTATTTGGCTGTGACCTTATTTGGAGAATCTAGGTCAAGCTGCGGTCGGAGTTTGCTAAAGGCTAACTGCTAGCAACATGGGCAGTTCAGAGAGTGTGAGCTACGTTTATCAGACAAGACAGCATTTAGAAAATAAATAAACTTACAGGTAATGACAAGGTTGTGGCCCCCTCCCTCAGTGTTGCTGCAGAAGTTTTCTTTTAAATCCATTTGTTTGAAAATCCAGACCTGACTGCACAGAAGTTACTACTAGCTCCATACACGAAGCTGAATCAGACAGGGAGGGGAGGGGGGGAGCGGACGGTGCATAAACCGTTGGGAGAGAGAGAGAGAGGGGGGGGGGGGGGGCTGTTTACTTGATAGTGTGCTCTTATTGGAGCAATTAAGTTACGTAGAATGATAGCCTGCTGTCTGATTCAACTGTTTCTGAGCAGAGAGACAAAGCTGACAGACCATAAACAGGAACTTTGATTCTCACTCTGGACATTCACATGGCCTCATCAGTGCACAACAGATCATATTATACACCCAAAACCCCAGAAAAGTGAAATTTGATGTCATGGCACCTTGAAGGGCCTTCAGATAGAACGCGGTTTTCGCTGCGCATACCGCGGGATAGGGCGCAGAACAGGCGGCAGAGCACGGCGGCAGCAAGCACTTCGGGCTGGTGTTGCTAATGCTATGTTCCATTTCAACTCGGAAGTCGGAAATTCCCAGTTCCGAGTAGGAAGTTTCTACTGGAACGGCCCCCTGATTTCCCACTCGGAAAGTCAGACAACTCCTAGTTCAGATTTAAAGATGGCCGCGCCCTGTGTTAGCAGTTTTAGAAGCTTCTGTAATGTTACATTTATTTACACTCCTTACTTATATTTTGTTGCATAAATCAGTCGTACACGTAGTATTGGTTTATACAGATGTAGGGGGAAGCTGCTGTAGTATAATTCACATTTTTCATGTGGTATATGTGAACTACAACGCCAGCTGTGCCAACAACGGCTAATAACAATAGCCTTAGCAAACATGTTATTTTGCTAGGCTGCTAACTGGTTTTCCGACCAGTGAGCTGGAACGCAAGTTGGTCGGGTGTGATGTCACCCCCCAGGTTCAGGTTCGCCCAGGAGCTGCATTCTTTCACACAGACCGCTTCCAGGTTTACTTCAGGCTGAACAAGGACCACTTTTTTTCTGAACTGGCCTGTCCTATTGGATGCGCTAGGATGTTGTCACAGGGTGCTGTGCCCAAATTTAAATCTTTCAATTCCGGGGCAGCGGTACCGGCACGGCGGCATGCGCTTGCGGTCACCTCGTGCGCCACTGAGCTCGCCGGCATGGCGGAATGCTCTGCTGCCGTGGTGACACATGCACAATGAATGGGTTTGACGCTGGCCGGCTGCGCTTTGCACGTTTGATGTGAAGGGCCCTTTAGCCTTGTTGCGTTCTGGCCTCTCGTTTACATCGCAGCAGAGTTTTGATTTTTACTCCAGAGTAAAATTTTCTGACAACGCAAGCCGTTAGCTTGAATGTTACGTTAACGGAATGTTAACAGGAGCAGGAATCTCTCAACAACGGCGCGTTTCATGTCATCCTGCACTTGTGCGCTCAGACCCTGGCGGGCCTGAGAGAGCCGGTTGATCAGCCTTTTTGGGGGTAAAACGCAAAGGAAAGAGTTTTACGCTGATGAGTGGATGAGTGTTTTAAAAAATGCGTTTTGAATGCGCCAGCAAAAGTGCCATGGGCTAAAACAGCCAAAGCCAATGGGATGGTCGCGCGGAAAATGCTACAGCTCTGTCAGGTGGCAAGTGAGGTGTTTTTTCCGTTGATCGAATGTTTGACTTGTGCCAATCCAGGGATACAACCTACAATTGATAACTGCCAATCAATTACTTTAATTTTAGATCTTTATTCATTGACTAGTTACTAATATTTAAGAAATAAATAGCTGGCTGGACAATCATTTCTAAACCATACCCAACTCAGAAAAAGGTCACTGATGCTGAAAGCAATCTACTGTGTAAAACATTTTTTTTTTGTTTTTAAAGAAAAGTATTGAAGTTACTAAATAATAACTATGTTTTTTTTTATCCCTTACACAAATCAAAGTTTTAAGAAATACATATTTGACTCAAACCAAACTCCAATGATTTTTTTTTCTTTTAGAAAAACAGAATAAATCAAATAAATAATGATAATAAAAGCTGTCACTAACTCCATTGCCCAGTGGTGTTTTATTACCTGCCCCACTCCATTCACATATTTATTTATTTACTGAAAGTATTCTTAAAGCTGTTTTTGGACCAAGTTAACTCACAAAGCCCACCCAAGTCTAAAAGTTAGTCTAACAAGCTGACAAAAAAGCTATACTTCCCACAGCATCCTGTTTTGAAAACCTTGTGTATGCGGATTAAAACATTTCCATCACCAAAACTTTAAATTCTGTGTGCAGTCAGTAAAGTTTCATGATTAAACATCATATCGTGTCTCTTTACTCTAGAATGTTGATTTTTATGTCTTTTTTTCTGAAATTTTTCCAAACAAACATTTACAGTTAGTGAAGGCTTCAATGAATAGATTCTAAAAAAACACAGCGAGGAATTTCTGGCTCCAAGAGTAAAACAAGGGCCATGATGTCCCCCGTCCCTGCCCCTCTGATACTAATAGTTATTTTGCCAAAGTAATGAATAGTTATGCTGGAAAATGATCACCTCAATTATTGTAATTATTGTAATTGAGCTGCAATAGAGCATTATTTGAGGTTCCAGATAGATAATAGGAGGTGTGGCGTGATTTTGTTTTACTGTAGATGTGTCGGATGAAGGAGGACAGAATTTTGCAAAATGGAGAGAAAAAAAGGTGAGATGGGGGGAATGACGCTCTCGACTGTTTGTCTTCCTCTCGCTTCATCTCTTCTTCGTCTCCTCTCCAGCCATTCCTGACTGAGCCATCCTCTTCCTCTTCTCACTCCCCTTACGGCTCTCCTTTGCTCTGCTCATTTCCCTCCTGTACCCCCCCCCCCCCCCCTTTTACTCTGTTGCTGCTGCCGACTGCAGTGTGGAGAGCAGATGAGAGAGAGAGAGAGAGAGAGAGAGAGAGAGAGAGGGAAACAAACGAAATATGCAGAAAGAAAGTCAGGAATATGCGGTAAAAGGGCATCAAGAAGCAAAAAGAGGGAACTGTGACAGGCTGTTTGTGTGCGTGTGTGTGTGTTTGATCTGAGCTGGTTTTCTCCTCTCTGCAGCCCAGAGCGCCTCTACCCAGAAACAGGGCCAAGTGCAGGCATCTAAATGTGTGTGTGTCTACAATACAGTCCGTGTGGGCAAGTGTGTGTAGGTGTGATTATTGCACTTGAGGGGCTTTTTGGCATTTGTGTGTTTGTGCGTTTTTGTAAGTGTAACGTATGTGTTCCGGTACACAAGCTCATCGAATAACAAAACCTGATTTAAAGCTTGGTTTTGTATTGTTGTACAGACCTTTACCTTTTTCTATCTATTGGTTTGACTCATTAGGCGCATTCGCATTGTAGGGACCTTTTGAGGTTCCTACAACCTTTTCAGAAACAGACGATTTTTTGTGCGTTTTGACAGACAGAAACTCGGGACGACAGCCTACTTTCCTAGAACCATTTTAGCTACACTGCAGGTCTTTTCATGGTTCCATAGGAACCAACATGACGGAGGTGTTTAGTATTTTGTCGCCACTAAACGCAAACAACAGAATAAGGTCTTAAATGTTTACAGAGACGACACGGATACACTGGGATGATGTTTAATAAGTTAAACTTACACATCGTCTCCTTTATCTGCGGCGCTCTGCTCTCCTTCCTCCATAAAACGAATTATTGCCTGCTTCTCGGTTCTTCTTCTCCTGGCTCTATCTGTGCTCTTCCAGCCTCGATGTTAGACGCCTGATATGATCGTCCGTGATTAATAATCCTGTCATGCACATCATGAAAACAGTGGCATCCTCTTCTCTTCTTACTTTTTGCAGGTTTTGTTTTGTTTTGTTGGGGCGCAAAAGTTACACGCCTGTCACAGACGGATGCATCGCATCGGTCCCTATAGGGCCCCGACTCATGTTCGAACGTGAAATGAAACAGTTCCCCTGGAGAGAGGTAGTACATAGAACGAAATCTGTCCAAATGCAGCCTTTTGATAAGATTGCTACTTTGAATCTTATCCTATGCACTGTACTTTCACTTGTTTTCTACTTTTCCCACTTTTGTGATTCATGTTCTTACCACTTCACTTTCACCTGTAAATGAATAGAGATAGATGGAAAAAAAATGTGGTTAGGGTTTGTACAGTACACATTTTTAAGGCTCATATTCTAATATACGTTGGTCTCAATTGCCATCATACAATGTTGATGCTCAACCTTATGGATGTCTAAGTATTGTTATCATACACTGAACAATTGCAGGCTAATGATGGCTTGAATTGACTTTCATGGTGAGGGATTTGTGCATTTAGGATATGTATGATCAAGATTTAGTGTCAATTGAATTATTATGCAACCATCTATGAATGAAGTTTCATGAAAAATCTTAGATTAATTATATATATATATATATATATATATATATATATATATATATATATATATATATATATATATATATATATATATATATAAAATTAATCTAAGATTTTTCATGATATATATATATATATATATATATATATATATTAGGGCTGGGGAAAAAATCGATACACTGAAATATCGCAATATTTTCATATGCTGATACAGTATATTGATACAGTATGTAAAAATGTGGTATCTATCTATTTTACTAACGGAATCTCGCGAGAAATGAAATCTGTACATGAAAATATCGCGATATTTCAGTGTATCGATTTTTTTTTTCCCCAGCCCTAATTTATACGTATATATATATATATATATATATATATATATATTTATATATATATATAAACAAACGCACACATAGCATGAAAAAAGCATTGAACACGTCAACATTTTTCTCAGAAAATATATTTCTAGTCGAGCTATTGACACGAAATATCACCATATGTCGGCATCAAACAAAGTAATGCACACATACAAAGAAATCCTAACATTTGTGTCCATAAATTATGTGTAATATAGTGAAATGACAAGGGGAATAAGTATTATACACATGAATAAATGGAGGACAAAAACGATCTGGAAAGCCTAGAAAGCAGCTGGAGTCTGTCAGCATTTAGAAAGTAATCATCTCCCCTATCAGTGCAGGGTGATATCAGCTGGTTTAGTCCTGGACAGTTTTGGAGTCACCATAACTTAACTTGATTACTTTAAGCACTCGCAGTTATAATGAAAAAAAAAGCCCATTATTGTCTAATTATTGTTGACCTTTAATCTTGAGAACATGTGGAGAGAATCAGCTTCTCTTTTTAGGTGTAAGAAAGTAGAAAACTGACTAAATAGTGTGCCAGACAGGAGGCCGGTCTGGCTGATGGGGATGCAGTAACATCAGCAGCCTGACAATCAGCCTGTCAACAAGTCTACTATGTTAGTGTGTCACTTGGCCAAACTAGAGGATTGGTCTTGTCACATTGAGAGGGTGGGCCCTGGGGTCAGCGTGGCTGTCAATCAATGGATCCCTAGGCAAAGATGCTGAGGAGGATGAGTGGATAACACAGAGGAAAACAGTTGTGCTGTCACAGAGGAGAGAGGGGGAGGGATGGAGAAGTGATGCGACACTTATTATAGGTTAAAGATAGTCAGGAACTTTGAAGATGCATTTTAGTGTGCACGTGTACAGGTTAGAGCATCATCATGTGCCAGTAAGTGATTTAGCTTTTATGTAATGTTTTCTGCCTCTGACCACACCTATAAACAAACATTCAAATACATTTTATTCTGAGATCTTCAATATTTGTGCCATCACTATGTCTTTTAATGCTAAAAATCAGTTGATCATTCTCAGAGCGCTTTGACTTATAAGCTAATCTCATCATGTCTAAAGATCAGTCAAAGCTTTCATGATGATTGGGTGATCATGAGTGAATGAGATGGCAGATGCAAGCGGTTAAAATGAGTTTCCTTTGGAAGGTGGCAGGGCTCAATCTTAGACATGGGCTGCATCCAAACGGATGGTTGCAGCTTCTCTGTATCAAAAGGAGTCAGCTGAGGTGGCAATGGTATGTGATTTGGACTCCTGTAGATATTTTTGGGCATACTCAGTTGGAAGGAGACCCAGAATACGCTGGAGGGATTATATATCTCTTCTGCCCAGGGAATGCCTTGGAGCCCCCAGCTGCAGAGAGAGAGTGTCACTTGGGAGACGGATGTCTGGGTTTCACTTCTGAACCAGCTGTGTCCACGACCTCACACAGTGTCTTATCTCAGTCGATCAGCAGGCTTGCTACATTAATCAGGGTCGTAAGGACTCAGGTCTCAGGGTCAGAGTTCATTTGTTTGAGCCAGAGAGGACAAGATGTCAAAGTCATTAATCTCTTCGGGCATTCTCCCAGTTGCAGAGCCTTGCAGTGTTCTGGGGGGCTTTAGCAGAGAGGAAGACTGACATAACTGGGAGCATAACAATGTCAGATCCACTTTACAGCTAAAATGTTTTTTTTTTTTTCTTTTAAAAAGCAAATATGTTTTTCCTAAGTGTCCTTTGTAACGTGGCATGACAGGTACATGAGGGGATAAGACCTCTGGAGGAAAAACCATTACTTACGTCACACAGTCAGGACAGTTACATGTACTTCTATATCATGTTTCCTCGAAGGAAAATCCGTAAAACTCTTCGTGGACCTTTTCAAGTCCGGTTTGTTTCAATCAATCACATTTAAATAAGCTTGAGTTGCACTGCAAAAGTCAAAATATCTCATCACACTCAAAATAAGACAAAATTATTTCTCATTTTAGTGAGATTTAGGAACTTGTTTTAAGGAAATGCATCTTATTTAAAGAAATCTTCTCAAGAAGATTTTGCTTGTTCTCTTGGCAGATTTTTTATATTAATATTTTTTTGCTCATTACAAAAAAAACCTTTTTATTTAATTATTTTAAGAGTGGACAAGATTTTTTTTTGCTTTTAATAAGCATGTTAAAAGCATATGATATTCAAAAATGTGGTATCAATGTATTTTACTAATGAAATCTCACAAGATTTCGTCGTTCAGTCAAGAAATCTCACGAGATTTTGTAAGATACCGGTGAAATCTCGCAAGATTTCACGAAAACCCGAGAGATTTCTTGGTATTTCGTTGGTAAAATAGACCAATATCGCATTTTTGAATATCTATATGAAATCTGCACATGAAAATATTGCAATATTTCAGTGTATCAATATTTTGTCCCAGCCCTTGTTAAAAACGTGACTGATTACTGTGCTTTGACAAGCTCACAGTGATGCTGCTCATTGGCTGGAAAAGCAGCAGCAGACCCAGTTTGCAACGTTTAATTTATGAAAACATGGCAGAAGACAACAAAGGCAGCCACGTGGACAGTACTCTGGAGAATTTTCCCTCTTTAAAAAGGACAAAATAGAGGTTTAGACCCATTTTGGATGTTTTTAATGATACTGGGGGGGGGGGGAGTGACTTTAATATTGTGATAATAATGATAACCGTGATCATTTTTGTCCCAATGACCGTGATATTAATTTTTCATATTGTTACATCCCCATTCTTATATTTATGCGTGCTTCGTATTATAGAGTGATGAAACGTCCACTTTCACCTGGACATGTCGTCCTTTGGAGAGGTAGAATATGCAGCGGGTTGCTGCAGTGCAGAGAAGCCAGAGTTTACATGGTAATCATGTCACCTCGGCCGCACAGGAATTCCCAGACAACGGGAACGCACTGTAACTTGTGTTTTTATTTTGGTATGAAAATGGGAAGCTCAATGCCAGCTGGAAAGCAGGAACCGTTCTGTTCTGCATAAACACGGGCTTCTTTTTCCTTCTTGTCTGGTGTTCGTGTATATTTATTACATTTTTTAAATCTGAAGAGAAAAACACCAAACAGAAAAAAACTTGGTTGAAATTCATCTTCTTCACCCCACAAAATGTGACTGCCACTGTTTTTTTTCCCAAACACTTGGCCTTAAACTTTATGTGATCTTTGCCCCCCCCCAATATTGTCTTATGTATACAATATAAATTCAGTAAAGATGTCTAAAGATCAGTGCAAAGTGTGTCTGTGGAAAGCCTAGAAATAAAACTCCTACAAATAAGGTCCAGGTTGAAAAAAAAAAGAAAGTTCTGCTTTAAGTTCTTACCTTCCGGAAGGATTTATTGGTTTATTCATGTTTGTGTTACACTGAACTGATTGCTTCCTTGTATTTCATGGGGAAAATACTGGATGGAAATCGCATGAAAAAAAAAATCGCATTTCAAATCGCAATTGCAATGTTGGTGAAAAAAGAAATCACCCTACTGCAAAGGCTTGTAAGCTACAGTTTGCATCGTTTCAATAAATGGAACAAATTTTTTCAATACATCTTTGATTTATTTGTCCAGAATTTTCAAGCTGTAGACTCTCTGTCCAGCCACAGACATATATTGTGTAATTGATGATTTTAGTTTTCAATCCAAGTAAATAGAAAACTGACAAGATGTTATAAAAATCACTCTTTCCCTTTTAAATCTTTCAGGAAATGATTTAAGTGTATTGGATTATATCTAATCGTATCGTCTGAATATCGTGATATATATGTATATATTGTATCGTGAGCTAAATATTGTGTATCGGATCGTATAGTTAAATCAGTGTATCGCTACAGCCTCAGCTTTGGTTTCATGTGTGTTAAAACAATATGATGAGCAAAAGACACAAACATGTCATTCAAAACAGAAATGTTAGGATCACATACGCTCCTGTTCATATTCAGACATCTTTTTTTACATTGCATTTGAAACAATGAATGTTGCATAGACTTGGAGTCCTGGTCCAGATATCCACTGCCATTACTTAGATACATGAAACCCAGAAATATGGGCAGCCACTCCCAGAGGCATAGTCATTACACTACAGTTGATGGGTTTCCTGATTGAGAGAACACTATTTATCATAGCTGTAAATCTGGGCATGCAAGAAACACCTAGAGAGTGTGTGTTAGGAGAAAGCAGAAAATACAAGAGGAAAGCGGAGGACATAATTATAATTACAGCCTTTAATCCTCTGGACACACTCATATACCCACAGTGAGCAAACTTTTAATTAACTATTTGGTGACAGGGGACTGGTATTGGGCTAATTATTTGAACCACACATCCCAGCACATGTCTCTTTCTCTGAAATGCTTCCAGAGAGACACACAGGTATTCCACACTTTGAGTTCACCTGGTAATTGAAAGGTTTTGCACGGGGATCAGTATGCTCTAAAATCCCTTGAAGCTGATGTCAAAATCATCAGGGACAGCAGACGAGCTAAAGTTAGGCCTTTTTTCTGCTGCAGACTTAAACACTGTTTAATACGGATTATGCGTTAAAAGAGGACAAGGAGGCAGAATAACTGGGCGCTGACTCACTAATAAAGGCTTTAAATCTCCTCAACTTTTTCTGTGGGCACAATCCAGTTGCGTTTCCAACATGCTTGGGTAATAAGAAGGATTTGGTGGTTTACAAAAGAAGCAAAAGGCTTATGCAGAAGTAAATAGCATACAATATTCCAAAAGTTTGGCATAAATTGACATTTTGAGAAGAAAATGAGAAATTACTTTCTTGTTTTGCGAGACAAAAAAAGATTGCATTGAAAAAGATACACACTACCTTACGTACATAAAAGGGAGAAACATCTCTATGTCAAACATACCCGTATTACGTAAGATTTGTTGAGGGATTAATATAGCACTATGTTTATGATCAACAAATAAAAATAAAGGCGGCCCCTTTTAGGTGCACTGATGCAACCTTAGCTACGTTTTCATGCACAAAAGCTGCAAAATCAATGTCCAAAAGCATCAGAATAAAACACAAAAATCAGAGAGAGGTTTATAGTTCATATCATTTTTATGGGGAGGTTGCAGCTTTCCAGTTAGCAGTGTTACACTGTTTGACAGTTTGCTGCTGCATTACGATTTAAAATATTGTTTATTTAACCTTATAGGGTGGTCTTGGAAAAAAAAAAAAAAGAAGAAAAAAAAAAACCTTCCTCAACACTAGCGTCTGTAAAATTCTGCAGCTATTCCCCAGAGTGGCATGTTCAGTAGCAATTCAGCACAATAGCTCTTCCTCATATTGTCCCTTATCAACTTTTATAGTACTGATGATGTCTTGAATATGTTGCACTGAAGAAGTTGGCTGCATCAGTGTCTCTAATAGGCGACTCCAGTTAAACCAGTATAGAAGCAAAGTCAGGACCAAAACTCACGGCGAGGCCACGTTCCACGACAACAGTCCTCGTTTGTGGAACAGCCTGCCAGAAAACTTCAAGGCTGCAGAGACTGTTGATCCAGACCTACCTTTTTAGCTTTTAACCTAATTTTATTTTTTTCTATTTTGTTTTATTTTGAATCATTTCAATTTATTCTGCTTTATATACTGTAGATTTTATTAAATATTTTAGCCTGTTATTTTATGATTTGATTGTATTTTTATTGCTGTTGCTCCTACCTGTCTTATTGTTTTTAGGGTTATTGGATCTTTGTTTTAATGTTTTAACATGTTTACCTCTCGTGTTTCCTCGTGCGGATCCTTTTCTCTGAGGGTTTTTCCTCCGTTGTCTGGGGCGTAGTAGCTGTGGTCACTGCCCTTGTATTGGTGGCTGGGGTTGTGCACTGCAGCCCTACAGCCTGGATCCCGGCCTACCCTGATCTGGATGGTCCCTGCAGTGCACAACATGTTGGATTGTAACTGTGCATGTGTCCTGCTAAGTGTGTGTGTGAGAGTGTGTGTTTGTCAGTGGTTCCAGCAGTCAGGTGGATGCAGTCTGATTCTAAATCAAATCTCTGAGTTATCCAGTGGGTTGATGAGTCACCACAGCAGCACAAGCTCAACCCTTGTCCTCCAGTACAACCCCTCCACACACACACACACACACACACACACACACCGCATTCACACCTTACCCCATCTAATACACATATGGACATACACTCACTTTGCGTGTTTGTCTCCAGCTAGGTGTACATGAGTTTTAGCATGTAATAGGATGCTTGTGTATACAGTGTGTGCACCTGTGTGGGTGTGTATACCTACAATGTGTGTGACAACTAAATAATGGGATGGCGCTCTTTTCTGAAGATGCGACTTGATGACTAACATAGAAATTGCTGATGTCATTCATGTCTGCCTCTGAACTCATTTCCTGGACATTCATCATTGAGATTTTATACACACGTGTACACACATCCATACGGCAGTTGTAGTCAGTACAATACGCTGTACAGAATATTAGTTATTGATATAACATGACAACTTGGCTTTGTTTAAAGATCCGTGAGAATGTAAAGTGGGTGGAGAATGTATGGAAGAAAAGACGGAACAGAAGAAGGGGGAGTGGATAGTTGTGTCCTTTGAGCAGGCAGCATGCAAGACAGAGACAAAAGTGTAAAATTAAACTAGCGACAGTAGTATTATAGTTGCATGACAGCTAACTGCAGCCACACTCTATCTTAAATCTGACTCAAATATTTGGGGGAATCTGGATCACATTGGACACACAGGGAAATGAATGTGGACTAAAGGAAGAACTGTCCCCTTCTGACCCTCATAATTCAAATTTGTAGATGAAAATGTATTTGTGAGAGAAAAATAAAAGGGTGAAGTGAGGGGTGGAGGGTTGGGAAGTAAGTTTTCTCTGGAGTAAGGTGTATCTAGGAGGCGTTTAGTCACAACACTGATGTATTTTAGAAGTACAAACCCAGAACACAATCCTGCAGTTTAGGAAAAATGAACAGAAATAAACACAGGGCACTGTCACTCCAGCTAATCCTTAATATATGCCTGAAATGTATTGTTGGATGGATGGATGGATGGATGGATTAATGGATGGATAGATTTTGGATAGATTGAATGATTAATGGATTGATTGATGAATAGATGGATGGATGGATAGATAGATGGATAGATAGATTGATGGATGGATAGGTAGACGGATGGATGGATGGATGAGTGATGGATAGATAGATGAATGGATGGATAGATGGATGGATTGATTAATGGATTGATTGATGGATAGGTAGACCGTTGATGGATGATAGATGGATTGATGGATGGATTGATTGATGATAGATGGATGGATGGATAGATGGATAGGTGGATGGATGGATGGATGGATGGATGGATGGATGGATGGATGGATGGATGGATGGATGGATGGATGGATGGATGGATGGATGGATTGATTGATGGATGTATTGATTAATGGATTGATTGATTGATGGATAGATAGACAGATTGATAAATGGATAGATGAACAGGTAGACCTATAGGTAGACGGATGGATCAATGGATGGATGTATACATGTATAGATAGATAGATAGATAACTCATATTTTCGACTTCACAATCTAACATTTACACCCCACCCACCTCCAAGCTATTTTATTGGTCAAAGGCTGGACGTCCCTTTTTATGTAATATTATCAACATGCACGTAACTGCAGGAATATTAACTGAATTCAGTGCAGACAACAATTTCTGCACTCATAATGTACATCATCTTATCAAAATTTAATGTGAATTGTGTGAGTGTGAATTTATGTCGGTATGAGTGTGGAAGGGTGTTGAGCAAGAGACAATAAGGGAGGGGCTTCTTAAAGATTTGTGGTTAAGGTGATGGTTGTGTGTGTGTGTTTGTATGTGAGTGAGAGCGCAAGAGAAGACAGACTAGTCGGTCATCGACTCTCCTGACAGTTTTACTGCTGCTGAGCTAGCAGGACGCTGTGGGATGTTAGTCGCCCCCCACTTTATGCATCAAGGTATTGTGTGTGTGTGTGTGTGTGCACACTTGTGTGTGTTGGATGTTCATTTATCCAGCAGAAGCTCCACTGATATTCCAGGACTGAGTCGTCCCTGTGTAGGCTTTGAAGATGTCATGGAAGTGAGGTGTAGCTGAAAAGCACGAAGGTGGATCAGAGCAGAGGGTGGATGGAGGTGACATAATAAGGATGTCAGTTTGACTCATGAGTCTTTCTACTAATGAAATAGTAGTCATAGTGGAAATTGCAAGTAGGCCATAGGGACAATATCCCCTCAATAAAAGTAAGTACAGGCAAGCTAAATGCCATATATTGGCTCTTATAGACAATGCCAGCATTAAGTTGCATTGCCTTTTACATCACAGTAGCCCCTCCTGTGGTGGTACTGTGCTCAGCAGCAACAATTCCTCACCGAATCAATTACATTCAGCAGCGCAATCACTGCTTGTCTTGCACTTAAGTCTGGGCAAAGCTGTGTTGTAATGTCTGCCACCTTTAGCAGGGTTTTGGATTTTTTTTTGTTTGTCTCTCTCCTCCTTGAAATGATTTCTGCTTCTGTATATTTTTTTAATTTTCTTTATCCGTTTTTATTAATTTTTTACCCAGTGTGTTGGTAAAACATTAGGCAAGAAAATCTAAGTCCTGTTTGACTTTGTCCAAATACTAACTACTTCCTCTTCCATGGTCATCAGATATCAAGTGTGCAGTATAGAGCTGCAGGATTTTAAGGAAGCTTGTGATTTGCGAAGACACTGTTGAGACTTGCAATGATGATATGATTGGCAATGAATAAAATACTTGGATATGCATCGTCTTTCAGCTGTAGGTTCTGTGCAGACATAGACACCAGGTAGTCTGTTGCCTATTGAGATAACAGGAAACAGATTATTTCCATTATAACATTGTTTTATTAGAAAAGTCCATTTGATTGGCAATTCACACACAGCGCAAGAGCAAACAGCTGTGACTGGAATAACATCACAGCACTTCCTTAAAATATAAGCAAACATAGACGCTATTAGATATTGCAGTTTAGGCCGTCTTTGCAATATTACGTGGGCTAAAATAGGGATGAGGGTAAATTTTCAATACACTGCCTGGCTAAAAAGAAAGTCGCCACCAAAAAAAAATGTCACACACTCTAATATTTCATTGGGCCACCTTTAGCTTTGATTACAGCAGTATTTGCTGTGGCATTGCTTTGATAAGATTCTGCAATGTCACAAGATTTATTTCCATCCAGTGTTGAATTAATTTTTGCACCAAGATCTTGCACTGATGATGGTAGAATCTGACCACAGCCTTCTCCAGCATATCCCAAAGATTCTCAATGTGGTCAATGCGCTCATCACTCTGGAACAGGGTAAATCTGGAATCATCAGACCACATGACCTTCTTCCATTGCTCCAGAGTCCGATCTTTATGCTCCCTAGCAAATTGAAGCCTTTTGTTATGGTTAGGCTCACTGATTAGTGGTTTTCTTAAGGTGTTCAGTCCCAATCCCTTGAGTTCCCTTCGCATTGTGCGTGCAGAAATGCTCTTACTTTCACTATTTAACATAGCCCTGAGTTCTACTGTTGTTTTTCTTCAATTTGATCTCAACAAATGCTGAAGTGATCGCTGATCACAATCATTCAGGATTTTTTTCTGGCCCCATTTCTTCCTCAAAAACGATGGGTCCCCACTATCTTTCCAAATTTTATTAATGCATTGGACAGTTCTGACACCACAATGTATTTTTCATATTATACGATCACAATTTTTAGGCACCTTTTTTTGTTTAATACAGCTAGTTTTAAAACATCTGTACTGAAAACTGGACAGTTGAGTTGCCAAACATTACTTGAAAAAGTAATCTGATTACTGAATAATTCTTCACAAAGTAATCTAGTTACTTTCGTAATTATTTAAGTTTCAAAGTAACAAGGTTAGATTACCACTTACTTTATTAGTTTCTATTAGTTTCTTTTTCTGTAAAGTCTCTTTAGCCCAGTGAGTGAGAAAGTGTGTTTAGTCAAATAATACCATGTCCTGCAAGAACATTCTTGTGATCTACCGTAACATACAGTGATATAAAGTCTTAGGCCCAGTCTTATTTCTCTTTTTTACCCCAACAAGTTGTAGGGCTGAAAATCACCCCCTACAAATTTGGACACCCCTTCGGCAATCATATACATCAACGGTGATCCTGCCGGGTTGTATGTAAACAGATGTGAGCTGTCGGCGCAAATCTCAGGAAATCAAGCCGTCTACAGCTGTGAATTAAAGTTACCAAGCAAGTCCCATTTGTATATGACATTCCCGCTTGTGTGTATCCCATGATGCCTTCCATGTAACAGGAGACCAGCAGCAATGTTGCCGAAGTTTTATTGATCATCTATCACTGTAGATTATCAGGGCTGCCTACAGGGCACAGCTGGTTTTCAGCCTGGTGCTTACTGTATGTTACTGAAACTTCAATAAAGTACTGACATTTTTTTTTTCATGTGCTTTTTACAAAGAAAAATGACCGCTAAACATTTAGACAACATTAAACTAGACAATACAACGGTTATTATACATGTTTAAATTTGATCTATGGAGCAAATATTTACATTTGTGAATGTTTTTGGACTTGGTGGCGGCCATCTTGCCGGCAATTCACAAATTTGTCATCCCCCTTTGTTTTAAGGGGTATGTGCCCCTAGTACTGACCCCTATACCCCTCTGTCTTAACAGGATTGAGACACCCCTACCCCTACATGTGAACGTGCAAAACGGAAGGGAAGGGCTAAGGCTCGGTGTAAAAGAAAAAAAAAAGATGTTTTTTAAATTCAAATTTAAAAAACCAAACCCTTTCCTCCCCGGAACTTTTTTACCCCCAGAAACACATTTATCTATTATTATCCTGAAATATATTTTCTTTCCTGTATTGTGCTCTCCACCTCCCCCCACCCCAAAAAAATTGATTTGTTTTTTTATTATGCTGCCAATCTCTATAGAGCATTGGCAGTATATTGCTCTAGAGCAATATACTGCCAATGCTCTATAGAGCATTGGCAACATATTACTATTGCTCCGTTTATTCCGGATTATTATTATGCTGCCAATCTCTATAGAGCATTGGCAGTATATTGCTCTAGAGCAATATACTGCCAATGCTCTATAGAGCATTGGCAACATATTACTATTGCTCGTTTATTCCGTATTATTATTATTATTATTATTAAACTTTTTCAGTTTCCGTCATGAACTTCGGCGCACTACTTCTCCCAGGGCTTTGCCAGAACCCCCACAAAAGTTATATCAAAACGTGCGTCTCGGCCGGGATCGGTGTGCTTGTCATTTGTCCGCGCAAAACTCAAACGGTGTTCACGCAATTCGCAAAAAACTGCGATTTTCGGTCCCATAGAAATGAATGGGATTTGGTCGGAAAAACACCAAACCCAGGTCACTTTGGACCTCTATAGCTCAGCCATAAAACAACATAGAAACACCATTCAAAGTTTAAACGGGTCACGAAAGCTGAAACTTTAACCATGTGAAAGGATATGTACATATCTGTTACGGTTTTGACACAATGGTAAGTTACGTTTTAGGAAAAATCCAAAAAATCCCAAAATCCCTCCGCACTCTAGCCGCACTCTAACTTTTGAAGCATTTCCAACTTTGAAACAAATGGCCATAACTCCCACACCGTTCATCGTACAGACATAATTTTTACATCAAAACGTTGGAAATCTTGTTGGCTTCATTTCATCCTTCCGCACATTTTTTGCTCAGACGCACCGTTTTCGAACTACGGCTCTCGGAATCTTAGAAAGTCACCATTTTGCTCCTATATCTCTCCATTGTAATCTAGACGGAAAGCTCAAAAAGCCCTGATTCTTAAAACTGTCACCATTTAAATTCTGTTCCACTTAGGATAAAATAAAATACATTCCTGAGTTCCTGAAAGCCTCATGGCGCTCACGGTGAAAAAAATTATTTTGATATCTGTTACGGTTTTCTCGCAGTGGACGATTCAGCATTTTCCCATAGAAAACTAAAGCATAAAGTCTCTAACTGAAATTAACTGACATTCTGTGACACACACACACAGACAGGTGCTGCGTTGTCATGACAACCTAAGCAGTTCTCCCTGCTGTGTTAATTAGTTTCACCTTTGACTTAATTCCTCATCTATAAACCAATGTATGATCAAACTGGAGGTTCAAATCCACTGAGGTCATCATGACTGTCCCTCTGTCCACTTATTTGGTGTCTCACCATGTCCTCAATACTAGAACTCTCTCTCTTTATATTCAAACATGTCTGTGCTTCCTTTCTCAGTCTTCCTCTCCCCTTGAACCCTCTGTTCACCAGTCTTGGCCTCCTGTCAGTCCTGTGGATGATCTATCTTTCTGTCTGTCTGTGTCTTTCTGCCTCACGGTCTCTGTCTCGCTAACAGTCTGTCTCACAGTCTATGTCTCATTCACAGTCTATCTCACAGTCTCTGTCTCACTTACAGTCTGTCTCACAGTCTATGTCTCATTCACAGTCTATCTCACAGTCTCTGTCTCACTTACAGTCTGTCTCACAGTCTATGTCTCATTCACAGTCTATCTCACAGTCTCTGTTCGACTCACAGTCTGTCTCTGTCTCACTCACAGTTCGACTCACAGTCTGTTTCTCACTTACAGTCTGTCTCACAGTGTCTGTCTGTCTCTCAGTGTCTAAGTATCTGTCTGTCACATTGTCTGTCTGTATGTCTGTGTCACAGTATCTATCTATCTATCTATCTATCTATCTATCTATCTATCTATCTATCTATCTATCTATCTATCTATCTATCTATCTATCTATCTATCTATCTATCTATCTATCTATCTGTCTATCTGTCTCAGTGTCTCTCTATTTAAGTATCTGTCTGTCTCACAGTGTCTGTCTGTGTCTGTCAGTGTCTGTCTGTCTGTCTCAGTGTCTATCTATCTAAGTATCTGTCTGTCTCACAGTGTCTGTCCGTCTGTCTGTCAGTGTCTGTCTGTCTCAGTGTCTCTCTATTTATCTAAGTATCTGTCTGTCTCACAGTGTCTGTCTGTTTGTCAGTGTCAATCTAAGTATCTGTCTGTCTCAGTGTCTTTCTGTCTCTCTCTCAGTCTGTCTCACAGTGTCTATCTATCTATCTGTCTGTCTCACGGTGTCTGTGTCACTCACAGTCAGTCTGGCTCAGTCTCTGTCTCACTCAGCATCTTTCTGTGTTTCTCAGTCTGTCTCACTCACCTTCTGTCTGTCTTTCTCAGTCTGTCTCACTCACTCTCTGTCTGTGTCACAGTCTGTCTCACAGCTTTGTCTTTCTGTCTGTTAATCCATCTTTGTAACATGGCTGCCGCTCTGTTCGACGTGGGTAGCAGATTGGCAGCATTCAAAATTTCTTCAGAAATTTTCTAGTTATTATTATTCAGTTTCCGCCCTGTTTTTCGACGGCCTACTAGTCCCAGGGCTTTGCCAGCACCCCCACAAAAGTTATATCAAAACGTGCGTCTCGGCCGGGATCGGTGTGCTTGTCATTTGTCCGCGCAAAACTCAAACGGTGTTCACGCAATTCGCAAAAAACTGCGATTTTCAGTCCCATAGGAATGAATGGGATTTGGTCGGAAACAGACAAGAACCCAGGTCACTTTTGACCTCTATAGCTCAGCCATACCATAACATAGAAACACCATTCAAAGTTTAAACGGGTCACGAAAGCTGAAACTTTAACCATGTGAAAGGACATGTACATATCTGTTACGGTTTTGACACAATGGTAAGTTACGTTTTAGGAAAAATCCAAAAAATCCCAAAATCCCTCCGCACTCTAGCCGCACTCTAACTTTTGAAGCATTTCCAACTTTGAAACAAATGGCCATAACTCCCACACCGTTCATCGTACAGACATAATTTTTACATCAAAACGTTGGAAATCTTGTTGGCTTCATTTCATCCTTCCGCACATTTTTTGCTCAGACGCACCGTTTTCGAACTACGGCTCTCGGAATCTTAGAAAGTCACCATTTTGCTCCTATATCTCTCCATTGTAATCTAGACGGAAAGCTCAAAAAGCCCTGATTCTTAAAACTGGCACCATTTAAATTCTGTTCCACTTAGGATAAAATAAAATACATTCCTGAGTTCCTGAAAGCCTCATGGCGCTCACGGTGAAAAAAATTATTTTGATATCTGTTACGGTTTTCTCGCAGTGGACGATTCAGCATTTTCCCATAGAAAACTAAAGCATAAAGTCTCTAACTGAAATTAACTGACATTCCGTGACACACACACACACACGCAGGTGCTGCGTTGTCATGACAACCTAAGCAGTTCTCCCTGCTGTGTTAATTAGTTTCACCTTTGACTTAATTCCTCATCTATAAACCAATGTATGATCAAACTGGAGGTTCAAATCCACTGAGGTCATCATGACTGTCCCTCTGTCCACTTATTTGGTGTCTCACCATGTCCTCAATACTAGAACTCTCTCTCTTTATATTCAAACATGTATGTGCTTCCTTTCTCAGTCTTCCTCTCCCCTTGAACCCTCTGTTCACCAGTCTTGGCCTCCTGTCAGTCCTGTGGATGATCTATCTTTCTGTCTGTCTGTGTCTTTCTGCCTCACGGTCTCTGTCTCGCTAACAGTCTGTCTCACAGTCTATGTCTCATTCACAGTCTATCTCACAGTCTCTGTTCGACTCACAGTCTGTCTCTGTCTCACTCACAGTTCGACTCACAGTCTGTTTCTCACTTACAGTCTGTCTCACAGTGTCTGTCTGTCTCTCAGTGTCTAAGTATCTGTCTGTCACATTGTCTGTCTGTATGTCTGTGTCACAGTATCTATCTATCTATCTATCTATCTATCTATCTATCTATCTATCTGTCTGTCTGTCTCAGTGTCTCTCTATTTAAGTATCTGTCTGTCTCACAGTGTCTGTCTGTCTGTCTCAGTGTCTATCTATCTAAGTATCTGTCTGTCTCACAGTGTCTGTCCGTCTGTCTGTCAGTGTCTGTCTGTCTCAGTGTCTCTCTATTTATCTAAGTATCTGTCTGTCTCACAGTGTCTGTCTGTTTGTCAGTGTCAATCTAAGTATCTGTCTGTCTCAGTGTCTTTCTGTCTCTCTCTCAGTCTGTCTCACAGTGTCTATCTATCTATCTGTCTGTCTCACGGTGTCTGTGTCACTCACAGTCAGTCTGGCTCAGTCTCTGTCTCACTCAGCATCTTTCTGTGTTTCTCAGTCTGTCTCACTCACCTTCTGTCTGTCTTTCTCAGTCTGTCTCACTCACTCTCTGTCTGTGTCACAGTCTGTCTCACAGCTTTGTCTTTCTGTCTGTTAATCCATCTTTGTAACATGGCTGCCGCTCTGTTCGACGTGGGTAGCAGATTGGCAGCATTCAAAATTTCTTCAGAAATTTTCTAGTATTTACTTGCTACCCTATTTTCAGTTTCCTCCCTATGCTTTGACGGCCTACTCCTCCTAGGGCTTTGACTGCACCCCCACAAATGTTATATCAAAACGAGCGTCTCGGCCGGGAATGGTGTGCTTGTTATTTGTCCGCGCAAAACTCAAACGGTGTTTACGCAATTCGCAAAAAACTGCGATCTTTGGTCCCATAGAAATGAATGGGATTTGTTCAGGATCAGCCGAGAAAAGCCCAAAACCCAGGTCACTTTGGACCTCTATAGCTCAGCCATACCATCACATAGAGACACCATTCAAAGTTTAAATTGGTCAGGAAGGATGAAACTTTTACCATGTGAAGGGATATTTACATATCTGTTCAGGTTTCGACACAACGGTAAGCTACATTTTCAGAAAAAATCAGAAAAACCCTAAATCCCTCAGCACTCTGGCTGCACTCTAAAGTTTGAAGCATTTTCAGATGTGAGACAAATGCCCATAACTCCTACAGCTTTCATCATACAGAAATAAATTATAGATCAAAACGTAGGAAAACTTGTCAGCTTCATTGTCTCTCTGTCTCTCAGTGTCTATCTGTCTGTCTCACAGTATCTATCTGTCTCTGTCTCATAGTGTCTGTATGTGACTCAGTGTCTATCTAAGTATCTGTCTGCCTCTCAGTGCCTATCACTCTCTCAACACAGTATCTATCTGTCTGTCTCATAGTGTCTGTCTGTCTCTGTGTCTATCAATCTAATTATCTGTCTGTCTAACAGTATCTATCTGTCTTCTTCTCTCAGGTCTATCTAATCTAAGTATCTGTCTGTCTCACAGTATCTTCTTCTTCTATAGTGTCTATCTGTCTGTCTGTCTCTCAGTGACAATCACATCTATACATGCATCTGTCTGTCTCACCGTGTCTCTCTGTCTCACAGTGTCTGTCTCTCAGTGTCTGTCAATCTAAGTATCTGTCTATCTCACAGTCTTTATTTGTCTATCTACGCAACTATTTTTCTCATTGAAAATGAATGGTGTTTGGCCAGAATGTCTGTCTCAGTGTCTCTCTATTTATCTAAGTATCTGTCTGTCTCACAGTGTCTGTCTGTTTGTCAGTGTCTATCTAAGTATCTGTCTGTCTCAGTGTCTTTCTGTCTCTCTCTCAGTCTGTCTCACAGTGTCTATCTATCTATCTGTCTGTCTCACGGTGTCTGTGTCACTCATAGTCAGTCTGTCTCAGTCCCTGTCTCACTCAGCATCTTTCTGTGTTTCTCAGTCTGTCTCACTCACCTTCTGTCTGTCTTTCTCAGTCTGTCTCACTCACTCTCTGTCTGTGTCACAGTCTGTCTCACAGCTTTGTCTTTCTGTCTGTTAATCCATCTTTGTAACATGGCTGCCGCTCTGTTCGACGTGGGTAGCAGATTGGCAGCATTCAAAATTTCTTCAGAAATTTTCTAGTTATGCTGCCATCTCTATAGGCATTGCAGATATTCTCAAGCAAACACCAAAATCACAACCACCTCTACCACCATACCCTATTACTATTCTCCGCTATTCCCTTTATTTTTTCTTTTTCAGTTTCCGTCATGTTTTTTGACGGCCTACTCCTCCCAGGGCTTTGCCAGCACCCCCACAAAAGTTATATCAAAACGTGCGTCTCGGCCGGGATCGGTGTGCTTGTTATTTGTCCGCGCAAAACTCAAACGGTGTTCACGCAATTCGCAAAAAACTGCGATTTTCGGTCCCATAGGAATGAATGGGATTTGGTCGGAAACAAGCCGAGGAAAAACCAAGAACCCAGGTCACTTTGGACCTCTATAGCTCAGCCATACCATAACATAGAAACACCATTCAAAGTTTAAACGGGTCACGAAAGCTGAAACTTTAACCATGTGAAAGGATATGTACATATCTGTTACGGTTTTGACACAATGGTAAGTTACGTTTTAGGAAAAATCCAAAAAATCCCAAAATCCCTCCGCACTCTAGCCGCACTCTAACTTTTGAAGCATTTCCAACTTTGAAACAAATGGCCATAACTCCCACACCGTTCATCGTACAGACATAATTTTTACATCAAAACGTTGGAAATCTTGTTGGCTTCATTTCATCCTTCCGCACATTTTTTTGCTCAGACGCACCGTTTTCGAACTACGGCTCTCGGAATCTTAGAAAGTCACCATTTTGCTCCTATATCTCTCCATTGTAATCTAGACGGAAAGCTCAAAAAGCCCTGATTCTTAAAACTGTCACCATTTAAATTCTGTTCCACTTAGGATAAAATAAAATACATTCCTGAGTTCCTGAAAGCCTCATGGCGCTCACGGTGAAAAAAATTATTTTGATATCTGTTACGGTTTTCTCGCAGTGGACGATTCAGCATTTTCCCATAGAAAACTAAGGCATAAAGTCTCTAACTGAAATTAACTGACATTCCGTGACACACACACACACCCAGGTGCTGCGTTGTCATGACAACCTAAGCAGTTCTCCCTGCTGTGTTAATTAGTTTCACCTTTGACTTAATTCCTCATCTATAAACCAATGTATGATCAAACTGGAGGTTCAAATACACTGTAATACATCATCACTGTCCCTCTGTCCACTTATTTGGTGTCTCACCATGTCCTCAATACAAAACTCTCTCTCTTTATATTCAAACATGTCTGTGCTTCCTTTCTCAGTCTTCCTCTCCTCTTGAACCCTCTGCTCGTCAGGTTTATCCTCCTGTCAGTCCTGTGATTGATCGATCTATCTATCTATCTATCTGTCTATCCACCCCTAATCTAATCTATCTTGATGTGGGCACTTTTTTTCATCCATTATTGTTCTCCCAGCTACTAACCAGGGACCAATCAGCACAGTAAATAAACGCTTGACCACCTGGTTCAGGCACAAAAAATACAGGACTTATTGACTCACAAACCCCATATCTATCTATCTAACTGTTTTCTTCTGTCTTCTCACAGTCTCCATCTCACAGTCTCTTCTATCTATCTCAGTCTCTTCTTTCTATCTCACAGTCTCTTCTGTCTCCTCCTTCACCCATTTATCTGTTAGTCTATCTACATTCTCTGTCTTCTTTCTATCTTGTCTCTTCTTCTATCTCACTCTATCTGTTATCTATCTCCTTTCTCTTCTTCTCGCCCCACTGTCTATCTCACAGTCTCTTCTTCTTTCTCTTCTCTCATCTCCCTCTCTCTCTCCGTCTTCTCACAGTCTGTCCGTCTATCTCACGTTTCTTGTTCTTCTATCTAACAGCCTCTATCTGTCTGTCTTTCTCACAGTACAGTCTCTATCTATCTCACAGGCTCTTTTCTGCCTTCTTGTCTCTCTCAGTTCCTATCACGTCTCTCTTCACTCTACCCCTCCCCCCTCGACGCCTCTCCTTCCCTTTTCCCCCCTCCCTTTCCCCCACCCCCCCGTGCTATTTCCCCCCCGTTCCCCTCCCTCGGCCCCCGCCTCCACCACCACACAAACCCTGCCCCTCACTCCCTGACCCCCCCCCCACCCTTCTTCTACATCCCCCACTCACACCATACCCCCTCCCCCCCCCCCCCCCCCCCCCCCTCACAGCAACCTCTCCACATCTTTTCTGCACTCTCCTTCCCCTTTACTGCCTCTCCCTTATTTTCTCCTCCTAGCCCTTATATTCAACATCCTCTTTCTCATCTTCTCTTACTTCTGTCCAGTCTTCTCTGTCGTATCTATTTTCTCCTTCTCCTCCCAGTCTTCTCCGCTATCATCTCTTCTCACAGTCCTGTCTCATCTCACAGTCTCTCAGTCTCTGTCTCACTCACATTTTCTTGTTCTCAGCTCCCCACTTCTCTGCTTTCTCCTCTCACTCACTCCTCTTCCCCTCTCCTCTTTTACTGCTCCCCTTCACGGGAGCAGATTGCAGCATCAAAATTTCTTCAGAAATTTTCTAGTTATGTGAATCCAGCCAATATTCTCTAGACATATACTGCCAATGCTCTATAGAGCATTCAACATATTACTATTGCCCGTTTATCCTTTTATTGTGTGAATGCTTTCAGCGCATTCACAAGTTAGTTTTCCTGTTTCTCTTTATTGTGTGAATGCTTTCAAAGCATTCACACATTAGTTTTCCTGTTTCTCTTTATTCCCCTTTATTCATCTTCCGCCGTTTTTCGGTTCGCTACTCCTTCTAGCCCTTTCAACTCACTTCAACCATTCAGGTATCAAAACGTTCAGAAAATTCAGGAGCGGTGTGCTATGACTTTTATAGTTGATATCTTCAACGGTTTTCAAGTTATTGATCATTTATTGGTAAATTTTTCCCATTCATTTCTATGGGGAAGCCTTCAAATCCTTCAAATCCTTCAAATCCCTTCAACAAACTTCAGCTCCTTTCAACCTCTATAACTTCAGCATACTTTCAGCTAGAAACACCATTCAAAGTTTTTTCAAATCTTCAAAGTCTTCAGCTTTTCAGCTATGACTTTTCAGCTTCATATCTTCAGCTAATTTTGAATTACGCCAGTTTACAAATTGTTCAACTTTTAGATTTTCAGCTTTTTCACTCCCTTCAGCTCCACTCTACTTCCACTCTAACTTCAAACCCTTCAGCTCCGTTCAGAGTTCATATCTTCAACATAGTTTCAGCTAGAAACACCATTCAAACTTTCAAATACTCTTCAGGAGTTGAACAACTAGAATCTATATTTTCAGCTTCATATCTTCAACCGATTTTGAGCTATGCCCTCTGAAAAAACATGAAAAATTGCACTTTTCAGGCCAAAATTGTTCCTCCTCAGGAAAATCTTGAACAAATGCCCATAACTTCTACAGTTTTCGTCACAGAAAAATAAAATTTACATCAAAACGGAGCTTGACTCGTTGGCTTCGTCGGAACCCCCGGGTCAAAAATCCGTCAGACGCACCGTTTTCGAACTACGCCCCTCGGAATCTTACAAAGTCACCATTTTGCCCCTATTAAACTCCATTGTAATCTGGACGAAGAATCCTAAAAGTCAGGCAGAATTAAACTGCCAGCATTTAAATTCTGTTCGACTTAGGATAAAATAAAAGACATTTCTGAGTTCCTCAAAGCCTCGTGACGCTCACGGTGAAAAAATTATTTTGATATCTGTTACGGATTTCTCTCAGCGGACAGTTGTTCGGGGAGTGGGTTCGAGGTTTTTCCATGCATTTTCAATGGAGTTTCTGATCCATAAGTCTGTGTCATCTGCAGCCTGTCACACACACACAGGTGCTGCGTTGTCATGACAACCTGATCAATTCTCCCTGCTGTGTTAATTAGCTTCACCTTTGACCTGATTCCTTATCTATAAAGCAATGTATGATGAAGATGAAGCTTTAAAGCCACTGCAGTCATCATCACTGTCCCTCTGTCCACTTAATTGGTGTCTCACCATGTCCTCACACCACAACTCTTCTCTCCTTCCTCATCTTCACTCTTCTTCATCATCTCTCTCTTACTCCTCCGTCATCCTCCCTCCTCTTCATCATGTCTCTTTCCTGGCTCCTAGCCTCATCCTCCCTCCACTTCATCATCTCTCCTTCCTCCTCCCTCATCCTCCCTCCTCTTCATCATGTCTCTTTCCTGGCTACTGCCTCATCCTCCCTCCTCTTCATCATGTCTCCCTCCTGGCTCCTAGCCTCATCCTCCCTCCTCTTCATCATGTCTCTTTCCTGGCTCCTAGCCTATTCTCCCTCCTCTTCATCATCTATCTTTCCTCACCTCATCCTCCCTCCTCTTATCTCTCTTCCTCCCTCCTCTTCATCATCTCTCCTTCCTCCCTCCTCATCCTCCCTCCTCTTCATCATCTCTCCCTCCTGGCTCCTAGCCTCATCCTCCCTCCTCTTCATCATGTCTCTCATGTCTTCCTCCCATGTGTCAGAATGGGAGCAAACTCAGCTCTGATCCTAGAACTCTATAGTGTGTCTGTCTGAGAGATCAGTGGTTGTTGAATAACAAGCTAACGACCATTTCCATGTTTACCTGTCATGTTGATAAACACATTAGAGATCACAGACAAAGCCAGCATACATGGAATGAACTGGATGGATTCTATTCAACTCTGATTAAGCTGTCTTCAGGCTACAGCCGTGCTAATGTTGTTCTCAACCTTAAAATGATTTTAGTTCAGGCTTCCATAAGGTCTATTCAGCCTTATGCTTCCACTTTTCAGCCTTTTGCTTTAACTTTTTCAACTTTTCCACCTTCTTCAGCTTTATGCTTTAACTTTTTTTGCAATTTCAGCCTCATGCTTCAACTTTTTCAGCGTTTTGACCTTCTTCAGCCTTATGCTTTAACTTTTTCAGCCTAATGCTTCAACTCTTTCAGCTTTTCGACCTTCTTCAGCCTTACGCTTTAACTTTTTCAGGCTTTTTCAGCCTTCTGCTTTAACTTTTTCAGGATTTTCAGGTTTTTCAGCCTTCTGCTTTAATTTTTTCAGGTTTTCAGCCTTACGCTTTAACTTTTTCCGCTTTTCCCTTTTTCAGCCTTCCGCTTTAACTTTTTCAGGATTTTCAGGTTTTTCAGCCTTACGCTTTAATTTTTTCAGGTTTTCAGCCTTCCGCTTTAACTTTTTTAGGATTTTCCGCTTTTTCAGCCTTCCGCTTTAACTTTTTCAGGATTTTCAGGTTTTTCAGCCTTCCGCTTTAATTTTTTTAGGTTTTCAGCCTTCACGCTTTAACTTTTTCAGGATTTTCAGGTTTTTCAGCCTTACGCTTTAATTTTTTCAGGTTTTCAGCCTTACGCTTTAACTTTTCACTTTTTTCCGCTTTTTCAGCCTTCCGCTTTAACTTTTTCAGGATTTTCAGGTTTTTCAGCCTTCCGCTTTAATTTTTTCAGGTTTTCAGCCTTACGCTTTAACTTTTTCCGCTTTTTCCGCTTTTTCAGCTTTCTGCTTTAACTTTTTCAGGATTTTCAGGTTTTTCAGGCTTACGCTTTAACTTTTTCAGGTGTTTCAGCCTTATGCTTCAAATTTTTCAGCTTTTTCAGCCTATAAGCATTGTAGTTTAACTGTTTCCGCCGTTGAGCATTATAGTTCAACTACTTCAGCTTCTTTAGCATTATAGTTCAGCGTCTTCAAATAAAAGCATTCACACATGCTGTTGCGGAGTAACAGCACTTTCTAGTTATTATTATTTTTCCGCCGTTTTTCGGTCGCCTACTCCTCCTAGGCCTTTCAACTCACTTCAACCATTCAGGTATCAAAACGTTCAGCTTGTTCAGGAGAAGTGTGCTATGACTTTTGGTATTGATATCTTCAGCGGTTTTCAAGTTATTGATCATTTATTGATCAAATTTTTCCCATTGACTTCAATGTTAAACCCTTCAAATCCTTCAAAAAACTTCCACTCCTTTCAAACCCTAAGGCTTTTTCATACCTTCAGCTAGAAACACCATTCAAACTTTTTTCAAATCTGCAGACATTCAGCTATTCAGGGATGACTTTTCAGCTTCATATCTTCAGCTAATTTTGAATTACGCCAGTTTACAAATTGTTCAAATTTTAGATTTTCAGCTTTTTCGCTCCCTTCCGCTCCACTCTACTTCACTCTAACTTCAAATCCTTCAGCTCCAATTAGCGTTCATATCTTCAACATACTTTCAGCTAGAAACACCATTCAAACTTTCAAATACTCTTCAGGAGTTGAACAACTACAATCTATATTTTCAGCTTCATATCTTCAACCGATTTTGAGCTATGCCCTCTGAAAAAACATGAAAAATTGCACTTTTCAGGCAAAAAAATTTCATCCTCAGAAAAATCTTGAACAAATGTCCATAACTTCCACAGTTTTCGTCGCAGAAAAATAAAATTTAGATCAAAACGGAGCTTGACTCGTTGGCTTCGTCGGACTCCGGGGGTCGAAAACCCGTCAGACGCACCGTTTTCGAACTACGCCCCTCGGAATCTTACAAAGTCACCATTTTGCCCCTATTAAACTCCATTGTAATCTGGACGAAGAATCCTAAAAGTCATGCAGAATTAAACTGCCAGCATTTAAATTCTGTTCCACTTAGGATAAAATAAAAGACATTTCTGAGTTCCTCAAAGCCTCGTGACGCTCACGGTGAAAAAATTATTTTGATATCTGTTACGGATTTCTCTCAGTGGACAGTTGTTCGGGGAGTGTTCTCCAGCATTTTCCTATAGAAAACTGAAGCATAAAGTCTGTGTAACTGAAATCAACTGTCATTCTCTTACACACACAGGTGCTGCGTTGTCATGACAACTTGATCAGTTCTCCCTGCTGTGTTAATTAGTTTCACCTTTGACCTAATTCCTTATCTACAAAGCAATGTATGATGAAGATGAAGCTTTAAAGCCACTGCAGTCATCATCACTGTCCCTCTGTCCACTTAATTGGTGTCTCACCATGTCCTCAACACCACAACTCTTCTCTCCTTCCTCATCCTCCCTCCTCTTCATCATCTCTCTTTTCTGGCTAATCCCTCATCGTCCCTCCTCTTCATCATCTCTCCTTCCTGGGTCCTTCATCATCCTCCCTCCTCTTCATCATCCCTCTTTTCTGGTTAATCCCTCATCGTCCCTCCTCTTCATCATCTCTCCTTCCTGGGTCCTCTATCATCCTCCCTCCTCTTCATCATCTCTCTTTCCTGGCTCCTAGCCTCATCTTCCCTCCTCTTCATCATCTCTCTTTTCTGGCTCCTCCGTCATCCTCTTTCCTCTTCATCCTCTCTCTTTTCTGATTAATCACTCATCGTCCCTCCTCTTCATCATCTCTCTTTTCTGGTTAATCCCTCATCCTCCCTCCTCCTCCTCATCTCTCTTTCCTGGCTAATCCCTCATCCTCCCTCCTCTTCATCATCTCTCTTTTCTGGTTAATCCATCAACCTCCCTCCTCTTCATCATCTCTCTTTTCTGGTTAATCCATCATCGTCCCTCCTCTTCATCATCTCTCCTTCCTGGGTCCTCCATCATCCTCCCTCCTCTTCATCTTCTCTCCTTCCTGGGTCCTCCATCATCCTCCCTCCTCTTCATCATCTCTCCTTCCTGGCTCCTCCGTCATCCTCTCTCCTCTTCATCCTCTCTCTTTTCTGGTTAATCCCTCATCGTCCCTCCTCTTCATCATCTCTCCTTCCTGGGTCCTCCATCATCCTCCCTCCTCTTCATCATCTCTCTTTCCTGGCTCCTTGCTCATCTTCCCTCCTCTTCATCATCTCTCTTTCCTGGCTCCTAGCCTCATCTTCCCTCCTCTTCATCATCTCTCTTTTCTGGTTAATCACTCATCGTCCCTCCTCTTCATCATCTCTCCTTCCTGGGTCCTCCATCATCCTCCCTCCTCTTCATCATCTCTCCTTCCTCGTCTCATCTCTCCTTCCTCGTCCTCCATCATCCTCCCTCCTCTTCATCTTCTCTCCTTCCTGGGTCCTCCATCATCCTCCCTCCTCTTCATCATCTCTCTTTCGTGGCTCCTCTGTCATCCTCTCTCCTCTTCATCATCTCTCTTTTCTGGTTAATCCCTCATCGTCCCTCCTCTTCATCATCTCTCCTTCCTGGGTCCTCCATCATCCTCCCTCCTCTTCATCATCTCTCTTTTCGTGGCTCCTTGCTCATCTTCCCTCCTCTTCATCATCTCTCTTTCCTGGCTCCTCCCTCATCCTCCCTCCTCTTCATCATCTCTCTTTCGTGGCTCCTTGCTCATCGTCCCTCCTCTTCATCATCTCTCTTTCCTGGCTCCTAGCCTCATCCTCCCTTCCTCTTCATCATCTCTCTTAATCACTCATCCTCCCTCCTCTTCATCATCTCTCTTTCGTGGCTCCTTGCTCATCTTCCCTCCTCTTCATCATCTCTCTTTCCTGGCTCCTAGCCTCATCCTCCCTCCTCTTCATCATCTCTCTTTCTGTCTGTCATTGAAAATGGTGTCCACTTCTTCACCAGAATCAGAGACAAGTTCATATCTTGGTCATGGTAAATCAGAGAATTTCAGATGAAACATCACTAGAAAGGTTATTTTCTGCTCTTTCAGATGACATCAAGTCCGACGTCACTTTCAAACCGGAAGTGGGCGGGGCCTTAAAAAGAAACAATTAAATTCATGTATCTCTGTGATGGTAGCTCCAAAAATTATGAGACTAATATCACTAGAAAGGTTATTTTCAGCTCTTTCAGATGACATCAAGTCCGACGTCACTTTCAAACCGGAAGTGGGCGGGGCCTTAAAAAGAAACAATTAAATTCATGTATCTCTGTGATGGTAGCTCCAAAAATTATGAGACTAATATCACTAGAAAGGTTATTTTCTGCTCTTTCAGATGACATCAAGTCCGACGTCACTTTCGAAACCGGAAGTGGGCGGGGCCTTAAAAAGAAACAAATAAATTCATGTATCTCTGTGATGGTAGCTCCAAAAATTATGAGACTAATATCACTAGAAAGGTTATTTTCTGCTCTTTCAGATGACATCAAGTCCGACGTCACTTTCGAAACCGGAAGTGGGCGGGGCCTTAAAAAGAATCAACTAAATTAATGTATCTCTGTGATAGTAGCTCCAAAAATTATGAAACTAACATCTTTAGAAAGGTTATTTTCTCCTCTTTCAGATGACATCAAGTCCAACGTCACTTTCAAACCGGAAGTAGGCGGGGCCTTAAAAAGAATCAACTAAATTAATGTATCTCTGTGATAGTAGTTCCAAAAATTATGAAACTAACATCTTTGGAAAGGTTATTTTCTCCTCTTTCAGATGACATCAAGTCCGACGTCACTTTCAAACCGGAAGTGGGCGGGGCCTTAAAAAGAATCAACTAAATTCATGTATCTCTATGATGGTAGCTCCAAAAATTATGAGACTAATATCACTAGAAAGGTTATTTTCTGCTCTTTCAGATGACATCAAGTGTAAGTATAAATTTGATCAACTGTCATTCTCTTAAACACGCAGGCGGCTCCAATTTCATGACAACCTGATCAATTCTCCCTGCTGTGTTAATTAGGTTCACCTTTGACCTAATTCCTTATCTATAAAGCAATGTATGATGAAGATGGAGCTTTAAAGCCACTGCAGTCATCATCACTGTCCCTCTGTCCACTTATCTTGTTTTCAAATCCTTAAATGGTTTGGCCCCTCCTTACCTCTCTGAGCTTCTCCACCCCTACACTCCTGCTCGGTGCCTCAGGTCAGCTGACCTGCTGCTCCTGGAGGTACCGAGGTCCAGACGGAAGCTCAGAGGAGACAGAGCTTTTTCAGTTGCAGCTCCAAAACTGTGGAACGAGCTCCCCCTCCCCATTAGACAATCCTCATCACTGTCCATTTTTAAAACTCGTCTTAAAACCCATTTTTATTCTTTGGCCTTCAACACAGCATGAGACTCTCTGTTTTAGTGTATTGTGGTTTCTTTTTTAGCTGCTGGTTTTATTTGGTTTTATTATTTTTATTTATATATATATATATATATATATATATATATATATATATTTTTTTTTTTTTTTTTTAAATTATTCTTTTTATAATTTTTTATTTCTTCTTTTACACACTTTTTCCAACTTTTTTAGGGCCTATAAAAAATTATGATTGATTGAGTTATCTGGTGTCTCACCATGTCTTCAACACCACAAGTCATCTCTCCTTCCTCCTCCCTCATCTTCCCTCCTCTTCATCATCTCTCTTTTCTGGCTCCTCGCTCATCCTGCCTCCTCTTCATCATCTCTCTTTTCTGGCTCCTCGCTCATCCTGCCTCCTCTTCATCATCTCTCTTTTCTGGCTCCTCGCTCATCCTGCCTCCTCTTCATCATCTCTCTTTTCGGGCTCCTCGTTCATCCTGCCTCCTCTTCATCATCTCTCTTTTCTGGCTCCTCGCTCATCCTGCCTCCTCTTCATCATCTCTCTTTTCTGGCTCCTCGCTCATCCTGCCTCCTCTTCATCATCTCTCCTTCCTGGCTCCTCGCTCATCCTGCCTCCTCTTCATCATCTCTACTACCTGGCTCCTCGCTCATCCTCCCTCCTCTTCATCATCTCTCTTTTCTGGCTCCTATCTCATCTTCATCATCTCTCCTTCCTGGCTCCTCCATCATCCTCCCTCCTCTTCATCATCTCTCTTTCCTGACTCCTAGCCTCATCCTCCCTCCTCTTCATCATCTCTCCTTTCTGGTCCCTCACTCTCTGTTCTTCCTCTTCCTCATCTTTCCTTCTTCCTCCTCCCATTCTTCCTTTCTCATCTCATTGATCCTTTCCACCTTCTTCAGTCTCACGCTTTAACCCTTTGAGCTTTCCACCTTCTTCAGCCTTATGATTTAACCCTTTGAGCTTTTCCACCTTCTTCAGCCTTATGATTTAACCCTTTGAGCTTTTCCACCTTCTTCAGCCTTATGATTTAACCCTTTGAGCTTTCCACCTTCTTCAGCCTTATGATTTAACCCTTTGAGCTTTTCCACCTTCTTCAGCCTTACGCTTTAACCTTTCAGCCTTTATAGCCTTTCGCTTTAACTTTTTCAGGTTTTCAGCCTCACGCTTCAACTTTTTCAGGATTTTCAGGTTTTTCAGCCTTCCGCTTTAACTTTTTCATGTTTTTCAGCCTTATGCTTCAAATTCTTCAGCATTTTCACCTTCTTCAGCCTAATGTTTCAACTTTTCCACCTTTTTCAGCCTATTCGCATTATAGTTTAACTGTTTCCGCCTTTGAGCATTATAGTTCAACTACTTCAGCTTCTTTAGCATTATAGTTCAGCATAAACGCATTCACACATGCTGTTGCGGAGTAACAGCACTTTCTAGTTGTGTGAATGCTGTTAAAGCATTCACACATTTGTTTTCCTGTTTCTCTTTATTTATTGTGTGAATGCTTTCAAAGCATTCACACACTAGTTTTCCTGTTTACCTTTATTCATTATTATTCGTCTTCCGCCGTTTTTCGGTCGACTACTCCTTCTAGCCCTTTCAACTCACTTCAACCATTCAGGTATCAAAACGTTCAGCTCGTTCAGGAGAGGGGTGCTATGTCTTTTATAGTTGATATCTTCAGCGGTTTTCAAGTTATTGATCGTTTATTGATCAATTTTTCCCCATTGACTTCAATGTTAAACTCTTCAAATCCTTCAAATCCTTCAAATCCCTTCAAAAAACTTCCACTCCTTTCAAACCCTAAGGCTTTTTCATACCTTCAGCTAGAAACGCCATTCAAAGTTTTTTCAAATCTTCAAACTTTCAGCTATTCAGCTATATCTTTTCAACTTCATATCTTCAGCCAATTTTGAATTACGCCAGTTTACAAATTGTTCAACTTTTAGATTTTCAGCTTTTTCACTCCCTTCATCTCCACTCTACTTCCACTCTAACTTCAAACCCTTCAGCTCCGTTCAGAGTTCATATCTTCAACATAGTTTCAGCTAGAAACACCATTCAAACTTTCAAATACTCTTCAGGAGTTGAACAACTACAATCTATATTTTCAGCTTCATATCTTCAACCGATTTTGAGCTATGCCCTCTGGAAAACCATGAAAAATTGCACTTTTCAGGCCAAAATTTTTCCTCCTCAGGAAAATCTTGAACAAATGCCCATAACTTCTACAGTTTTCGTCACAGAAAAATAAAATTTACATCAAAACGGAGCTTGACTCGTTGGCTTCGTCGGAACCCCCGGGTCAAAAATCCGTCAGACGCACCGTTTTCGAACTACGCCCCTCGGAATCTTACAAAGTCACCATTTTGCCCCTATTAAACTCCATTGTAATCTGGACGAAGAATCCTAAAAGTCATGCAGAATTAAACTGCCAGCATTTAAATTCTGTTCGACTTAGGATAAAATAAAAGACATTTCTGAGTTCCTCAAAGCCTCGTGACGCTCACGGTGAAAAAATTATTTTGATATCTGTTACGGATTTCTCTCAGTGAACAGTTGTTCGGGGAGTGGGTTCGAGGTTTTTCC
>JALJCO010005264.1:0-70059 GCA_023101725.1 Atherinomorus stipes | reverse complement strand
GCGTCTCCAGACGGACGGGCACGGGCCCGCCCCGCCTCCAGATAGACGGGCACGGGCCTGCCGCGTCTCCAGACGGACGAGCACGGGCCCGCCGCGTCTCCAGACGGACGAGCACGGGCCCGCGCGGCTCCAGACGGACGGGCACGGGCCCGCCGCGGCTCCAGATAGACGGGCACGGGCCCGCCCCCGGGCCCGCCGCGTCTCCAGACGGACGAGCACGGGCCCGCCGCGTCTCCAGACGGACGGGCACGGGCCCGCCCGCCACCCAAAAAAGCGTCTCCAGACGGACGGCAGCACGGCCCGCCGCGTCCCCAGACGGACGAGCACGGGCCCGCCGCGTCTCCAGACGGACGGGCACGGGCCCGCCGCGCCTCTCCAGACGGACGGGCACGGCCCGCCGCGGTCTCCAGATAGACGGGCACGGGCCCGCCGCGTCTCCAGACGGACGAGCACGGGCCCGCCGCGTCTCTGACGGACGGGCACGGGCCCGCCGCGTCTCCAGACGGATGAGCACGGGCCCAGGGGCGTCTCCAGGACGGACGAGCACGGGCCGCCGCTCCTCCAGACGGACGAGCACGAGCCCGGGCCCGCCGCGTCTCCAGCAGCCGCAGGTTCTACTGCCACACACTGCAGCTGCATCTGGGTCATTCAATTAGTATAAAATCACACAATTTCCCCCGGATTTTAAAAATGGTGGGACTTCTTTGATGTCCTTCTCAGGAGTTTACGCTCATTGATAAAGCTATACATTACCAGCCGCTAGAAGCTCATCGGTATTTTACTGGTTACGACTTGTGCATGTTTATAACGCTGCAAATGCTTTTCTGCCACTTCTGCTTTTATTGTTATGTGGGAACATTGATGGCAGTAATCTGGATGAACGTGGTCCTGAGGAGACGGGAACAGCGGGCGGCGCTGTGATTCTGATTTAATGCTGTTTTCTATCATCTGTGCAAAAACAACTACAGGGTTTAAAAAGTGAGACCACATATGCTTTTTTTATCAGTCACAAAGTGATCGGAACATATTGTTAGATGTTTGCATGGTTTCCAGCGTGAACTGTCAGCATTTATGGGCTCGATAGCAGCTAGCCACTTAGCATGTTGTTCGGGACTTTTTCTGTTATTTTGGGAACTAGAAAGACATCTCCTCTTATCCGTGTGGTAGTTTTTGTTTATGGCAGCCAAACACAGCGGGACTTCTCGGTATTTCCCAAAGTAGAATAAATGAAGATTGACGAGTAATGAAGCAAGTAATCAAATGGTTCCCTTATGGCCCAATCATGTTTTTCACCTTCTACCTAACCGGATGTGACGAATTTGGCGAAACTTCCTCGGTGATCCATAGCTGCAGTCCTGCTGGTGGAGAATCAGACACACCACCCACATGATTACTCGCAGCTCCTGCTCTAACAGGTGACCAGGTCTTCTCGCCCTCTAGACCAGCAGCTGCAGCACAGCACTACTGTTTTAAGAACAGAGAACGTGTCAGAGCTGACAGATGATCAGGAAGTGGATTTCTGACTTAATCAATTAGGTGGTATGGGACCGCTGCCTGACTCAGTACTGGCCGTTACCAGCATCTTGGGCGGGTACTGGTATCGGTACTGGTACAACTCTAGTCCGTCCTGCATGATCAGTGTGCTTTTTTTCTTCCAGTTGACACATCTATGTGACATCTGACCAAGCTTTATCATTTGACTGGTCAGACTGAACGGGTCAAGGCCCCCCCCCCCCCCCGCAAAAACAATGCAACGTTATCTGGGAGCTGTTTTCAGTGAAGTTTATTTTATTTATCAGCTGGTCTCTGCTGCCTGTCGGCTCTGCCAGTTTACAGTACATGTGTACAAGTACTACATGTTTTACATTAACTTTTGGATGTATTGGTGTCTTGAAGGTCTGGGGTTGGAAGTGTGGGGACTGATCGAATACTCTGTATTTAAAGATCAACATTGTTGAAGCAGGACGAGCCGTCATGCTGTGAGCCTGTATCAAATGTTTTGTGATTTTTTTTTGGGGTCCTTTTTTGTATTAAAAATAAGTTTTTATATCAGTTTTATGCTTCATTATTTATGGTCATTTTATAAGATTTAGATGGTAGTGATAATACAGGTTTCACCAGAGGGCCTTTGTGTGCATCAAGAGCAACTATTCAGCAGGTTTTAGACGTTTCCCCACCTGGTTCAGATGAAGTGGATGTCCCCAACAACCTGTCAAGTTCTCTGCACATGCAAATTAGCCATCCTTCATCTCAGTGAAGAGACAGAGGTCCTGTTTGAGCGCGCTCCTGGGTACCAGTGGGATGGCAAGGCGTCGTATCTTCTGTCTGGGTATAATGTCATACAGGATTCTACAGCTACTTTATGAAAAAAATACTATATGTAAGGCTTTAAAGATCATTTCAATAGTTCCTAAATGAGTCCACATTCTCCACCTGTAGAAGCATGAACCGCTCTGTGTGTGCACTGTGAGCCAAAATGTTTAGATGGTTTTTTCACTGTGGCAGAGGATCATGGAAATATCTTCATCTTAGCCAGTCCTTCATTAACATAACTCATTTGTCTAGCCAACAGAATAGGTGTGAAAACTGGTGATAGAATTTAACTACAGGAGTGACGACCAAGATTTTGACGACACTGCATACTGCCAAGGAAATGCAAACATTTTATTCATACAACATAACTTCAGTACAGAGTTACAGATCAAATAAAAGTGAAATACTGGACTTCTGGTTGGAACACCGCATAGTGAGAGAGCTCCGAGCAGTTAAGAGTAATTTCCCCGTACAAACCAAGATAATCATCCCACAAAGATGTAGAGAAGGGGAATAGATGTCATTATACCACTTTAAGCAATAAACGTCGCTTGAAGACAGGTTGGTGGAAAAGACGAGGAGTAGCGACATTAGCAGCTAACAGGCTAGCAAGCAGACAACGTGAAGAAATGGCCGACTTCGATCTGATTCTGCAAGAATTAAGAGGGTTAAGCCAAGAAAATGAAGAACAGTTTGAGACTATAAAAGAAGAAATTGCAAAAGTGAATACCAGCTTGGATGAGGCCGAAGGAAGAATCCAGAAATCAGAGGAGAGATTTCACAGAAAACGCAGAGGAGGTCACGACCGCCATGCTAAAGCTGCATACCAAGATGGTGGATCTGGAGAGCCGCTCCAGATGCGAGAACATAAGGATTTATGGGGTCCCAGAGGGGTCCGAGAAGGAGTCGACAACAATGGTCTCATTTGTAGAAAACTTACTCCGCGAGGGTCTCTAGTTAAAAGATATGTCCGGTCTGCATATCGAAAGGGCCCATCGGTCGGTGGGACTCCATCATAATCAAGTTGTTAAGCTTTAAAACTAAAGAGTCATTACTCTGCAAGGCATGGTGGGGGGGTTACCTGGCAAGAGAACTATATAAATCTGGATCATGACTACCCGCCTCTAATACTCAAAAAAGAAGAGAATACCGGAGATCCGCAAAGTGCTGAAGGAAAATAAAGTTCCATTTCAGACCGTCTTCCCTGCCAGGCTACGCGTGAGACACGAACATGGAACCAAAACCTATGATACTATAGAGCAGGGGTAGGCGGGCCGGTGTCCTGCAGGTATTAGGACTTTTCCTGCTGCAACACACCTGACTTCAATCAGTGGGTGATTAGCAGACTTGTGCAGCCGAGCTCTGGACATCAGGTGGTGTGTTGAAGCAGGGAGGCCCTGAAGACCTGCAGGATGCCGGCCCTCGAGGACCGGAGTTGCCTCCCCCTTCTAGAGGAGGCATCTGAAGACCTGCTGAGAAGAGGTTACACCGTGGCAGCAATCCCACCTCCAGAAACACTCGTGGAGCAGGTGCAGCAGCTGTCCTGGAGGAGATGGACAGACGGACGGGATTTAACCTACAAGGAGAAGCTCCGAGCCTTCAGGAGATGGTCATCAGCGCCCTCCGGACCCGGAGCTATCGGTGCAGGTAAGGGCCTCTCCCTCTGGACTGAAGAGGGAGACTTCTCCCTTCAAGCCGTTCTTGGACGCTCAACGGGGTCGGGTTAATAGACTTCCCCATAGGAAGTCATACGGACTTATTGTGTTCAGTTTGATGCTTATTACTATGTCAGCTGTTGTTTATTGCCTGCTGGTTCTTGCAGAGAAGGGGAAATGCACCAAGGTCTTTGAGTCTGTAGAGGGAAGAATCACATAAATGAACAGTTTTTTGAAAATTGCCTCATCTAATATAAATGGAGTATTTAATCCCGTCAAAAGGGGGAAAATCTTGTCAAAATTAAAGAGGGATAAAATTCAAGGTGCTTTCTTACAGGAATCACACCTGAACAATTCTGAACATGCCAAATTAAAGGGACTTGAGGCAAGATTAAGAAACGAAACTCGCGACTGGCGCTTCAGGGAACTGCAGCCACGAGCCAAGCTGTCACGGGAGCACAAACTGAAGCTATAATGTTGTTTACTCACCTTTCTCTCCGTAGTTACACTTTTTAGTGTCTTTCAGTTGATCTCGATTGTTTGCTGACGGCAGAATAATCCATAACTATCGCTTACAGTGTTTGAATTTACCGCAACCGTCTTCTTCCTGTATCAAAACTGCAGATGTAGCGTCATGTGACGTCACGTCCGCATGGCAGAGCTGGAAAACTATAATGTTGTTTACTAAGCTTTTTCTTCGTAGTTCCACTTTTTAGTGTCTTTCAGTTGATCTGGATCGTATTCTGACGGCAGAATAATCCATAACTATCGCTTACAGTGTTTTTATTTACTGCGACCGTCTTCTTCCTGTATCAAAACTGCGGATGTAGCATCATTTGACGTCACGTCCGCAGGGCAGCGCGGGAAATTCAGACACTGAATTGCAGCACATTTTGCAGCACACAGCCGGTTCAAAGCAACGGAGAGAAACGTGGGTGGAACAGTTCTTTTTGGTATTTAGTGCTTCATCACCCATTAGTATGAAAAAAGGGACATTCATGTTTGTTTGTTTTTTCAAATTCCTGCCTCAAGTCCCTTTAAATAAATCTGGATTTAAACATGTTTACTTTTCCTCCCACGGGTCGGGGAGGTGGAGAGAAGTGGCGACTTTGATTTCCAGTGCAGTAAATTACAAACACATATCAGAATTAAGGCTAAAGAAGGCAGATTCGTCATGGTTATAGGTAAAATAGAAGGAATTGTTGTAAGTCTCCTTAACGTGTATGTTCATCCGGGCAGTGATTGGTCCTTTTATAATTATCTAGTTGATTTAATGACAACTAAAAGTCGAGGGATTTTATGATGTGGCGGAGATTTTAATATTCGATTAAATCCGAAAATTGACTCGTCAAACAGGAAATCTGACATATAAAACATCAGCAGAAGTTTAAATACTAGTATGCGTGAAGTGGGGATTATAAACGTGCGGAGAGTGATGAATCCGACGAGCCGGGATTATACTCGTTATTCATCCGCTCACAAGGTTTACTCGCGTATAGATCATTTTTTTATGCTGAAAGGAGATCTCCCTTAGAGATGGGGGGAGGAGCTCGGTCATCTGGGAGGGGCTCAAAGTAGAGCCGCTGCTCCTCCGTATAGAGAGGAGCCAGATGAGGAGGCTCAGGCATCTGGTTAGGATGCCCCCTGGACGCCTCCCTGGTGAGGTGTTCCAGGCACGTCCCACCGGGACCAGACCCCGGGGGAGGCCCAGGACACGCTGGAGGGACTACGTCTCCCGGCTGGCCTGGGAACGCCTCGGGACCCCCCCGGATGAGCTGGCGGCTGTGGCCGGGGGGGGGGGGGAAGTCTGGGCTTCCCTGCTTAGGCGGTTCCCCCCGCAACCTGATCCTGGATAAGCAGACGGAGACGGTACGGTACGGAAAGGAGATCTTTTGAGGGTGGGTAACTGTGAAATAACAATAACAAATGAAGAAATCCAATCAGCAATCAGAAGAACAAAAGGGGGGAAGTCTCCAGAGACGGACGGTTTTCCTTTTGCTCAGCAGTGGTTTTGGTCTTGGAACTCTGCCATGCAGCCATTTTTGCCCCCCAGTCTCTTTCTGATGGGGGAGTCATGAACACTGACCTTCATTGAGGCAAGTGAGGCCTGCAGTTCTTGGATGTTGTTCTGGGGTCTTTTGTGACCTCTTGGATGAGTCGTCGCTGTGCTCTTGGGGTCATTTTGGTCGGCCGGCACCTCCTGGGAAGGTTCACCACTGTTCCATGTTTTCACCATTTGTGGATAATGGTTCTCACTGTGGTTCTCTGGAGTCCCAAAGCTTTAGAAATGGCTTTGGAACCTTTTCCAGACTGATAGATCTCAATGACTTTGTTTCTCATTTGTTCCTGAATTTCTTTGGATGGCAGCATGATGTCTAGCTTTGGAGGATCTTTTGGTCTACTTCACTTTGTCAGGCAGGTCCTTTTTAAAGGAGTAATCACCTGGAAATTGCATTTTTCTAGTTATAACATGTTTATTGGTGTAGGAGTGAAATGTAGACTTGCCTGAAACCCCCCCTTTTTTTACATGGTCCATTTTTTTCATTTGGGCTCTTTCCTCACACGAGAACAGCCCACAAGAGCAAAATCCCGAAAATGTGAGATTTTAATTGTCTCCTTCGATTTCGTAACTAACAGTGGCTATTAGCATAGGCCAGCCTCTCTCTGACACGCCTACGGACTTCTGTCGACAAAACAACCAACACTGGACACATGCTCAGCTCAGGGGGCGGGACTTGTGGGATTTCAGATTTGCATTTTTTAAATCATTACATTTCCTATTCAAATACACAAAGAACCTCTTTTCCCATAATGATATAAAACATTTTAAATAAAAATCAGGGATGTCCCGATCCAGATGCTGGCATTGATACTCACTCCTATACTGGTCTATTATGCTGTAGGGTTCTCCTTTTTTTTTTTTTTTTTTTTTTTTTACTTGTCCTGTCCAGCATCGAAGCAAGCAGAATGGAAATCTGATTGCTTTATTCTGTTGAACAGTTTTGCTTTATCAAGCGGAGCTTTATGAATATAAGGCTCCACTTGATATCATGTTTATTCATTTTATTTCTTTACTTAAACATTTGTATATTACACCATTCCATTTCATACTGCTGGGCCTGACAAGGGAGAAATGAAAGTTAACAGAGGTAATGATAGAAAGTGAAACAGAGAGAGAGGAGTAATGAAGAGGAAGAGAGAGAGGAGAGAAAACATGAATCCACTTACACAGTTCCCTGGTACATCTGTACCGCGATCCCTAAACAACCAAGGTCTCTGTTGGAAAACAAAACAAGCAATCCCCTACAGGAGGACCTGCAGGTGGCTTAAATATCCTCAGATCATACAAACACACGCAGAACTACGCAGAGAAGAGGTACAACCTAGTCAGCGTGATGGGAAGTAGAGAAGAGGTACAACCTAGTCATCGCAATGGGAAGTAGAGAAGAGGTACAACCTAGTCATCGCAATGGGAAGTAGAGAAGAGGTACAACCTAGTCATCGCAATGGGAAGTAGTGTCACAGTGTCAACATGCATAATAAAGGGTCTCCGTGGTGATACAGTCATGCAGATGCAGCCTCGTCTCCGCAAGGAGGAGGAAGCCCGCAAGGCTCACGACCCAGGCCCCCAGCAGCCACCCAGAGGCCCAGATCCCAGCCACCCCCCCCAAAGAGCGGACATGCATCCCCCGAAGGGCGGCAAAAGGCGGCCCCAGCCGGAGCCCCCTGCAGTCTGGAGGCCCAGGCCCCAGCGGACCAAGACCAGCAGCTGCCGACCCCACCGGGCGCCGGGCGTCCCCCGGAGCGGAGACAGCGCCGGGCCCAGGGCCCAAGCGCCCAGGAGCAGCCACCCCCCCCCGACCCGGGCGGCCCAACCGAAACCCAGGAGGACCGGACCCCCCAGACGACGCCCCCAGGGCAGGCCAGCCCCCACCCCAAAGTCCCTGCCCCATACACCTGACACCAGGGCGCCACCACCTCTACCACCCCCTACCCCGCCACCACGCTCGCACACACACTCCCCACACACCTACCCCAACACCAGGGCTGAAAGATATACCGTCACCGCCCCCACATCGAGACACAGGCACCCAAGACATCAATACCGCAAGAGCAACCACATACAGGATACAGATCCCCCCTGCGCCCGCCCCGCACAAAAAGCCCCGGAAGCCACAAACAAAACCGCACCCCCCACCAAAGCGCCCGGCCCCCAACCAACCCGCAGCCACACCGCACCACACCGACACCAAGATGCCCGGCACGAATACCGAGATACGAACCTCCGCCCACACCGCCCAGCCCTACCCAACACCTCCGTGTACCCCCCCCCACACATACATACACCCACCCACTCCGCTCTCCGACCTTACATACCCACACTCACTCCTCTCTCCACCCCCAACACTCTCCTCCCTCTACCGTCCACACCTACCCCCACCTCCTCATACCCTCTAACACACACATGCACTCCCCCACATAACTGCACCAACCCCTCCCCACCCCCCACACATACGCCCCCACCTCCCTATACCCCCAATACCCCATACAGTCCCCCCTTACATGTCCAGCCCCGCCCATCCCTCTGACCTATCACACTCCCGCCTCTTCCTTCCTTCAGCCCCTCATGACCATCCCTAATAGACACTCACGAGCATGCCACTCCTTCCTCCATCCCCCCTTTCCTCCAACCACTTACCCACATCTCCTCCCTCTTCCAGCCCAAGTTCCTCCCTCCCACATTTCCTCTTTCACACTCTCATTCATTATTCTCACATACCCACCTCTCTCTTGCCCGTGCCCTCGTGCCTCCTGAGTGGTAGCTCGGGCCGGGGAAGGGGCCGCGAGCTCCAAGCCCCCAACACGTCCCCCCCACCACCACCACCCCCATCCCCCACCCCCGGACGCAGCAGGCCAGGCATCCCCCAGGCCAGCAGATCCCCCGCAATGCAGCCAGCCTTAACCACTGGCGCGTGAAGTAGCCACTGTCCCCCCCTCCCCCCAGTAGCGCCCGGGAGACCGGGGTATGAAAGGACCCTGTCCCCCCCCCCCCCCCCGCTCATGACTGTGTGTGTAAGATGTGTGTTGTTTGCAGTTAAAACTAAGGGGCAGTGCCAAGTCATGCCGGGAGTGGGGTCGCGTAGGGGGCATGACCCCCCAACCGGCCCCTCCCTCCTTCCACACACTATATGGCCCGCCCCTCAGAAGTGGTTGTGAGCTGTTGTTATTTTATGTGTTTAGGTGTCTAAGTGTGGTTAAAACTGGGGAGCAGGCTGTCTCTAGATATGGCAAGCAAAGGCACTTTGGTGCCCTCCCTCACCACGCCCGCTTGACACGCACCCTCCCCAAAACCCTACATGTGTGTGTGTGAGGTAGAGCGGGGGGGGGGGTCTTGGGAAAGGAGACCAGGGGGGGTATGAATTCCCCCCCTGGAAGAAGAGCCGTTACCGGCATTAGGTACCCCTGCCTCCCGGGATCCCCCCAGGGCAGAAGGGGCAGGCATGGCCGCCCCCACGGCCCTGCGTCCGGCGTTCACCACAGAGGGGCCAGCCTCGGCCCCTGGGGGCGCTCGACCACGCCAGGCCAGGGAGGGGGGAAAAGGGACGGGAGCGGAAAGGGTCGGCGGAGGGGCCAGAGTCACCGGCCCAACATCCCCAGGCCTCGCAAACCCCCCAAGAGGCACGCAGAGCTGCTATTTTTTTTTTTTTTTTTTCTTCCCCCTTTCCTCCCCCCCCCCCAACCCGACACACACAAACCCCACCAATGCACCACCACCCCCGCACCCAAACACCCATCATCCATGCACCCCCACCCACCCACCCATCTCCACACACCCCCACAGGCAGCCACACACACACACAACCGCATTCACGCCCCCCTCCAGTCACACACCCACCCACACATACCAAGGACGGGGCCACGGGGCCACCAGCCCCCCCCCCCACGCCACAAGTCCATTGCCCCCAGCCCCCGGACCACGCGAGACCAACCCGCACGAGACCACCAGCGCAGGCCAGCCCCAACCGACACAGCGGCCGGGCGGGACAGGCACCCGGCGTGGAAAAGACCCGGCCACCCCGCAACCCCCCACCTCCACACACTACAGCTGAACGATATGGACAAAACCCCACACCCCGACAGCCACGCCAGACACCCCAACATCGATACGACACGACATGACCACGGGTCCGCCGAAAACCAAGCACCCCGGTGGAAAGCGCAGCTCCGTCCGCGACCCCCAGAGCCCCACACGCAGGACAAGCACAGGGGAAATCCACACCCCCCACATAGCCGCTCCCGCGACACCAACATCCCGGATGCCCACATCCCGACACAGACACGACAACGATACATCCCCCAGCCCCACCACACACACACACCCCCACCAGCACACACACCCGCACGCACACAGCAGAGGCGCCCCGGCGCAGTGACTAGACGTCAGCCGGTCATGAGGACCCCCCCCCAGCGCCAAGCCGGGTCCCCCGGCCCCGGAGGCAGGGGCCACCCCGGAGCACCGGGGCCCAGGACCCCCCGCCCCGGGACGACCCCGGCCACCCGGCGCCAGCCGACAGCTACCGGCCAGGGCCCCACCAGCGACCCGCCCACCGCCGCAGAGCAGCCCCAACCGCTGACCCCCATGCCCCCCATCGGGCTGGATACAGCCCCCGCCCCAGCGGCGAGGCAGCCCAGACCCCCCCCAAGTCAACCGCCAGGGATCCATAGCCATCAAGCACTCGCCGGCACCCAACCCCCACATCGCCGAGGCGGCTCTCCTACACCAACGTTAAGTGATGGAGCTAATCACAGGGGACCAGAGGGAGTGGAATTCATCTAACTGGTTCTTAGAGGAGGCAGACATCGTCTCAATACTGATATGGTCTACTAAGAAATTCCTAAACTGGCTAATGCTCAGATTATTTTTGGATTTCCAGTTTACCAAGATAGTTTTCTTTGCAATACATAATACAGTAAGTATCATATGTGCATAGTTGGTAACCGTGTTGATCTCATCCAAGTCCCCCAGTAAACACAGTGTGGGGCTTGCAGGAAAGTTACACCTGAGCCACGTTGACAGGTCATCACATACCTGAAGCCAAAACCTCTGGACCGGTGGACAAGACCACAAAGCGTGAAGATAATTGTCTGTTGTATTCTCATTGCAGTGCAAACAAATATTTGAAGGTGACAGACCCATCTTGAACATCCTCTGTCCTGTGTAATGTACTCTGTGTAAAACCTTGAATTGTATCAACTGCATATTTGAGTTTTTAGTCATTGGGAACGTGTTTAAACATATCTGTGTCCATGTGTTTTGGTTAAGGGTTCTGGACAAGTCAGCCTCCCACTTCGAAGTTGGAAGGGAAATTGAATCATCCAGTTTTAATAATAATCTATATATTTTCGACAGTAGTTTGGGGATAGAGAGATTCAGGAATTCTGCTACCCTGACCGGAGTCTGCAAGATCAGTTGGTTAGAGGTATATTTTTTGCTTAATATAGATTTAAGTTGATGGTATTCTAAGAATTTAGTACTACTGATCCCGTATTGTAAGGTAAGTGTATTAAATGACAGGAATTTTCCATTTTCAATGATATGTTGTAATTGTTTTACTCCTTTATCCTTCCAATGCACAAAATTAATCATTTTCTTGTTTTGTAAAATATCCAGGTTATTCCAGATGGGTGTGAGTTTACATGGAATAATAGAAGACTCTGTTAACTTCAGGAATTCCCACCATGCTTTCAGAGTAGAGCAGATGTTGATACTTTTAAAGCATTTATGAGATCTGACTGCTGAACTGCTGAACGGCAAATCAGAGACATCCAGATCCTCACATAATGCTTGTTCTGTGTCTAGCCACGGTTCATCTAGATGGGTAGGTTTTAGCCATTTGGAAATAAATTGTAGCTTATTTGCTAGGAAATAATAATTGAAATTGGGTGAGTCTAACCCTCCCCGGTCTTTTACCTGTTGTAAGGTTTTTAAACTGATACGTGATGGCTTGTTTTTCCAAAGAAATTTGGAAATGTGAGAGTCCAGTGACTTAAACCAACTGGAGGAAGGTTTGGTGGGTATCATTGAGAACAAGTAGTTAATTTTCGGTAGAACCATCATTTTGATGGTAGCAACTCTCCCCATGAGTGATATGGGTAAGTGCTTCCATCGTGTGAGATCTTCCTCTATTGACTTTAATAGCTGGACATAATTTAACTTTATTAACTCTGAAAGTTGTGGAGAAATATTTATTCCTAAATATCTGATATTACCAGACTGTATTGTGGTGTTAGGGATGTTTTGTAAAGTACAATTAACAGATAAAGCTGTAGTCTTGGTCCAGTTAATAGAGTACTCAGATATCATTGAGAATTTATTGATCAATGTGATTGTCTGGGAGAGAGATGTTGATGAGTTCTGGAGGAAAAGCAGTACGTCGTCTGCATAGAGACTTATTTTATGTTCTAGATTTTTGCCGGGGATCCCTTTAATATCTCTGTCCTGTCTTATAGCGGCTGCTAGTGGTTCAATGAAAATGGCAAAAAGTGAAGGGGAGAGCGGGCAGCCCTGCCTGGTGCCTCGCTGTAAACAGAAACTTGGAGAGGTTTGGTCATTGGTCCTCACACATGCATTAGGGTTGTTATAAAGTATTTTCATCCAGTCTATGAAATAAGGACCAAAACCAAATTTATTTAATGTTGCAAACAGGAATTTCCAGTTAACACGATCGAAGGCTTTTTCTGCATCTAACGAGATGATAGTAGATTCCAGATTATGAATGGTAGCATAGTCTATTAGATTAATCAGCCTGCGTGTGTTAGTAGAAGAATGTCGACCTTTAATAAAACCAGTTTGATCAGGATGTATTATCAGAGGAGTTATTTTTTCTATCCTTTTAGCGAGTGCTTTGCTGATTATCTTAAGATCTACATTTATTAATGAGATTGGCCGATAACTAGCTGGAAGTGTCGGGTCTTTACCTGGTTTTAATAATACGGTGATATTTGCTGAATTCATATTTGGTGGTATTTTCTGTTTCTCTTTTATTTCTAGTATCATTTTATAAAAAGTGGGAGCCAGAATTGTCCAGAACTCTTTGTAAAATTCGACCGGATATCCATCTGGACCTGGGGCTTTATTATTGGGCAGGGGGTTTTTGGGGTCACCTTTTCTTTTTTGAATGTTTAAATTATTATTTTTTTCTCGGGTTTTTTTTTGTTTTTTAATTCTTTAATTTTAAATTTTTTTTTCTTTTTGTCTGGCTGATCTTCCTTTTATTTTTCGGGGGGGATTTTTGCTTTTTCCTTTTTTTTTTTTAACTGATTAGCTAGAAGCTTCCAGACTTTTCATGGCTAAATATTAAAAAGGTTGTTACGAATTAAGGACTGTAATGTGACCGTTGGTAGCGCTAGCCCCGCATCTGTAGTGGGCTCCGGTTAGAGAGCAGTGAACCAGGCAGAGTTGAGGATTCCACAGGATTTATTCAGGTTTGAACGGGTCCCCGGCACATACAATGGTTTGAAGCAGGCAACTAAGGGTTTAAGGTATACTGATCATATGATGTTTACTCAAAGTATTATGAGTGCATTTAGCATATAGTTCGTAGTATGGTTCCGTTTTTTGTGGCTCAAACACGCATACAATGCTTCTCTGTTGCCTGCTCCATGCGGTATAACATGCACATTTCACAAGATGGCCGAACAAGGACCCCAACAGACCCATAGCTGTCCTTAGCTATGCCTGTCTAAAAGTCCAGTAACACCGCCCTCTAGGGGGAATTCAGAACAGCCGCCCCCATAATAGCAGGGCTATTATGAAAGTCCAATGAATTCCCCAATGCAGACAATGTCCATCACTTATCCCCGTCGGGTATGTTGGGAAGTGGCACCAAACGAGCCACTGGGCGGTGATAGGTCCGGCCATTGATTTCAATCTCTGCTGACCTGACACATCCATCTGAGCTGGTAATGACCTTGGAAATCCTTCCCACTGGCCAGGAGGCCCTAGGAGCTTGGGGATCAACTAGCATCACAACCGTCCCTTGCTTCAAGTTGTCAGCTGATCGCTGCCACTTGTGGCGAACTTAAAGGTTTGGTAGATAGGCACGGATAAATTGTGACCAGAAGTGGTCTGCCATCATTTGGCTATGCTGCCATCGCCTCTTGGTCAGGGTTGAGGGTGCATAAGACACCTGGGGCAAGGATGCATCTAGCCGCCCCATCAATAGCATATTTGGGGTCACAGGATCTGGGTCAGCTGCATCGGAAGACACATAACCCAATGGTTTGGCATTGAGCATACCTTCTACCTCAACCAGTAGTGTGAGGAGTACTTCCTCTTGGAGAGCCTCTGTTCCGATGACCACCTGAAGGGCAGACTTTATGGAGCGTATCTCCCGCTCCCATAAGCCCCCAAAGTGTGGAGCTCCAGGAGGGTTGAACTTGAAGGTGATTTGATGGTTAGCCAAACCTTCACGGAAGTGAGGTTCCATGGCAGCGAAGGCCTCCTTTAACTCCCGCTCAGTACCCCGGAAATTTGTCCCTTGGTCGGACAAGATTTCAGATGGAGTTCCTCGACGTGCGATAAATTGCCGGAGAGCGAGCAAAAAGGCATCTGCATCAAGGCTGCTGACAATTTCCAAATGGATGCATCTGGTGGTCAAACACTTAAAGATCAGCCCCCAGCGCTTCTCATGGCGCCGCCCAATCTTCACCATGTAAGGTCCGAAGCAATCTACTCCTGTAGAGAAGAAGGGAGGTTGGAAAAGACGCAGACGTGCTGGCGGGAGGTCTGCCATCAGTGGCACTGACGGTTTGCCTCTCCATCGTTGGCAGCCAACACATGTCCTCTGGTGCTGCTTGATGGCTTGACGCCCACGCAGAATCCAATACTGCCTTCGCAGTTCGGCGAACACTCTCTCTGGACCAGGATGTAGCAACTTAGCATCGAAGGCTTTGATGAGAAGTTGGGTCACATGATGTTGGTTGTCGAGGATGATGGGATGAATGTTCTCCGCTTCTGTTAGATGACTGATGCGTCGGAGACGCCCACCAACCCTCATGAGACCGGTATTTGTGTCCACTTCTGGGACCAGCATCCTAAGACGGCTGTGAGGTGACACAGGTTTACCTGACTTGAGGGCCTTCACTTCGTCTGGGAAACTGTCAGCTTGACAGGTTTGTAGGATGTGTCGTTCAGCATCTCTAAGTTCGTACACTGGAGCCTGTCCATCAGAGGTGGCCTCGTTCAATGCCGGATGCGTGGCTTTAACCAGTTCTGACCAGTCTGTGAACTGGGTGACATCCAGTAACTGACTGGGTGGATCATGCTGAGATAAACCACAGAAGATGTTCTTCTTGAGCTCACTGCCATCCTGTAGCTCGTAGGAGCTTGGCGGACTTGGCCATTGATGTGATGGGCCTGAAAGGAATTGTGGTCCTTGAATCCAGCGGTTGGGAGCCTTCAATTCAGCTAAGGTTCGACCACGGGTGATGTCATCTGCCGGGTTGTTAGCAGAATCAACATACCTCCAAGCACTGGGTTCGGACAATTCCTGGATTTCTGTGACTCTCGTGCCAACGAAGACTTTAAACCGACAGGAGTCAGATGTCAACCAAGACAAAACTGTGGTTGAGTCAGTCCAGAAGGTGATGGTCTTGAGGGGCAAGGTGAACTCCCTTTGGAGGAGGGAGGCTAATTGAGCACCTGTTAATGCTGCGCAAAGTTCGAGCCGTGGCATGGACAGCTGGCGCTTGGGTGCGACTCGTGAGCGAGCCATTACGAAGGCCACATGCACTTGGCTTCCGCCTTCCACCACCAGATACGCCACTGCTCCATATGCTTGTTCGGAAGCATCACAAAATACGTGCAGGTTGTACTTGGCATCTTCTGTGGGAAGCTCTGGGTTTGCATACCATCGTGGTAAGAGCATGGCCTCCATTTCAGGCAGCTCTCTCTCCCAGTTAAGCCATGCTGTGATGAGGTCAGGTGGCAAGTTTGGGTCGTCCCAATCTCTTTGTTTAGACCACAGCAGCCTGATCAGCACCTTGGCCCGAGTGGTGTATGGGAGCATGAAACCGAGTGGGTCATACTGAGTGGCCAACACACGGTACATATGGCGCATGGTGGGTGTGGAAGGCTTTAGTGGTCTGATCCTGAAACCCAACTGATCTGTACTGCAGTGCCAACTCAATCCCAACACTGGCTCTTGTGGGTCCACATGTTTTTCGAGAAGCCAGAGTTCTGTGGCCTGAGACTTGGCTTCTGCTGGAAGATGTGAGATGATGTCGGGGTCGTTACTAGCCCACTAACGGATTTCGAATCCACCAGTGGCAAGTAGACATTGCATGCGGTCCACAAGCGTTTTTGCAGATGCAGCATCGGGGAAACTGCGAAGGCAGTTGTCTACATAAAATGACTCCTCCAATGCAAAGCAAAACATTGCTTTAATGTCTCCACTTACTGCTACCTTGTGTTGGCGAAGCCTTATCAGCACACCCAGCAGTGATGGACCAAGAGTTGGACCTGGAGCAAGCTGGTCGTTCAGCGAGAGACCCTGGTATGAAAAGGAGCAATTGAACACCAGTCTATGTTTTCCATTATGCTCCACCAGATGATGAGGGATGAACCAGGACTCTTTAGTTTGGGTCACCTCTTCCTCAGTGAGCTGCTGGACATAGCCTGTGTCAAGGAGTTTCTTGATCTCTGTCTCGTAGATGTGGGCTTTATCAGGGTCAGCGGCCAAGCTCCTCTCAGTTCGACGTAAGGTTGGCATCACTGCGTCGACAGGGGCCATGAGCTGGGAGGCATTTTTAACTCGCAGCAGTGGAGTTGCATATCTCAAAATGTCTCCATCTTTGACTCGTATGGTGCTGTCTTCTAAGAGTTGGATGGCTTCCTGGTCTTGCCGTGAACGTGTCACCACCTTTTCACTCCTGAATGGTAAAACATCGAGTTGCCATAATCGTGCCACATGATGGAGAAGGTCGGCAGGGGATGGTCTGCAACCAGTGAAGTAGCAGCTGGTTGTGACCTGATGTGGCATCATTTTATCTGGACCTTGCAGCGCCCAGCCAAGCTCTGTATGAACTGCCACCGGTCCACCTCCTTTGCTCAGACGTACAGGCTCTTTAGGAATAATGAGGTGTGTGTTATCAGCACCAATGAGGAGAAGAGGCTGTGCGTTACTGAATGGCTGGATAGGAAGTCCCTTTAAATGGGAATATCTTCTCTGCAGGGCTTGGATGGGGTAGGATTGCTCAGCCAGGGCAAGGCGGTTTGCGGAAAATGCACCAGTAATGAGGTGGCTCTTATTTGGTGCCAATGGTGATGCAATGTTGAAACTGACGGACGATCCCTTAATGTGGACGACATCTTGCCTTATTGTTCTCAATACCATCGCCTCCATCTCTCCTGCCAGTCCAAGCTGGTGTGAGGCCTCTGAGAGAATGATGGTGCGCTCAGCACCGTCATCTAACACTGCGTATGTGTGCAGCGACTTTTGCCCATTGCTTATGGTGACTGGAACAATCTTGAGGTAAACACCAGTAACTTGCTTGGCAGAGGATGGGGTAGGCCTCCCCTGGGGTGTTATGAGATATACGCCGGAGCTGGGTTTGGCGATGGGGTGTAGAACCAGAAGGTGAACCTCCTGACATACATCACATGGCTTCTTTAGTGTACAAACCTCTGGCTCATGACTGGTCCGACCACACTTATAACATCGCTTACCTTGCACAATCCATGCTTGGATCTGATCCGCCGTCTTTGTCTTGATTACGGGACACTGTGATAGGTAATGCTCATTGCTCTTACAGAAGAGACATAACTTAGGTTTGGGTTTCCTTACCTTTGGGCTTGGTGACATAGATGCTGCTGGTTGAGCCGATTGGACTTGCGGAGTGTCACCACCATGATAGATAGTCACCGGCTGAGACTTTGGCCTGGACACAACGGCAGGTTTGTCTCTCCTCACCATTGTGGGCTTCTCAGTGGGATTACGCTGACTCATCCTAGCTGATAATCGCTGTGCTTCTGCCTTACCTTTCAGCCACTCTGAGAGGTCCCGAAGATTATATGGGTTGAGACTCTGGGTATGCAAACGCCCTTTGACTTGCAGATGTTCGATGAAGCTATCCCTCAGATGCCTCGGCAGCTTACTCAGCAGTCTATCTACATGGCCTGTTGACATTAGCTCCATGCCGTTTGGGCCCTCTAGAGATACAAGCATCCCTACCAACAAGTCAACCCGGAGTGCAAAGGTCTGGAATGCTTTGTAATCACCAGCCTTGACATCTGGAAAGTTCAGAATGGCAGCAATCTCACCTTGGGCAAGCTGATGTGGTTGTCCGAACTGCCGTTGTAGAGCCTGCATGGCAGCGGTGTAAGGTTGAGCGTGATGGCGACATGCTTGTGCAATGAGCCGGGCTTCTTCCAATACCAGCTGCTCCATGAGAACTCTGTACTTGTAGTGCTCGGACAACTCAACATGAGCGTTGAGCAGGTGATCCAAAGCCATCTTCAAATCTGTGAACTCTCTCTCGCTGTCATTGATTAACTTTGGGAGGGCAGGTACTGGCACAGGCTGGGTAGGTGCAGCCACCGCGGTGCCATAGGATTGGAATGTTGGCTGCTGAATCCCTGGTGCCAATGGAGGTAGCCGAGATGGGGCTGCAGCATATGGGGGATAGTGTGGTTGCTGTAAAGGCTGCCCAGGTACTGTAGGAAATGTATATGATGGCAATCCTGAGGTGACTACAGTCTGTGCAGGACTGTATGGAACATGTGGCCAGGTAGCTGGATACTGATTCAGGTACTGGCTTGCATGGAGAGGTGCTCTGTCCGCTGTGTAAGGTGGTTGTGGTCTCGGACCAAATTCTGGCTGTGAAACTGACATGAGCCCTGGCAGATGGGCTGGATTAACCAACTGTGGTGGACCCGTCAAAGTGGGAATAGGTGGGACAGAGTACAATGGTGCAATCCCTGTGGGTGGAGGTGCCGTCTGGGTGGTTGCTGCCACCTGCTGTGGCATGGGCTGTGACCAACTTGACATTAGTGGTAGAGCCTGTGCAGGGCTACCGGTTGAGAATGCACATGTTGTTGGAGGCAGGCTATAATGTGGAGCATAGGTCATCTGTGTGGTGGCCTGGCAAGACTGAGTCCCAGGGGGCATCAACCGAACAGGTTGGGATGCTGGCGGTGCTATTGCTGATTTGTTCCAACTAGCATAGTCCCCTGGTAATGGTGTGGGCTTACCCACCAGTGAGGATGCGGTTCTGGGAAGTGGCCAGTAACCATGGGAGCCAGAAGAGAACGCATCATCATCCTGATTCACATTCCTCTTAAGGTACTGTTCCTCAGCCCTGATATCCTCCGTACTTACATGGCCACTTACGATGCTTGAAGTAGTGGACAGCTCTGCTTCATCTACACCATCCTTTGATCCAGAATTAAGTCCCATTTGATGTCCGAGCAATGTGGATAACTGGTCACTCACTGGACTGCACTGATGCTGTACCGAATGACTGCAGTTCTGGTGTGCTGGCACTCAGGTGATGACTCTTGGATAAGGATGGTGGTAGATTTACCAGGAAGTCTTGCAGATGTGCAGGAGGATGTCTTTGCCGCTGCTCTCTCTGTGTGCTCTGAGGAATTGCGCTCTGCTCTGCCATGGTTAGGTCTCTACAGGTGAAGGTTCCGGCTCGAAGGACCGATGTTACGAATTAAGGACTGTAATGTGACCGTTGGTAGCGCTAGCCCCGCATCTGTAGTGGGCTCCGGTTAGAGAGCAGTGAACCAGGCAGAGTTGAGGATTCCACAGGATTTATTCAGGTTTGAACGGGTCCCCGGCACATACAATGGTTTGAAGCAGGCAACTAAGGGTTTAAGGTATACTGATCATATGATGTTTACTCAAAGTATTATGAGTGCATTTAGCATATAGTTCGTAGTATGGTTTGTGGCTCAAACACGCATACAATGCTTCTCTGTTGCCTGCTCCATGCGGTATAACATGCACATTTCACAAGATGGCCGAACAAGGACCCCAACGGACCCATAGCTGTCCTTAGCTATGCCTGTCTCAAAGTCCAGTAACACCGCCCTCTAGGGGGAATTCAGAACAAAGGTACTTAATATTCCTAACTCCCTCTGTAGATTAATAAAAATTCATCATAACCCAGAGTTCCCTCCTGCCTCTGGTTTTAAAAATTGGGCTGAAAAAGGCCTTACCATGTTGGGTCAAATGATTGAAAGTCGAAATCTGATCTGATGTCCTTTCAGCAGCTCTAACAGAAATATCATCTTCCAACCCAAGATTTTTATAAATATTTACAATTAAGACACTACTTACAAAAACATAATTATTTGACCTCATGGCAGGCCCCACCTTCTGATATAGAATTTTTTTTTCAGTTTGGTAATTAAAGGAACAATTAGTAGTAAATATGTCTCTCATGCCTATAAACTGCTGCAACAAGAAGGTGCTGTGAATACATTGGACATTAAAGAAAAATGGGAATTAGAAATGAATATAATAATTGAAAATGCAGACTGGGAACAGTCGTTGAGGGATGGTCATAAAATAACAAAAAGCCCAACTCTGAGAGAATTTGAATGGAAAACCAAGGTCAGATTTTTTTAGAACCCCCTTTATAACCTCCAAGTTTGGTAAAACATCAGACCGATGCTGGAGGGGCTGTGGCCTTGTGGGAGACCATACTCATATATTTTATGACTGTCCAAAATTAATAAAGTATTGGAAAGATATAAAAAGTGAAATAAAAAAAATGTCTAGATGAAGAAATTCCATTAGAACCAAACTTCACAGTACTGGGATTATTCCCTGACAACTTTAGATTAGACTGTAATTTCTCCCTACTCAAAATACTACTTTTAATTGCTAAGAAAATTATTACGGTCTCTTGGCTTAAGCCTCAGCCCCCCACCATAACTCAGTGGAAGAACAAACTACAAGATGTTTACCATATGGAGGGAATAACAGCAGGACTACAAATGAATATAGACTCATTTATGGTTGAATGGTCAGCAATTCAAAGATATCTCTCAAACTGAACTGTTTCACTATTCTACACCCAGGATACGGGCCCTAATTTTCATTGTAATACCTGTTTCTTTTAGGTGTTTTTTTTTTTTTTTTTTTTTTTTTTTACTTTTATTATTTTATTATTTGTTTTTCATGGACACTGATCATAGACTGTATATAATTACTGGACGTAGCTTCCGGTCTCTCCTGAATAGAGAAATGTGAAGCCAGTTGGGCGTGTCTTACCGTCGCCATCTTGCCGTGTCACGTACGTCGTCACTCCAGGAAAATCCTAAAATGGGCACAGCGCGGCCGCGGGGCAAATGATTGACAGCTGACGTACTGTGGGCTAAACGCTAACTGAGCTAACACGAAACTAAGAGGAGCTAACAAAGATAAGCCCCCTAAGCGGCACGGTTAAGGTAAGACATGCTTAGACTTGCAATTCGCTGACTAAACACCGCCGTTGTGCGACTCTGTAACAAACTGAGACCTTATTGAGAGCAAAGAAGGAGCTAACTAGGAGCCTCCGGTCGGCAGGCGGAGCTTCCGGTCTGCCGCATGTCAATCATAAGGACACGCCCTTAATTATGTGTAATTTGAAGAATAAATAACATCTAAACGAATGAGATATAAAAAAATTCACCCCCCTCACAGTTGACATGAAGGTAAACTTGACCTAATAAACCTAAAATGATTTTTTGAACCAGGTTGTAAACCTGTTTATTTCTGCTGTGAAGTTGGCGTTTTTAACATGGGAGTCTATGGGGATTTGCTCGCTCTTGGAGCCAGCCCCTAGCGGATGAAGGGAGGATTACACTATTTGCAACAAGGAAGCGAGCTTCACTGTTCTGAGGCGGAGTTTGCCCCTTGACACTGATATTATCCTCACGCAATACACCTGCTGCATATAATAATTGTATAATATGACTTGTACTGAAGTTTTTAAATGACTCACATAATAAAGATAAGTTAAAAAAAATGTTGGAGTATGCGAGGAAAGGATATATATCACTGGAACAAGAGGCACTGCGTTGGGAAAAGATCTTTAATGCATGCGCAGTCTGTTCCTCACCTAGCACCCTGACGGTGCTGTAGCAAGGGCCTGGAGAGGCCAAGCCAGTAAAAACAGTAGGGAATTTGAAGGAATTCCAAAAGATGGAGTTTAAGCCAGTGAAGGTATTGGATGCCTACATTTGTGGAATGTGTAGATTATATTTTTTGCCCAGACTGGAGGTTCAACACCAAGGGGACTTCAGAGAATCACGCAGCCCATCTGGAGTCTGTCTTTGCCTCTGGGATGGAGAAACCCTCCGCCGCTGTGACCCCTGCCTGGAGGCGTCCTCAGCAGTAAAGATGCTTACCTTGAGCAGCGCTCATGGATGGGAGGTAAAATGATTTATCGACCCCCTAATGTCCCTAAAGAAGATGGACGCCTGGGGATCCCCCACAGCAGAGCCCTCGACACCCACTGCCAATGCGGGAGCTCTGAACGCAGCTGTAGCTGGCGCACCACCTGGGGCATCCGCCCCCCTACCGAGTCCTCCAGAACCCCCCGGGAGAAAACGCAACCCACAAGTGCGAGGAACAGTCCTGGGAGATTGGCCATCCTCTCTGCACTACGCCTTGGCAGTCAACTGGCCTTACGCACCTGGAGGAACCCCGGTGCTCCGACCCCCTTTAGCTGCCCTCCAAGTGTCCCAGGTGCTGCGAGTGTTTAGGGACCCGGGGCACCCTGGCTTTGAAGAGGGGCTTGAGAAGCTACCCAGGCATGAGAAAGAGCAGGCCAAAACCGAGGGATGGGTTGGCCCCTGGGAGCTCACCACCTGGAAGAAATTGATCGAGGAAGTAATGGGGGATCCAACCCTGCCCTTAATTCCCACCACACGAACAGAGCGCGATTCAGGATGGCTCACTAACCTCTTTTATTTCGCCAACAGCCTGGATGCTTATGGGGATGAGCACGCGGTGGCCAGGGTAAAAAGAAAGACCTTTACAGTTACCCCTGAACATTGGTTCAGGAACGGCCGGTTACAGGCCCCTGATGGGATTCCAGGCCGAGCCCCTTCACCGGCTCACCCAGAGGAAGTCCACTGGGTGGTGGTGCAAGTTTCCATGGTACTAACCCCCTACAGTGGAGTCCACTCAGTGGGGGCAGACCTAACCCTGGAACGGGAGGACCAAGAGGAGGGACAAAGGGAGGAGCCTCAGGATTCAGAAGGCTCAGTACGCCGACGCTCTGGCAGAAGACAGTGGCTTCGGAAATGGCTCAAGAAATGGAGATTGAACGCACGTTCGACCCCTCCGAACCAGGAGTAGGAGAGCGACCCTACGAGGCCCTGGGGGGATGGTATTATAAGAAGCCCGTACACGAGCAATTGAATGTATGGACAATGCCCCCACAGCATATACTCGAAGGACCTTTTTCCCCCTCCCGAAAACACTCGAATGGCCGAGCAAATCCCAGGTATTTCGAGCAGCAGGGGTACAGTTACAGATACAAGTGCCCCTTCCTGCGACTCCCTAAAGAAGTAGTTTGGCTCGACACTCCTCGCCGTGACTTTTCTAACCGCACGGCAGCATGTGGTTCAGCCGCCTATTTCTGCTCAAACGCAGAGTTCTGGAGGGACAAGCGAACTCAGGATCCATGCGGAGCCAGACCCATATTACATCCAAACTATCTGCAGGTGCATCGCAAACCGTTGGAAACCATAACGGGACCACCTCTGCCCCTCTCGGCAGAAGGCATGAGAGCATACTTCGGAATTAACTTGAGAAGTAGGCCACAACAGCCTACATTCCCCTGGCCAGCTTCGGTGCCTTGGGTTCTGAACACTGCATTCATCAGGTACCAGAATGCCACGTTCCAGTTCAGGTGGGGATTGAATTATGCCAACTATCCGAAGTTAACATATGTGGACATCAAACTCAATGGAGTGTGTGCATATCGACCACTGACCCCTTAATGAGGACAGCATGGGAGGTGACTCTGCGCTCAGGCAGCAGACCTCTCATTGAGAACTGGTGGGTGAACCTCCGAACAGAAGAGGTCTTATTGGGCCGTGATATGCATGGAGTGTGGCCCGTGTGGGCCTACCACACCGTGCCTCGGGACCACTGCCAAGAAATACCAAGACACTTCGAGCACTTCCGATCCACTGATTCTAGGTTTCAAACCCAACCGTATAAGGTTTGGATGGTGGAGACCCAACACGACCAGCCCTTATTTCAGAACTTGGTGCTGGCAGAGGATAGTGGCAAGGAGTTTCTTGACAGCCTACGCGACCTAATTAACTGATACGTTCCTGTTTAGGGCCGAAGACCTGCTGCAGGAACCAGTGAGAGAATCCACCCAACGTCATTACGCTGTCTGGTCCTACGCATGGAGGGGGTTGGACTTGGAGCTGTGCAGCTACCCCTCCCCCATCCTCCTCCACTTGCTTAAAGGAAGGGTTGGCCCGGAGACAACCAGACAACCACACAGAGCGTACCAACTACCACCTCCTGTGCTTGTTATCATAGGAAACGCACCTTTCCCGATACAGCTTCCCCACAAGAACCAAGCAAACCCAGACGCACAAAGTCATCGCTGGAACCGGGGTGATAGATTCGTCTGACCCACATGGATGTCCGTCCTGGTCTACCACCGCTCCCCCTCCAGCCAATATACTACCCACCAAACTACCGCTCGCCTCCTCCCCTACATCGACAAAGACGGTTAAGCGAGGTCTATGAAAACTTAACCACCCTACGAAAACCAAAAGGATGTCCCAGGGCATGCCCTAAGGAGTGGCTTTGTTTTGTGTTGAAATACTGATCGCGTTCGGATTTTAAGGTCATTATGACTATGCCATAAAAATAAAGGCTTTTTAATTTCTGTAAGGGAGAGTGCCTTGGAGTTCTTTCTGCTCATCTAATCTTACCGCCCCATCCAAAGAACACCTCTTAAGAAGTACAACTGAATCCAGGAAGCGCTCCTTCACAAACATTTTAGACTGGCTTTGTTTTGTGTTGAAAATACTGATCGCGTTCGGAGGCTCCGGCGTGATTCTAGCCATACTGTACTATTATGGCCTCGGCCCATGGACCTTAACCCATGTCAAGGTCCGCTATGCTACAACCAAGCCCTTCAACCAGACCTGCTGGAATGCAGAGTACCGGATGATGCAGCTGACATGGGACAACAGCACTAGAGAGTGCTACTCACACCTGATCTCTGAATGGGAAAGAGTACGGGCACAAGACTGGCAGCAGTGGATGAGCGTGCCCAACTCCACAGTTCTCCTGTCCGCCATAAAGAAGCAAGAAACTCTCCTCGATAACCGCTGGATGATTAATCTCATGCAATTCAAGGAAACAGGGTATGTCACGGTACAATTACTAATACTTAATTCAACTGAAAGGAGGAGTGGGCAATGTAATTGGATTATGGACGAGGGAGAAGGCCCCCGATGGTACTGCACCTGGGGGTGCAGACCATTAGTCGGGCTAAAGGGGCCCACTGGGTGCCAGAAATAGTATACAATGCCCCTTATCGCAACCTCTCATGTACCGGGTATTTCCCCTGATTTGGGCAATTTTGGGGCTATTACAACCTCTCCTGTCAGGATGGCACAATCCACCGGTCTCCGACTGCTGCTACTGCCCCCAGTCGGCCCAAAGCTTTACCATGGCGACTAGATGTATCTCCCCTCGGAGCTACCCCCGCACCCTGGACAGCCCCGGACAAACGCCCCACAGACCCCTCCACTCTTAAAATTATTGACCTCGATTTTGTGCCCCGCAGATCGGCCCACCTCACTAGTAGTCAAGCCCTCGTGAAGGAATGTCTCACCCAGAAACTCACTCATCTTGCTCCCTGCTTCTGGAACATCCCTAGGGGATGTAAGACTCAACCTTTTCAGGTTATCACACCTGCTAAGACGTTGCGCTTCCACTCAGTGGTGGACTACTTCACTGAGGATGTGGTTACGCTCCATGAAGGATGGCTGAACAACACCCTGCCCTGGGTCTGGATAACCCCTCTGTCTCATTTCATAGGGACATTCACCCCAGGCTATGCCCGCACAGCTCAGGGCCTGGCTGGCCCCTACAGCTCAGACATGTACGTCCAGAAGCTGCCCACACCAGATGACCTGCACTCTGCCCCTAAGGGGGACTTCCAAAAGATTGATGAGTGTGTCACCCGAGCCCTGTACGATTACCTCAATGGCACGGATTTTGTGGACAATGGGGCTTCGCCTCGCTGCCCCCTGATTCAGGAATGGAGACAGACTTGGGGTTACTGGATGTATGATTGTGCTGGACTCCTGAAAAATTAGACCATGAAGGGAGTGCTGCAGTTCTGGAAGGAACACCATTCCAGGGACGAATCCACAACCTGGTGGGGCCTACAAAAGGATGAGGTACAGAAGTGGGTTGAACCATGCCTTAGCAAAAGCTCCAATTACTGGGTGAAGTACCAATATCTGGTAACTGTGTACTCGAAAGACAGGGACATTTGGCCCGGAGCATTGTACAGTCCCCAGCCTTATGTCAGCCCAAAGCCTTGGAGAATGGTGTGTGACAGAGCTAACACCACCTGTACAGTAAGTTTGTCTAGAGGGCATTGTGGCCTTGTACCAGGATGGAACGAACACTGTGAGGAACATTACGCAGGAGAGGAGGATACCTATGTTCAGGAAGCAGTCTGGAAGAGAGTTGATGGAGAGTGGCAACGCTCGTTTCCCCCCGGCGTTGGCTGCACAAAAGCAATCCTGGGGCATGGAATGATGAGAAGGAAAAATGTCAACTACCAGCTCATCCCTTATGTTGTTGACCCCCTGATCGCAATTGCTGAAGGTCACGCCTTCAGGAAAAGACTCTGTGAGGGCCAAGAAATCCATGGGTTTGAGTAGCTGGGGAGAAAAAGATCTACAACAATGGAACCTGTCACTCCCCCAGTGAGCACTGGATGCTCTGTGGCCACGGACGTAGAGCCCACGAGTGTCGCTGGTACGAAGTCGCAGGTGCAGCTCTGGCTGGCACCATAGAAACAGCCGCCGCTGAAGTAATTGAAATAATTGGAGAAGGAGTTACAGTGGTTGGCACCTGGATATCCACCTTTTTGGGCCACGTTTGGCCATATCTGCTTATCCTGCTGGGAATCCTCATTGCTGCAGTAACAGGGTGGATCCTGGTCAAGGGAGGAGTCAGAGCTGCCCTGAACTCCTGTTCCCGACAACCCACACCCACAGAGGACGCCACGACGCCCCTCCTCCAGGAGGAGTCACCCTGAGTTTAAAAACCGCAGCGCACGGCAAGAAGCTCATTTCAACTTCCCTATTCCCTTGCGCGTTGACCTGACGGGACTTCCTCCAACGATTTTGCCTCAAGATGACTTCCTCAAACCACAGCGCTGCGAGCAACACCAACCTGAACCCAGATGAGAACGATGTGAGTACTCTGGAATTTTGGCTTATGGCCGCAGCTTGGATCTCCTTCTGCCTGACAGGGACTTTCACCCTTAACCCCCCTATCCAAATCATTCCTGTCATTCATGCCATGATCAAGTACACGCTAAGTTATGCGTACTTTGGGAGAAGAGATTTGACCCTAGCCTTCTTTGTCACATACATCCTGGGCAGAATTAAAGTCCAATGGGATAACCCTGGCATCATCATCATGGCAGTAACCTTCACCTGGATTATCATGGACCTGACTTCCATGTTTGTGAGCTCTCTACAGAGAACTGTACAGGCATATTACTTCATCGGAGCCGCATGTTATCTGGCCCACTATGTATATCAGGTCAGCTCCCTGATGCCTGGTCGCTGGTCCAAGTGGGCGTTTAGACTTGCACAAGTGGTGGTTTGGGGCTGTATCTGGGCAATCCTGGTCATCCTGCACCTGGGGCATATGATTTCTCAGCTGCCCCTGTTGGCATGGATGATGACATATGCCGCGTTTTTCCCATACCAGGGTCAGTCCCCGATCCCTGGCCCTGGGACCCCCGACTCTCACCACAAATCCCCCGAGGAAGATCCCCGTCAGGACAAAATTAATGGACTATGTAATCCCAGCTACATCTCCCTGCAAGCTGAACCCCTTCCCTTGTTTCGCCATCTAACATTGACTGTGTCGATCTGCATCAACTCTGTGTTCCAGCTGCCTGATGCCTGTGTCTGGTGCGGAGAAAAAGTGGTTTCACTCCCCTACGTCTGGGAAGTGGGACATCACCTTTACTGTGGACAGTGCCATGGAATCACCCATAACACCTGCTGTGCTAGTGGAGTGCAGATAAGGGATTAGGAGGCTGTCATCCCTAAAATATCCACAAACCGCTTGGCCTCCCTTCTGCTCTGGGCTCGGCTCCTGAGTTTCACTCCTTCTAGCCCCCGGGCAGGAAGGGCTCACACGGGAACCCACATCTACCACCCCGTGACCATTTGGCGATATGCCAAAGGCTCCCATCATGTGTTCACAGTGGCCCTGCTTGAGAACAGTCGGATTTTGGATTACCAGGTCGCCCCAGGACCCCTTCCCCTGAGGAGCATGCGCGGCGACACCCTTCTGAGCGATGGCCCGAGCACCTCCACCGGACTCGGGCTACGGCGGGCTGCTGACGGTGGCTCAGCACTGGAACAACCTGCTGCTAAGCAGTCGGGCCCTATCATTATAGATGACGAAGAGGAAAATGTAACTGACATTTCTGAGCCTGAAGATGACGAGGAGGATGAGGATGACTCCGGCGAGGACACTCCCTTCCGAATGCCTCAGTCCTACTTCCCCTTCCCCTGACCACGAGGCCAACATGTCATCAGTCAGCCCCGCTATCCCACCGCCCCTGATCCTGGATGACCTGATCACCTACACTCCTGCCAACCCCCCTGTCAGCTCCATGGATGAGCTATTTGCAGAAATTGCTGCCCAGGAAACTTCCATGTGGTCCCCTGACCAGTCGACCGCTTAATGGCAGAGAATGGACCGGCTCCAGTAAGACCTCATGGAGGGGGTGTCAACGGAGCTCAAATCTGAGGTCTACAGGAACCAGTCCCCACACCGGCCAGCAGAGGTAGACAAATCAGACCTCTGACCTACAGGCCAGCAGAGACTTTGATGGCAGATTAAGCATAAGAAAATGAGTTATAAATCACAGAAATGTACTAAATACATCATTGTGTACAACAATACTGTATAACGAATGAGTAAAAACATGTAACTGTTGATTATTAATCAAGGGAAGACTGACATGTATGTAAAAGTCAGAGTTAAGGAAACTGCTAACACAGGGAAAGCTTTTTAAGTTCCTAACTCCGCCCTGCGAATGAGTTAGTACAAGGAGTGTTTCGAAGCAGATCATAGCAATATGTGATTGAAATTATGTTAAATGATATGTGATGAAGGTAATCAATTGTCTGAAATGTAAAAGTCAGAATGACTAAGCTCTCAGCATGACCTCAGGTCAGATTTGAACAAACAACCCAGCCAAACCAGATCGAGCCGGTTGAAAAAGGGAAGTAGCCAGCAGAAAGAGGAACTCGGACAGTCCCTGGCTCTCTGCAGCGCCGCCAAAGAAAAGAGGAACTTGGAAACTCCCTAACTTTTGGCAGTAAACAACATAATGTGAGGTCATATGCTGGAAAATCTAACACACGAAATCTTTGTTCTGGGCCAATCAAACGAGCCAGACCTGGCCTTGTGATCTCCCCCAAACCAAGGTGATAAAAGATCCCCATAAAGTACGATTATAGCATTACGTCTCTGTGGATCTGAAGAAGCTGGATGCACCCTGTACATCTGAAGGAATCGGACAGAAGGCTTATTTTTTTAGTTGGACTTTTAACACCAGATCTGGACGTAATCTCAGCCAACTTTCAACTGAAAAGGATTTTTAGCTTCTGGACTGATAGCATTAGCCTTGTGCTTCTGACAGTGGCAACTTAGCCCCTAAGGACGAAGGGGCTAGAACATAGCTGTCACTGGGGCACACAAATTCAAGTGGACTTCGGGGTACAACCCGAGCGCTCAGGATCGGACTCTGGACCACTCTCCTAAATTTTATAACAGGTTATCAGCTTTGAGTTTCCAAAGGACTTTCAACATTTAAAAGTATTTTGGGGAATAATTAGGATGGATTTGTGAGACATTTTACACAGAATAGAGAAGTTAGGATGTTGGATTATGATTATATTATTCTGATTAATTTGGTAATTGTTGGATTTTCGTTGATTATTGGACTTTTTATTACAGGATTTAATTTCAGTTATCCCATTTTTGATTATTTTACAGAATCGGAACCCGCAATTAGATTAAGGTGTTGGAGACAGATGATTATTTCATTTTTATTGAGTGTTATAAATTGTTACCTGATTGTTCTTTTGTTGATTTTAAGCTGTTTATACCTTTTTACCCCTTGCTAAATTGCTTCAATAAATTTAACCTGCATGAAGAATAATTAGTGATTATTTCACATTTTCACACTTCGATGGTTGCTACCCTCATTGAGGGAAGTAAAGTGGTTTAGGTAATTTCTTGCCTATTTTTAACAACTTTAAGGTCCTTACAGGTTGGTTATAGCCATACAAAGCATGTCCTGACATCCTGTTCTTTCCTGGATGTTAAAAACTCCAGATCTGAACAAGTGCTCAAAGACGTTTAGGGGACAGCTGTCAATGAGTAGGGTGGCTGGGAGGGGTGTCCGGGGTATAGGTTGTTCACCCGTGAGAGACTCACAGATGTAGCAGGGCAGACCCGATAGAATTAAGGCAGTTAGTTGTCCGGACGAATAGTCCCCGTCACCAGCTTAGATCAGCTTAGGAGTCAAACCCACTGAGGTTAATAACCCTTGGGGACTTTTAGCTGCTAACCCGTTACTGGAGAGCTGGTTTTCCCGATTTATACCATCCACGAATCGAGGGTTTTCAGACACCTATTGTATTGACCACAGACTTATATAAGTACTAGACTGGACACGGTATTGTGGAGTCCCAGCAGGCTGACCGCCGACGGCGGCGCCATCTTGAAGCGGTCGACTCTGCAATTTACTGTCCATTATAATGCAACCTTTCGGGGATAAATATCTATTTCCCTTGAATATTCTGAAGTTGTAGTGGTATAGTTATTATCACATAAGACTTAATATTTGTAGACCCGGGTTAAAGTCTCGCAAGAAGCATGTTTTTCTTCCTCAGATGCCCATCAGAAAGCATTTTTATCATTAGACATGACGAATTTTAAGATGCCTGTCGGTTCATTTGTTATTAATTTCGGTTTCATGGCAATATATTAAAAGATTAGGCCTATGAAAAAATATATTTTGTCAGTAGAATAAGGACACTATCAACTTTACAGGTAAATACAGTCCTCAAAATTATTCATACCCTCCAATGAAAGAAAATGCTAAATTGACAATATTATTAAAATAACAAACTAAAAGAAACAAAGAATTACTAAATAAAATTTTGTGAAACAAAATATTGTTTTATTGAATTTCATTTTAATGGAATTATAGTAATAATGAAAAAAATTGTCCCAAACATAACAGCACCTTGCTCATGAACATGGACCAACATACCTGTCAACAGGTGCAGACGTCTGATTGGACGTTGCTGAAAACACCTGATTTCAGTGATTGTCTCAAAGTGTTGCTCAACAAAATTTTAGTTCAGGAACCACATCATGCTTTTTTACTTGTTTTATTCATTTATTTATTTCAAGATTTCTGTTCAATCACAATTAAAAATCAGAGTCATGATGTTCATAATATATTTTAAGTATTACTTTGTTTATATTACAGCTTATTTTGCAAACAGCTGATTTTTTTTTTCCCTTATTTAATGGGAGGGTATTCATAATTTCAGGGATGACTGTACAGTAAATGCACATTAATGTAAAAGGCATGTTAGTCTGAATAGGATAATGATTATCTGAAATGTGAAAACATGTATTTATTGTTCTTTGTCAGAGGACCTCAATGAATCATTTTCTTTTTGACATAATCATATTTTCAAGGTAAATACACACACATCAATGTGATTGTCTAAAAAGTGTAATATTGATGATTATCTAAAATGTGAAAAATGTGGTTCTTGGTCCGAGTTTCTCTTGTAGTTCTTGTATCTGTGAACTCTGCCAGACCACCAAGGATCACAATCAGTAGAATGCTTTTAAAAAGCTTTAAGATGTTAACTGGATTTAGGTGGTGGGGGAGACTCTAGGTGGACCCCCTGTCCCAAATACATGCTGGGAAACCTGCAGTGTACAGTCTGCCTGCCTACATATTTTAAGAACAGATGATGGTCCAAACACTTCAGCCTTTATGAACATGTAAAACAAACAAAAACACATCACATATCTGCCAAGTGTCAGCACAACTCAGTCCAGTAGTTGATCAGAAGTTCATTTAGCAGCGACGTCTCCTGCTGTGATAATGTGCTGGTAACACGTGGATATGTGGGAGGGGGGTGCTGGAATCTCTGCAGGTGAACTCTGCTCAGTTTCTTCCTGCTTCCGCTCTGTTATGTGAAGGTTGTCAGTTCTGGACTGTTTCCTCCATGTTGGACTGATGGTCATCCATGCTGGACTGTGTCCTCCACGTCCTCGCCGAGTGAAAGGACGTCCTCTGTACGGATCTGTCTGCAGATGAAGTGTGTGACCACATGAGGAGCGACTCGTCCTCCTGCTGCTCTCATCACCTTCAGAAAGACAATCAGAAGATGTTTACAGCCGTTCAGACTGATAACAGCATGTAAACACAGAACAAATAGTCCTAATGAAGAGTTTGATGATGAGAAGAAATTAAAAACATGCCAATTTTGACGAGAGGTTGTGTAAGGCATGCGTTATACATGTCCAGTTGTCCTCAAACTTATTCATACCCTCCAATTAAAGAAAATAAAATCAGCTGTCAGTGACATTGAGCAACACTCTGAGACAAACACTGCAATCAGATGTTTTCTGTAATGTTCAAAAAGACTTCTATACCTGTTCACAGGTATGTTGTTCCACTGTTCATGGGAAAGATGCTCTAATGCAGTGGTTCCCAAACTTTTTGTGCCCAAGGCACACCAAAGGACAAGTAAAAATCTCAAGGCACACTTATTGTGCTAAAGAGCATTAAAACCTGTGTCATCCCCCATGTTTAGCACAATATTTGTTATAATTATGTACTAATACAAAATAAATTGTGACAACTATATAACTCATGAAATATTTATTAACAAAATATTCCAAGATTTACTTTAAAACTTCATCAAAATAGGCTTCATCAAAGCAGACACACCTATTTAAATCATAGTTCACAAAATTAAAAACAAAGCAAAGAAAACTCAGCAGAAATTAAGCACAAAGAACTGTCAATGCAAGGAAGCTGCACTGTCCTTTGTCCTGAACTACAAATAATAAATGCAACATTTTTTTATCACCATTGAAACATGTGCTGTTGTAAATATTTTGCCTGCTTACAAACTAGTGAGACACGTGTGCCTGTTGGTGCGCATAGATTTTTTTAATCCTTGGTGGCACTGAGGAGAGGGCCACACGCAAGTCCTGTTCAACAGAGAGCTGTGACCTCCTGTTGTTCTTCATGTAAACCAGAGTAGAGAACGCCAGCTCACAAAGGTAAGTAGTGGGGAAAAGAAGAAGTTGCTCAATTGCGTGGCGTGAGATGTTTGGGTATTCTGATGCAGAAGCCAACCAAAACTGATCCAGTGGGAGCTCACTAAATTTGAGTTTTAATGTGCGGTCTGCACGGAGCTCTGCGCACTCCTCTCTTTCTTTCATTGTCAGCTTTTCTGTTGAGGATTCCTGGTTAAATGGGTCTCTGATCCAGTCATAATCCTCAACGTCAGCAACATGTGGAAAGTAGCGCTCAAACCTCTCTTTTAAGCTCTGAAGGTGTTCGGCATATAATGCGCGCTCCCTTGCTGCTTGCGGCACAGCTGATGCCAGCGGGAACATGTCCATCGTGCCCTGTTCCAAAGCCTTACGCCACAGGATAAGTTTGCCCACAAACCCCCACATCTTGTCTGTGGATGATAAGATGTTTTCGTCCCTGCCCTGCAGCTTGGTGTTTAATTCATTAAGATGCCCAAATATGTCAGCGAGGTAAGCCAGCCTGGCACACCACCTCTCATCCGCGAGCTTGTCCTTGCGTGGAACCGCATGTTCACGTGAAAACTCCAAAAGCTCTTCCCGAAGCTCATAAAGACAGGATAGGACCTTCCCCCATGATAACCAGCGTACCTCTGTGTGGAGAATTAGGCTTTTGTGGTCGGCTCCCATCTCGGTGCACAGTTGGGAGAAGAGGCGAGATTTCAAGGGCCTTGATTTGATGTAAGTCACCATCTGCACAGCCTGATCCACCACCTCAGTCAACTCTGGAGGCATGGTTTTGGCAACTAATGCCTCTCGATGCAAAATGCAGTGGTTTGTCACAATATGCGGGTTTTGCGCTTTCGCCTTTGCAATAAATCCTTTCACTCTCCCTGTCATGCATGCTGCACCATCTGTGCAAAGGCTGACGCACATGTTCCAGGTCAACTTGTTCTCTTTTAAATAGTCATTAGTTACCCTGAATATTTCTTCTCCCGTTGTATGACTTTCCATTTCTTTGCAAAAGAAAAAAGTCTCTTTGATAGAGTCCCGATCAACATATCAAAATGTTAGCCAGGAGTTGGGCAGCCCCACTAATGTCAGTAGACTCGTCTATTTGTAGGGAAAATCTGCCACTTGCCTGCAGTTTCTCCGTCAAATGTTGCTCAATGTCTTCTGACATGTTGTCCATTCTTCTTTTGATTGTGTTATCAGACAACGGTACTTTGGATAGCTCATTTGTGGCATCTGGACCCAGCATGACACCTGCGATTTTTTTGCAAGCAGGGAGAATGAGTGTCTCTGCTATTGTATGAGGTTTCTTTTGCTTTGCAATAAGCTCTGCCAGCATGTAACTAGCCTCCATTGCCTTTTCAGACACTTTCACACAATCCAACAGACCGCCTTGCTGCTTTTGTTTAGATCCCGTGCTCTTTTGAAGTAGGCCAGGTTTCTATCAACGTAGGAGGGATGCTTGGTTTCCAGGTGTCTTTTCAGCTTGCTGGGAACCATGTTAGCGTTAGCGTCCCGACAGAGGACGCACTCGGGCAGAGGGGTGTTGACGTCTCCAGTCCAACTAAAGCGATAAGACAGGTAACTGTCATGATATTGTCTGCTGACAGATTTTTTTCTTTTTTCCTTCGGTGGGTTGTCGGCAGTCTCTGCACTGGTGGTTGGTGGTTTGCTCCGCACCAGAAAGCGCTCCATTTTCCCTCTGTTTCATTTCTCTGTAAACCAACTTCGAATGTGTCACAGTCTTATAATTCCTACCTGCGCATCTCCGTGGTCAGGGAGTTCTCCAGTTTTTTTTTTTTTTTTTAATTATGTTAATGTAGTTTGCCTCTGTGTTATGAAAATGAATACAAACAAAGTAGTGATATGACCATTTAAAAATATGTAGGCTTTTATTTTTCTGTTATTGTATATTGTAATAATCATACATGGTTGTCACAAAATCCCATGGCACACCCGCACTTAATAATAATAATAATAATAAAGTCTTATTTCTTATATCTTATTTCACTAAATCATAATTTTGCATATTTCTATTTATTAGTTTCTTACGTTTCTTGTAATATGAGTTACTCTTGTGAATTTAGCCTTTTTGTTTATTTGGAAGATCTGAATAATATTGAGGATGACTGTATATAAAGTGTGTGTGTTTAATTATCTTTTTGGAGAACGGTGTTGAACAGTTAACAGTAGGGATGCACCGATCCGATCTTCAGATCGGGATCGGTTCCGATATAGAGAAAAAATCCTAGATCGGTAAATATCGGTAAGGGTAAACATAAGCCGATCCACGGCCCGATCCGTTGGTGCAGATCTATTCAGTGTATTTCTATGCTTCCCCTTTAAGTGACATCACACGTTGCTGACGCAGCATGTGGAGGCTGTTTGTTTACAAGGCCAGCGCCGCAGCTATTAGCTGCTAGCAGCTAGCAGGCTGCCGTGTGTTCTGTTGCTGCTCCAACAAGAGTCCTGCGGCGGTTTGGTTTCCACCTTTCACAGGTAAAAATCCCGCGAGTGCTGACAGGTCGCAGAGAAAGTAGGAAATACTGTTAAATCTTTCTGGACAGGACAAGTTTTATGACTAAGGGTATCCACCGGCATCCGGTGCAGTGTGGGAGAGGCTTAAAAAGAAAAAGAAAAAAAATCTCCAATCTCCCTGTTTGGAAATAAGCTCCATGTTAAAACTCTGATTAAGTGTTTGTTTATTCAGCTGCTTTTGTCACGGATCTTTCATTTTTATTTTCAAAGTACTACAAAATCTTTTTTTTAAAGATGAAATGTCAAGCTAGTGGAGATATTTCTTTTTCTCAATTTCAGCTCCTTTATTATTTCTTTTAAATTGGATTTTAAATTTCTAATTGCACCGACTGAACCATTTGAAAGAAGTTTTGTACCTTTTTGTTTTGACATGTTTGACTGAGGAGTAGGGCTGTTGTTTCCCCTCAGTTTCAGCATTTTATTATTTTACATTTATTTAACTGCACAGACTGAATCAGAACGCTTTGTTATATATTTACATATGTGAGCAAGCTTGTGAAGATTGTTAGTTTATTTAAGATTGCTGTGTGTGTGCAGTTGTTAAATAAGAAATTCAGTACATTTATCTCCTTTTTTAAAAACCAGGAAAAACAATTTTTTTTTAAGCCAAGTCTGATGTTGCCTTGCACAAAAGAAAGATCCCAGTCTGTTTTCACAACGAGGTGTGCAATCAAACAATACCATGCTGTTTTGTTCCCCCATTTCTGTATCGGTATTGGATCGGTATCGGCAGATACTGAAACATCAAATATCGGATCGGATCGGAGCCCAAAAAAGGCGGATCGGTGCATCCCTAGTTAACAGTACATGTGCATTCAAAAGTTTAGGGAAAGTTTAACCTGGAAACGTTTCAGTGGGGGGGCTGTGCAGGGCTGTGATCCCAAGTTGAAAATGCCAACGTGAATGAAGCCATAGACCCTGGTGTATATATTATTGACATCAGCATACTTGGTATACAGAATGCAGAAATCCTGAATGATTCACCTACTTTTTTAAGAGGAGTTGGGAAGCTGAAAAGTCAGCCCTCAGGTCAGTCTGACCACTCCTGTCAGTTATCTGCTTGAAGCAGCAGAGGGCAGCCTCATATCGTTGACAATAAAATCTTTTCCTTTGAGGGCGACCTCCCCTATCGTCCTACGGTTCTGCTCTCTGGGAGACCTTCAGGGAAAAGTAACGTTAGCAAGAAAATAAGTTTGTTAGATTGTTGACAAGCAGGCGAACACAACACAGTCAGCAGAGGAGACAGCGCTCACTACGGGGCGAGTGGTAACGTTACAGATGTCTGTGGGGAGATTATAACGAACAAATACAAATATGTCTTACCTGTGAAAGTTAATTCCCCGTTGTTTGAACTGCGCAGTACGTCGGTTTTTACAACTGTAGGCTGCTTAATGTTGAGGAAATTTTCATCGGCCACGCAATAGTCCTACACTGTGTTTTGGCCAGTCGACCGCTTTAAGATGGCCGCCAGCTCTGCCGTCAGAAAAGGGGGAGGGACCAATCTAGTCTCTATTTAAATCTGTGGTATTGACACACAGTCAAACAATAAAATGTGGTTTTATTGCAAAAAAACGCCCGAAAAATGGCAGACATAACTATTGAAGCAACAGACTCCCGTCTTAGTTTCCGCAACACGGAAATCATTCAAAAGTTAATCAGTGACACCCATAGTATCTAAACGGGATAATATATCAGGAAAGACTTAGCAGCTAGCTAACATGCTAGCATTGATGATGCTAGCCTATCAAGCTTTTAAAAAAATCTCCAGAGTTTTATGGCACGACAATAAGTTTAAATATTTAAAAAATGATGACGACAAAGGGATGGTATCTGAACGAAGATTGATACATTATATGTCATAAGGACTTACCAGTTTCTCTCACACGTTGGAGGACAAAGTAGTAGTCAAACTCCTGCCTTGCTCCAACCACCCGGCCAGCCAATATTTGAACTGAAATTACGTCCCGTAAAATCTTGCAGTCTGTTGAACCCCCTGCCCCCACTCCCTCTCACCATAGACCAGTGATTCTCAAACTGGGGGCAAGCCTAGAGTTACTGTACTTCTAACAAAAAAAATGGGTATATTCTTTAAGATACTAATGAACAAATGATGATGACTGAAAAGGCATTGCCCCTGCAAAATTCAGTGCTTTTTTCATGTATCTCATGATAAATGTTTGGGTGCATGTGGTATCGGTGGTGGGATGGGGGGGCTTGACATTATAATTTCCAATGAAAAGGGGGCCCTGCAAAAAAAAGTTTGAAAACCAATGCCATAGACATAAACCAAACACTGTTGAAAATAAACACATATAAATCACAGTTACAGGTGAAATGCCCTCCCACCACCACCATTGAAACAATGTTGATTCACTGCAGGGCATTTCAACACTGAAAAAACAGCATCTATCCAGCATTGATTCAACAACAGTTTTTCAACCGTTGAAATGGTAATTGTGATTAAACATTGAATCAACATAGAATTTTCAACCTTAAACAAAATCCAACACTGACTAATACATTTTGCTATCTGGGTGATGTGATGCAGACTCTGTGTGGTATAGATCCAGCTTAAATCATAACAGGAGCATCATCTTAGTCCCCATTTATTTTAACTGCTTCCAATCCAGCCCGCCACAACACAGTTTGAAACTGAAATGAAGTCCTGTGAGATCTTGCGGTCTCTTAACCCCTGCCTTCCCACCCTTCACACACCCACCCCACTACCACCACCAACCCCACCCTCCATCATCATTGAAACAATGTTGATTCACTGCAGGACATTTCAACATTGACAAACCAGCATCTATCCAGCATTGATTCAACAACAGTTTTTCAACCGTTGAAATGGTAACTGTGATTAAACATTAAATCAACATAGAATTTTCAACCTCAACCAAAAATAACCAATCTGACCAAAATCCAACATTGAATCAATGTAAAATGCTACGAAATGCTGTGAAAGACCATGGTCTTTCACAGACCATGGTCTTTCACCATGGTCTGTGAAAGACCATGGTCTTTCACAGAGTAAAGCAAGGCACAAATACACCAACCTCAATACTGCTACTCTGAAAGATCGATGCAAAGTCGGGCGTAACATCACTGCTTTTGACCTCATGTAGCCTTACCTTCTCCTGTCTAGCCTCCTCTCAACTCTCCATCCCCCTCCTCCATCTTCCTTCTCTCCTCCTTCTTTTTCCATCTTTCTTTTCCTTCTCTTTTCTATCTGTCTGACTGCCTCCACCTATTCTCTTACTCTTTACTTCACTTAAAGATGCGGTCATGAAAAAGTTCCTCCTTTTTCTGCCAGAAGTGGTGCAGTGATAGTGCAGAAATGGTGCACTATCACTGGCTGAACGATTTGTCCCACGAATACGTCATCACACACAGTGTCCAAACTTGCTGTGTGGAAACGTCCGTGTTCCAGGCATTCATTTATGCGTTTCCCTTGAGTACACAGGCATTTCTCTGTGCGATTGAATTAGTAGACAAGTCGCTGGTAAGTGGCTGGCAGTCGGCAGAAAGGGGAACTTTTTCATGCCCGCATCTGTATTCCATCATCTTCTTGCTTTTCTATAGATTCTTATGCCAGACACTGCACAGAAGACTGCACCTCCTCCCTAAGTCTCCTCCCCCTGGCTCATAAACATCCCCAGATGCACCCTTCACATCATCTCTCATCCATTAAACCATTATAACTCATATGGTTGTGGTGTGGTCCTTGTTAGTGAAACTCCAGTTCCAAGCTGAAAACTCTCAGCCACCATGTTGAATCTTTGTTTGACTCATGATCTGTGTGAGCATTAAAATCCAGCACATGGACACGATAACAAGGTTCTAAAGCTGATTTTCCTCCACAGATGCTCTTTCAGTCTGCACCAATATGAACATTGATTCCTTCTGATCACATATATTGTTATTTGTATGTTTGTCTAACTGTCTCTTCAGGCTGTGGATGTGTGGTCTCTCAGAGAGAAGCTGTGAAGCTCTGTCCTCAGTCCTCAGCTCCCAGTCCTCCAGTCTGACACACTTGGACCTGAGTGACAACAACCTGCAGGATTCAGGAGTGAAGCAGCTGTCTGGTGGACTGAAGAGTCCAAACTGCAAACTGGAAACTCTCAGGTCAGGATTCATCAGACTGAGTTTTATTAATGAGCAACAGAACACCTGTAGAAGGTGTTTGGATGATGTCAGTTTGGATGATGTCTCTCATTGGACATCTTTCAGCACAGAAACTGAGCTGAACCTGGAACCTGTCCTGCATCCTCAACCTGAAAGAATGTGGAAAGTCTCTCATTCTCTTTTATTTTCACTATTTTACTGAACAGAAACTTGTAGATCCTCAAAAACAAACAAAGAACAAATAATAAGACATTGGACAAATATTGTGCGAATTGCTTTTTTAAAACCAAGAATTTTTTTTTTTTTCTATCCTTTTCTCGTTAGTCTTTCTGTCCTCTCGATTTTCCAATCTGTCCAACAAGTCCTAAACTTGGAGCAAATGAAGACACAAAGCCAGTAATATCAGACAGCTGCAGTTTCTCTGAACATTTAGTTTGCCAGCAGTTCTCTGCCAGTTTCTTCATGTGTGTGTTTTCTGCAGCCTGTCAGGCTGTCTGATCACAGAGGAAGGCTGTGCTTCTCTGGCCTCAGCTCTGACCTCCAACCCCTCCCATCTGAGAAAGCTGGACCTGAGCTACAACCATCCAGGAGACTCAGGAGTGAAGCTGCTGATGGCTGCACTGAAGGATCCACACAAACTCAGGTATGGAGAGCTGCTGCAGCCACAGCATGTCTGATAGAGGAGGAAGAGCTGCAGACATTTCCTCTGTCCTTCATTCAGCTCTGTCTCTTTGCTTCATGCTGGATATGAGTGGAATATGAGCAATCACACATGTAGGAGCCTTACAAACCTTGTTGTGAACTTCCACAGTTGATCAGCTCTCTGATTGGTTTCATTCATCACTTTTTGTTCTGATGCTGCTTCCAGAACTGAGATCAGGAAATAAAGCAGCTTTCATTTTCTCTCTTTAACTGATGAGAGTCTCAGTTTCAGCATCTTCTGCTGCTTTCATTGTCATGTGTGTTCAGCTTTTCTCTGGAAATGACTTATTAGGGGAGTGTCTGCATCATTCATGGCTGAAGATGAGAGTGAAATCAGGATGGTTTCCAGGAGTCAGATTCTCCAATGATGAGCATTTCTAAAAGACAAGTCAATGTTCACATGGCTTCATAAATCTGCAGCTTTCTCAGTGTGTATGAGAGCCATGTAATGTCCATGTTAGCATGCTGAAAGAGACGCTGCTGCTCTGACCCCCCTCCTCCTTTCAGGGTGGAGCCTGCTGGAGAAGCATGGTTGAGACCAGGTCTGAGGAAGTGTAAGTGTGGTTTTCATTGGATTCATCACATTCAACCATCTTCACACTGTCACATCACTCATTCATCAGTCAGCATCAAAGTGTCAATAGATCAATAACTGCAGCTGGATTGTGTTTGTTCTCCATCAGATTCCTGCAAACTCACAGTCGACATCAACACAGTGAACAGAAACCTCAAACTGTCTGACAACAACAGGAAGGTGACACGTGTGGAGGAGGATCAGTCATATCCTGATCATCCAGACAGATTTGATGACTGGTGTCAGCTGCTGTGTGGAAATGTTCTGACTGGTCGCTGTTACTGGGAGGTCGAGTGGAGAGGAAACGTTTATGTATCAGTGAGTTACAGAGAAATCAGAAGGAGAGGAGACAGAAATCAGAGACTGTGTGTTTGGATCCAATGATCAGTCCTGGAGTCTGAGATGCTCTGATGATGGAGGTTACTCTGTCAGGCACAATGACAGAGAAACACCCATCATCTTCCTCCTCTTCCTCCTCCTCTTCCTCCTCCGTCTCTAACAGAGTAGCAGTGTATGTGGACTGTCCTGCTGGCTCTCTGTCCTTCTACAGAGTCTCCTCTGACTCACTGATCCACCTCCACACCTTCATCACCACATTCACTCGTCCTCTCTATGCTGGATTTGGGTTCTGGTCCTGGTCTGGTTCCAGGTCTGGATCTTCAGTGTGTCTGTGTTGAGTGTGAACAGTCTGATGGTGTCAGAGAAACTCTGAGTGTAGAACAGATAGTTCAGTCTGTACATGTCTGTCTCTTTCACTCAGAAACATCTTTTCAGATTCATGGATTCCATCAGTTTCTGTCTGAAACTCTTCTAAATGATTCCTTGGAAACTTCTTCCTCTTCCAGTCCTTTAAAGATGGAAGCTGTGCTTCTTCCAGGATCCACATGTTGTTTTTCTGTCTGTTTCCAGTCAAAGCTTCACACTGAATATCAGGATGTTGTGTTCAGTTCATGTTCAGCTGCAGTTAGTTTCACTTCATGATGCTGGAAATGAAAATCCTCCCAGTATTTCACTCTTAGTTTCTTTGCTTCATTCTGTCTTTATTTGGACTTTCTGACATTTTCACATGTTGAATTTTTCATTTTTCACATCAGAAATTTGACTTTTTGTCTCTTTATTCACCACAATCTTCATTTTTCATTCTGTCTCCAAATGTTTGACTCTATGTGAAATGTCGACTCTTAATGTACTTTTAAGATGTTTCAATCCAAACGTTTCTCTTTTCTATGAAATTTCTACTAAATATATGAAGATGTAGATGGTGAAATGATGGTCTCTGTGCAATCTTGTATAAATCAAGAGACATTTTAAAGCAGAACTCAGTAACTTCAGCTCGGGGCTCCCCCTAGTGTCGCAAAGTTCAACCCCCCTACACCCCCACAGCACACAGACGGCTTCTCTACCTGTCTTTCCTCTATTTTGATCCCTGGATATATTTCTAAGCGTTTACTAGCTTGTTGATGCTACTTTGCTGCGTTGGTAGCAGCAGCTCGTCTCCCTCTGCTCAAAGCAAAGTCCTGTCTCTTCTGAAACGGGACGTTTTACCCGCGATTTGCGGGTAAATATGCCGTGGATTATATTTTTCTCTGGTGTTGGCGAGTAGCAGGTAAGAATACAAACTTTTATTTACTTTTTGCGGACGTGACAAGTGATTATTGAGCCTGAAGCAGTGATGCTTCACCCGGCGCCCAGACAGCGCAGCTACGTGAATCACTCTGCTCCAGCAAAGAGTTGGTTATGAGAGCCAGGAGCCGTGTTTAGGCGAGTTTTTTTTTCCCCCTTTTAAATCCTTTTTTTCTTCCTTTCTTATTGTGTGGAAGTCTGGAGATTGAGGACTAAAACAACTCTGAGTGCAATAATTTTTCTACAAAAACTTGCGATAAGGATTATTACTAAAGCCATTTTCAGACTTGCATTGCGGAATATGAGCCGTAAAGTTCATCCACTCTTTAAACGGACTCGTCTTTTCAAACATGCCGCTTCGTTGCGGACTTATCGTGTCCCGGGAGCTTTCAGACATCAGGAAATGTTGCAGAAAAGTCAGCACAGCCCCGCTCTCCCATTCAGCCAAAACAATGTGCTGCAACATTTCCGCTCTTATGACATGGGGTCGAGCTGGTACATGTCCGCTACATCTCCGGGGTAAAAGAGCGGATCGCATGTCTGAATGCAGGTGTTATAAAGGACAGAGTCCGCAATATTACCGCTTTCCAGTGCAAGTCTGAAAGGGGCTTAGGGCAGATCATTAAGCACATACTCACCTGCTGTTTATGAAACCCCATGCTATGAAATTCAAGGATTTGGTGTATTACAAAGTACTGCCAATAATGTATAGAGCTTACTGTAAGCCAAAGCTTCCAGTCAATTTACAAAGGTTTTTTTTTTTCATTTCAACAAAGTATGATTTCAGAGATGTCACTGTACCAAAGAAATTACAAGGAAATGTCTATGTGTTGTTAGGTTTAGTTATGAACCAATACGTTTACATGGACAATAATTCATCTATCCAATTGATATCTTTCCAGTTCCAGTTCCATAGAAATGATTGGAATGAGTGTTTACATGCTCATTTTTTTCTGCTGATCGGATCATAAAGGTTTATACCACCCCTCTCAATCGGATTGAAAATTCTTTCCGATCGAGGCTGATCAGATCAACTTACATGTCTACATGACACATTTTTAATTGCGCCATGTAAATGCAGCTATTGTTAGTATGAAAATCATTAATTGTGGTACATTTTTGTTTTTAAAACGATGATTGCTAAAACAATTTTTGAGGGCTATAAGAGCTTATAATTTGTGAAGGAATTGTGCTACTTATTTATAATTTTGTTTCATTGATTTTTTTTTAAGGAGACTTGGATAATACTGAAAATGTATAATTTTCTATTTTTTCTTTTTCTTTTCTTTGTAAAAAAATATACATGATCATGGGTAGCTTGTCTTGTTAATTAGAACAGGCTTAGATATACAGTAAGCATTATGCATCAGCCTTTTCAGGCACCTTAAATGTTATTTTGTACTGAACATACAGTATTTATTACTTGCTTATGTGACTGAATAAAGCTGAATTGAAATCTGAAGTCCATTTCATTCTTTATTTTGTTTCTACCAGGTATATGCACCCAAATAACTATTTTAAAAATGCACTTTTTACCAACATGATCAACATTACAACAAACAATAGAAAAACTCAAGTGTGAATATAAAAACACTATTTATCAATAAAAACATTACATACTTACAATTGATAACACATTTTGTAACATCCATGCAGAAACATTGCACTACCTGTAACAGGTTATATACACAAACCTACAATGATTAATGAAGCAATAAGCCCCAAGAAGCCATAAGTTACAGTGGTTTTACATCAGTGGGAAAGCAGAGTCCCTCCGCCGTTGTAAAACTGCTGTAACTCACAGATTCAAGGGGCTGAAACAGTAACCCTACATATTGCCTATAAAATAAATAAAAATAAACACACACAAAATAAATTCAACAATTTATGGGTAATAATCAAACAATACAATTGAGAACTATTTGTTCTCCCATAATGCAAGATTGAGTGGACTGCATGGTTGCCAAGCAAATCAACTTACTTGTCCCCATGACACAGCAGGGTATCTCATAAAACGAAGATATTTTCCTACGATTTGGCCTGCCATCAACACATAAGTGCAGATTTTGGGTATTAAAAATGATCATTTAAAAAACCCCGGCTACAGTGAAGATTTTCGTTTATGTCTGTTTATGTAACTGCGTGTTGACATTAGTAACCGGGGTTTAAGGTTTGAAACATCACTGCCTGCAACAAAATATTTTCTGACATCACATGTGCAACCTGTATTTACAGTACGCTGGGTTGCACCATTCACTGCCCAGGCAAACAAGCTGTGAACCGGGTCTGCAGAGTTTTCACTTAAAACCAGGCGACCAGCCGGATGACCTGCTCAAATCCGGTGGCCTGCTGAGACGACATTTAATGTATTCATTTATTGATTGATTTATTAACTTTGCACCTGCGAACACCTTCCCCTTCGTTTAAACACCAAACTCCTCCTTCCCTCCTGTAATCACTTTTCCCCCATTTCATTTATCCATCCATATTGATATTTCACCATACACAGTCTTACATCAGAATAAGTATTACAACATGGATAAAGGAGCACTTCTCCAAGTAGTTACCCGGCTGACAGTAAAGGAGCAGACCCTCTCAGAAACAGAGCTTATACTATGTGAGTGTGCTTAACAACACACTCCTGCAGTTGTGTGTGGGTGGATTTCTCTTCCAAAAACGAGGTGGTGTAGACTGGAATTTTTTTCTGGTCAGAGGAGGGAGGATATTCGTTTTACAAAAATCTGGCTACACACCATTCGTCCTAATCAATTCAGGCTATCTGGGCTCGTAAATGTTACTTACATTAATAGTTAAATGCAAACCGAGCTAACGAAGATTAGCCTCCTGATGAAGGTAAGACATGATTGGACTTGCTGTTACCTGGTAAAAACCATCATTTTGCTACTCTGCTACAGACTGAGAGCTAACAAGAAGCTAATTGTTAGCCACCGGTTGGCAGGCCGACATCCAGTCTGCAGCATGTCAATCAAAAGGACACGACCCTAATTATGTGTCATTTCAAGATTAAAGGTAGAGTCCGAAGTCCCTCCAGCGTTTCCGTTTACAAACAGTATTCAAACTTAGCGCTCCTCCCTCTCAGGCTAATGGCCGCCTTGTTCTAGCTAGCCTATTCAACTTCAAGCTTCTCCTTCAGAGCTCAGAAGTGGCTACAAGCCAAACTATGATTAACCCTGGTTTTCCAAACTGCATTATCTGAAGCTCTTACCTTTTCTTCGGTGCGTCCACGACTCCACAGTGTTTTCTTCCTTTGTTTTTTTTTCTTCGAGAGTTCGAGTGACTGGCGTCTGCTCCAATCATGAGCTTATTCCCACACAGCGTCATGCTCTTAGTTCTGTCATTGACTGGTGATATAAACAGAAATCTCCACCCAGAAACGTCCCGACCAGACCAAAACAATACAAAAGAGTGAATTACAAGCAGGGGGAGAGAGAGTTGCGTTCAAACGCACCACGGCACAGGAGTAGAGGCCCAAAGGCGGGATTTGAGATGGATTTCACTTGCTCAAGTCTAACGTTTATTTTTTACGGGGGGAACTTCGGATACCTTTAAATAATTAAATAACATCTAAATGGATGAGTTGTAAAAAAAAAATTCACCCAGTTGACATGAAGGTAAACTTGACCTATTAAACCTAAAATGATTTTTTTCAACCAGGCTGTGAACATGTTTATTTCTGCTGTGAAGTTGGTCTTTTTAACATGGGAGTCTATGTGGATTTGCTCTGTTGGAGCCCTAGCGGATCAAGAAAGAATTACAATTTTGGGGCAACCTGGAAGTAGGCTCACTGTTCTCCAGCGGAGTTTGTCCCTTGTGCTTCTCAGGCAGCGATTATTGAAAATTATCTCAGTGCTGAAGTTTCAACAAAACATTGGCTGCTTTGCAAATGTGAGGCAACATGTCCTCACGGACATCAGCGCTGTGATCTCCAACCAGTCATCCAGACTCAGGCCACACAGCAAATCAAAATTCACCTCAAAGTCAACAAAAGTTTTGAAACAAATGTGATCCAATGAGTGGGTTGAACACAGAGCAGTTGGTTGCTAACATGATTGCTCGACAACGCTACGTCTGTTTATGCTGGTGCAGGGATATTTTGTGCTGCGGTTTTCCCAGATCTACGTGTGGATTACACGTATTTTTACCACGGCTTGGAACGTGGCTCAGCCAATCACATTTAAGACTGGGAAATGCGTTTTTTAATAAACACTCGCATGGCGCCATCTCTATTCACCTTCCTCACTGATTTGATCCTCCAATCACAATACTCAGGTGACTTGTTGCAAGCCAGAAACTTGAAGAAAGATAGCTGAGCACCTTCTTGACAGTTGTGTGCTGTGCAGAACACGGCCTCACAACTCTTCAGCCGGATTTGCAACAATTTATCACAGGAACAAGTGATAAAGATACAGAGCTGATCCCATGTAGCAACATTCTGTCTTCACTGTGATACTGGTTGCTAGGTGCGCACGCATACCTGATGTGGGAAAGTTTGCTCTTGAGAATAGGTGCCTGCTTCCAGCTGTAGTAACAACCAAGGTTATAATAGTTTTGGATTTTTAATTAATTTCAGTTTTTATTTAGTTTTGACTTTTTTATTTTTCACTTCAGTTAGTTTTAGTTGGCATTTTGAGCAGGTTTTCTAGTTTTTATTGGTTTTTATTTTATGGAAAGTAGTTAGTTTTAGTTTAGTTTTTTTTAGTTTCAGTGTTAATTTTTTTTTTTCCGTAAATTATACAGATTTGTCTGGTGTGACATTCAAAATCATCAGAAAGTCAATCAGAGTAAAACTGGTAGAGCAAGGTAAATAGATATAGACTTCATATCAACCTAAAGGCTAACTAAAGGGACTAGAGGCACGAATTGTGAAAGAATAAACAAGCATGTCCAGTTTTTTCATAATAATGGGCGATGAAGCGTTAAAAACCGGCTGCAGCTAGGTGCTACTCGAATTTCCTGCACTGTCCTGCGGATGTAATGTCAGTTGATGCTGCATCTACGACAGTTTTGATACAGGAAGAAGACGGTCGCGGTAAATTCAAACACTGTAAGGGATAGTTATGGATTCTTCTGCCGTCAGCAAACGATCCAGATCAACTGAAAGACACTAAAAAGTGTAACTATGAAGAAAAAGACTATCAGCGTAGTAAACAACGTTATAGCTTCAGTTTGTGCTCCCGTGACAGCTGGGCTCAAACCCGCAGCGCCAATTGCAGCAGTCGCAATTCTCATTTCTTAATCTTGCCTCAAGTCACTTTAAACAAATTCACAAAGACTAAAAAGGATGTTTTTGCAGTCATTTTTTTAGTTTTAGTTAGTTTTGTAAAGGCACAATACAGTTTCTGAGCAACGTCACAGATAGGATGCGCACGCAACCAGGGGGCAATAAAACAGAGGAAAAGCATTATTGAACTATGAGAAGACGTGTGTTTTACATACAAAACTCGACTTTTAATGCAGATTAGGTCAAGATATGACGTGAAAGTGTCGGGGAAATATAATGTTTGAGTCCTGGTATTTGTTCGGTTGCAAAAATCAAAACATTAATTCATGTGAACAGTTGAAAATGGTGAAAATAGGACAGTAGGAGTGACTGATCTGCAGAAAACCCTCCCAGATAACTTATTCCAGTTCAGACTATGATTTATTTAGTCTTTTACCATGGTCACATATAGGATTAAACCACGGCGGAGGCAGAAATTATTCCCGTATTCTAGTGGGAAGACTGTAATAGCAGCATCACCGCCGCGATCGGCTGCATGACATAAACTGTAAACACTGTGTGTGACAGCCGTCCTCTGCTGCTTAGACACAAACTTAAAAAAGAAGAAACTGATTGTGGAGCCGTTTACGAACGTTCACGTGGCATAACAACGCATCCCGGAGATTTAGTACGAAGTACGGGGTCATAAATCAGATGGCGTTTGAGTTTATACTGTTAGCTTGCTAGCAGTTAGCTAGTCTGTCTACTGTCCACCACGATCTCATCCACAATAAAGCAGAACGTTACACAAGCAGCGAAACTTACCGACAGCAATGCGTGTTAGTCCCTAACAGTTGGAATCAGCTCCTTTCCAAACGTAGTGATGATGTCGTCTTTGCCTGGTTTAATCCCAAACTGGTGAAAGTTGCTCCTGTATCCCAGATAGCACACGTACGTCTAGCCGACGTCTTCCCGACGCATCGAGTTCTGTCGCCACGACGTCGCATAGAGAGCGTTCGCTCGTTGGCAAGACCAATACTATCCAGCTGCAGCCCCGGAGCGGAAGCCCCTGACGCCAAGTGTATCTATCTGCGGCTTGCAACCCAGTGGGCGTGTCGTAGTGTGGGCGTGTCGCATTGTGGGCGTGTCGCATTGTGGGTGGGTCTGGTTAGGTTTAGGGGAAGGGTCAGGGGTAGGGCTACATTTTACCGTGCTCTCATTGGCCTGGTGGGCGTGTCGTCGAGTTACGTCACACTACGACACGCCCACACTACGACACGCCCCTGTCCTGCGAGCCGCAGATAGACCCTTCTCCCCTGACGTGACAAAAGCCTCTGGCTTGACGGAAATGCCCCTGGCGTGACGGAAGTGACGTAGTAGCCTTTTATTTTCAAAATAAAATCAATAACACTACTTCCCATGGTGAATCGTGTAGTAAAACTGACGAAGAGTAACTTTGGCGTGGTTTTTAAGAAGCCCCTGACGTGACAGAAGCCCCTGGCTTGACACTACTTCCCATTATGATGAATCGTGTAGTAAAACTGATGAAGAGTAATTTCGGCGTGATTTTTAAGAAGCCCCTGACATGACAGAAGCCCCTGGCTTGACGGACATGCCCCCTAACAAATTGGAGATAAAACGGCTTAAAAACATTTGGCACATTCTGATATTATAGAAATCTGAGAACATACAACTGCCTATAAGAAAGAAAATAGAAATAAGATTTAAGAAAAGACAAAAGAGAGATTAAAAAAAAGATAATGATAAAATAATGGATAAATAAATGAAAGTACAAGACAATAAGTGATATGTAATGATGGTGCCTTATAGGTACACAACATTTCATATATTGTGTGGCCTTGCATAGTCCCAAAGTCTTAAATTTTTGAATCTTCAAATAATATCCAATATTTCCTAGGATTATTGAGGTCTCATCTACACTACTCACAAAAAGTTAAGGATATTTGACTTTTTATATGATGTCAGAATGACTCAAAAATCCATTACAACCTTTCCAGGTGAACTGAATTAAACTTTCTCTAAACTTTTCATTGCACATGTACATTGTTCAATGGTGAAATATTTATTCTGCATCATTCTGTTCTCCAAAAACTTAAAACTGAATATCCCTAACTTTTTGTGAGTAGTATATTCATCATACGTAGGATCCAATGACCATCACTACTTATTTTGGTAACAGCAATTTTTCCAGGACAGTTATTAAAAAAAGATTAGCACCCTTTAAGGCCCTGACATGACAGAAGCCTCTGGCTTGACAGAAGTGACACAGTGGCCTCTTAAAAAGATCAATAATAATTCCCGTCATGATTAATTATATAGATAAATTGACAAATTTCAGCGTGTTTTTTAAGAAGTCCCTGACGTGACAGAAGCCCCTGGCTGGACGGAAGTGACGTAGAAGTGGCCTTTCATTAACAATAATTCCCATTATGATTAATTATATAGATAAACTGACTAATTTCAGCGTGTTTTTTAAGAAGTCCCTGACGTGACAGAAGCCCCTGGCTGGACGGAAGTGACGTAGAAGTGGCCTTTTATTAACAATAATTCCCATTATGATTAATTATATAGTTAAACTGACTAATTTCAGCGTGTTTTTTAAGAAGTCCCTGACGTGACAGAAGCCCCTGGCTGGACGGAAGTGACGTAGAAGTGGCCTTTTATTAACAATAATTCCCATTATGATTAATTATATAATTAAACTGACTAATTTCAGCGTGTTTTTTAAGAAGCCCCTGACGTGACAGAAGCCCTTGGCTGGACGGAAGTGACGTAGAAGTGGCCTTTCATTGACAGTTATTTCTATTATGATTGATTATATTGTTAAACTGACTAATTTCAGCGTGTTTTTAAGAAGTCCCTGACGTGACAGAAGCCCCTGGCTGGACGGAAGTGACGTAGAAGTGGCCTTTCATTGACAGTTATTTCTATTATGATTAATTATATAGATAAACTGACTAATTTCAGCGTGTTTTTTAAGAAGCCCCTGACGTGACAGAAGCCCCTGGCTGGACGGAAGTGACGTAGAAGTGGCCTTTTATTAACAATAATTCCCATTATGATTAATTATATAGTTAAACTGACTAATTTCAGCGTGTTTTTTAAGAAGCCCCTGACGTGACAGAAGCCCCTGGCTGGACGGAAGTGACGTAGAAGTGGCCTTTCATTGACAGTTATTTCTATTATGATTGATTATATTGTTAAACTGACTAATTTCAGCGTGTTTTTAAGAAGTCCCTGACGTGACAGAAGCCCCTGGCTGGACGGAAGTGACGTAGAAGTGGCCTTTCATTGACAATAATTTCTATTATGATTAATTATATAGTTAAACTGACTAGAGTAATTTCAGCGTGTTTTTAAGAAGTCCCTGGCTGGACGGAAGTGACGCAGCAGTTGCCTTTTAAAAAGATTAATCATAATGGAAAGCAGTGTTCATCATATAGTAAAACTAATTTCAGCGCAGTCTCTAAACTACCATTACCCCAAACATCTTATTTCCTGTTCCTGTAGTTTATGTACAGAGATGGATATTATAGCCTACATGTTTTCCTTTTTTCTTAAATAGATCTAACTCATAACCAAAAAGGTGTGTTCATTAGATCAGGTTTAGCCTACTTTAAAGATCAAAAGGATCATCAAGGGGAATTGCACATCAGAGAATCAAATAAAGGAATATTCTGGTAGATAAATTTACCCACTAAACATTGACCGAACAGGAAATTCAGATTCTAAGATTTTTAAGGAAAAATAGCCACAAAAGTACCTCCACGCCCATACATATAATTTCTATTCTATATATCATTTCTTTTGTGTGTGTGTATATATATATATATATAAACAACTAAAGAACCAACTGTTTGGTCTATACTATAAAAACCCTCGCTCACTTAGTTGGATGTGTAATTTCTCACAAAAATCCACATGCTGTGTAAGAACTGATCCATCTGCAGAAGAAAAATAAAACAGACCACAGCTCGTCATCTTTTATTATCTGTAAAGGGAGCTTGCATTTAGCAACAGCAACAATTTACAGCAGGTTCAGAAATCTCTCTGACTGGAGTGCTTTTCTCATTTTGATTTCAAAGTTCTGAATCCTTTTGGTGGCCTCTGCATTCAGATTTTGCTGGAGGCAGATTTGAAAGGAGGTCCAATTCACTGTTAAAAATGAAAATAGTCAATAAACAAATAGTATATTCAATTAATATACACTTCACTATATATGAAAACATCTACTTTTAATATTAAACCTCTCATCTTTATCTTACCATGGTTCATACTGTGGGCCCCATTTGTACAGCTCAGCGGCTTTCTGTACCAACAGGGAGTGCACCTCCATCAGGCTGTAGATAACTGTCTGTAGCAGAATGAAATAACTCAATAAGGGTAAGGCAATATTCCAGTTTCTACCAGTCTGGAATTGAATGATGACAATGACATTGTACCTCAGGCAAAAGTTCTTCAAAGACAAAGGCAACAGGATCTAGAGGTTGTCTCGCTCCTGGTGTGTCCAGACAGATTTCCCCTGTCAATAAAATTTAGACAATACTGTAATGAAAGCAAAATAAGTAGTAATGCATATCATAAGCAAAAATAGCAAAACTTACCTGCAACTGTGCCATCTCTTGAACAAGGCCCAAGCAAGCATTTCCAGTCTGTGAAAACATAAAAGCTTACATTTGTAAAACCTCTCACATAACACAGTCTGCAAAAAAAATAAAAACAGGGGAAGGGAAGAGAATGTTAACTGAAAATTGTGTAAAAAAAAAAAAAAAAAAAAAGAACATTTGCTATGTACAGTATAGTGAACACTGAAGTTCATGATAGTATCCATTTAAAAATATATATTTAAAAAATACATTAACAGGCAGTATTTATATGACAGTCTGTGTATTATTTTGCGTTCGAGGAACTTCAACTTAGCTTTTTTTTATTGGACAGTAATGGTTAAAATGAAATACACCGAGACAGGCTTGTCTTTTCATCATTTTGTGCTCGGAGTTGTCATTAGCGCCGTAACGGCCGACAAAAAAAATCTTAATGCAGGACAATGCACAGCATCTCAAAGATTGCACAACACCTTGATAAAATGTTCTCAAAATAGCAGATTGCTAGTTAGCTCGTAGTTAGCTAACAATATCAATGTATCAAAGCTTACCATATTTTTAAATGTCGACATTATTCAGCATGAAGATGCCGCTCCAATTCTTGTGCATGCCGCCGCCATTCCAATTCAAAATGGGCATAAAAATAAGTAGTTTCCTGTTCTACGTCACTTCCGTCACGCCAGGGGCATTTCCGTCAAGCCAGAGGCTTTTGTCACGTCAGGGGCTTCCGCTCCGGTGCTGCAGCTGGATGGTACTCGGCAAGACATCGCCGAGACGTCGGCCTCTGATCAAAACTGACCACTACCCGACGTCCCGGCGATCAATGAAAGCAGGAGCGTGTTTCATGTATTTAGCTTATAAATAATTAATTAATACGACCTTTATTCATTTAGGTCGGACCTTTTAAACTAGATAGCCTATAATATTGTACAATCCAACATAGTAATGAAAAAGAAATCAAATCATAATCCCTATGTGGTGCATGTACAATTAAAGGCAAAAAGTCAAGTGAAAAAACTTTAATTCTGATCAGGTTCAGGTTATGATAATACACAACAATAGTCATCAAAAACAAAAATACCATCATTAAATTCAATCAATAAAACAGCCATCAATAATATAATAAAAATAAGTGGCCCATCAATTAGTCCTTCTCTTCATATCTGCAGAGGATGATAACTCCAGAAAGGCTGCTTTCCTGATCCAGGAGGAAAAGAAGAGAAAGGAGAAAGAATAGATGTCAGGACCAGAGTAGCAGAGGGAGTCATAGAGCAAACACTTAAAGTGTGTCTGCGTGTGTGCTTATGAAAAACTAAAATAACAGCCATCAATAAATTCAGTTAATAAAACAGCTTACATTTGCTTTACCATAGCACACAGCCAGTTTAATTGTAGGGATGCCCGATAATGGAGTTTTGGCCGATATCTGAAATGCCGATGTTTTAAAACTCATGTGGCCGATAACCGATATAGATACCAATATTAAAGCTAAAAAATAAGTTCTGTAATATTCATTCCTTTTTAAAGTCTGTAAAAAAGAAGTTGTTGAAGAAGAAGAAAAAGAAGAAGTTGTTTCCATAGTCTAAAAAGCACAACAACCTGATTGGTTAATATCGGTGGGGTGGCTGATGTCCGATACTCAGTTTTAAGGCTGATATAGGCCGATACCGATAGGGGGCCGATTATATCATGCATCCCTAGTTAATTTGTACGTTTGTATTCCTCAATCTAAAAAAAAAAAAAAAGACAAAGACCCCCTCTGATAGAAATTGGTATGATTAACCAATCCAAACGCAGTATATCAAGCTATTTTGTCCTTTTGCTTGGAGATTATGACCTGATTAAAATGGGAAAAAAATAACAAAGTGTCATCTTTACTGAGGAAGCAAGTCCAAGTTGAAAAAAAAATTACTCAAATCAACTGTAAGATCTACAAAGCACTGGCAGAATTGAAGAAAAGTGAATACAGGATAAATACATGAGTGGGAAAAAAAAAGCTGCCACAGTAGAGCAGCAAAGTAACAAATCCCTGTATGTTCATATTTCAGCAACATCACACGAGAAAGATTGATGTTTTACTGCATTGTCATAGCTGTGATTTGAGTGCCAATCATGTCATTTTGTATGAGATATTGCTTTTATACAACAGTTTAAATAGCAATACGGAGTAAGAAAATGTTGAAGAAAGGCAGCAACAGTATTTCATTTGGCTCTGTCAGCAAAAACAACAAACATTCACTGTGAGCAGGCAACACTGTGCATTAGGGCTGAACGATATGGACAAAATTTCATATCTCGATATTCATGCCTGACATCTCAATATCAGTACGATATGACTACGGGTTTGTTGAAAACCAAGCACTTTGGTGGAAAGTGCAGTTTTGTTTGTGACTTCCAGAGCTTTATATGCAGGACAAGCACAGGGGAAATCTATATATGTTATATAGTTGCTTTAGCGATATTAATATCTTGGATGTCCATATTTCGATATAGATACAATAACGATATATCTTTCAGCCCTACTGTGCATGCTGAGCTGCAGCCGTCCCAGCTGCTCACAGCAAACAGCGCGGCTACGTTTTAACAGTTTTGTTTAAGAGCTGACCCTTCTCCTTTTTTACATCCCGATCAGAGATGCATAGTTCAACTCAAATGTAATATTTCAAAAGACATCCAGGTTCTGTACTTGGACTTTGACAGCTCTGCAGAATGAATGCTGAGCAGTATTCCAGGTAGGAGCTTCAACAAACGGAGTCTAGTCAGAAACTCTGGGTTAACTTACTCTGAACTGAGTAACTGAGTTTTCAGTTCCAGAAAAGCTGCTTTGAGTTGGTTCAATCAAGCAGAAGTATCTTTACCCAGAGTTAGAACCACAACAAAAGCCATAATCAAGGGTACCTGGATTCCCCATGGCAACCACTAACACAAAGCTTGTCATTTCACCTGGTTAGACGTTTTTATTCAAGCATGGGGCAATATGAAGAGGTATTTAGTTACAAAAAAAAAGAAAAAAATGGAATCACCGTGGCTGTTGGTAGAGAGAAACATCATGGAAGAAAACTGCAGCCTGAGTCAGTGTGAAAGTGGCAATCCACTGGTCCACTTGCTGGATATTTAACCTGATTAAACTGGAATCCACTGGTCCACTTGCTGGATATTGAACCTGATTAAACTGGAATCCACTGGTCCACTAACTGAATATTTAACTTAACATGTGGGTTGAAGTATTAGAGGATAAAATAAAATCTCAACTTGATTGAGATTCAGTCCCACTGGAGAAAATCATACATGGAAAAAAACAGGTTTAAAGACACATTCTAGAAGGTAATGTACTGTACTACCAGACCATGATTGTACATCTTTTATTTTCATTTTACACCGTCCACTAGGATCCAGACGATCTCTACAATCACACATTTATGGAATTATAATCTCAGACGTGTATGAGGACTTTCCTGATGACTCCACACACCGTTGTCTATGTTGTGTTACCAACATTTTAAAGAAAAATCCCCATTTACAATAGATTTAAAAGTATCGCAGCAGACCTGCAGAACAAATCTTGCTGTGACTTCATCTCATGCCAAGTCAGATCTGTACGGCTGAAGAATCTGAGTAACTGCAAAACGGTGCCGTTTGATGACGTATTGATAGAGATATCATAAATATTTAAGCTGGGAAAAGTCCTCTCTCTCTCGTTTTTATTGTCGTGTAAAATTCAGCTTATAAATCTCTGAATCACAATAATACAGACAGTCCATGTCTTACAGCTGCTCCAGGAGGGTATTTGCCAGTTATGTGGTGAACTCTAAGTCACTGGTTGCAGAAAGAGGGGTCTCTGAAACTCTGAGTCAATCACCATGGTAACAGACTCTGTGAACACAACCAGCTATCTGGCAGGTTATCTTTCAGAAACCCTAGTTTCTATTAGTCTCCACCCACCTGCAGCAGCTGTCAGACGTGGATTGTCCATACTAACGTGATTCCAAAGATTTATGATGAATTAACCCACAAAATACTTAAGATGGAGGACTTTTCATAACTTCAAAATTTATTATATCATTTCTTCATCAATATGTCATCGAACGGCACCGTTCTGCACTTCCTCAAACCCTCAAGCCGCATACAAACATCAGGAAAGTCCTCACACGTCTGAGATTATAATTCCATAAATGTGATGGTGGAAATCTATGGTCTCTGGATCTGTAGACGTGTTTATCAGCCAGTGTGGAAGAAAAGTAAAACATGTCCAATCATGGTCTGCTAGTACAACACATTACCGTCTAGAAGATGTCTGTAAACTTAACTTTCACATTTCTCTGTGTATGTTTTTGCCCAGCGGGCCAGAATCTGAATAAAAATTAATATCTATTCTATCCACTAATATTTTAATCCAAATGTTACGTTAAATATTCGACCAGCAGAACCAGCGGATTCCCACTTCCACATTGACTTAGGCAGCAGCTTTCTTCCATGATGCTCTCTAGCAGCAGCAGCGATATCTCTCTCTCTCTCTCTCTCTCTCTCTCTCTCTCTCTCTCGTTGTATTGGCTTTTCAGGTGATTACTAACTTTGGGTAAACATACTCAGAGTTGATTGAACCAACTTAAAGCAGCTTTTCTGGAACTGAAAACTCAGAGTTGCTCAGTTCAGCGTAAGTTAATCCAGAGTTTCTTTTTAGACTCAGTTTGTTGAACCTCCTACCTGGACTACCCCCCCAGGTGGAGATGGTAGAAACTCAGGATTTCTTAAAGATAACCTGCCAGTGAGCAGGTTATATTCACAGAATTTGTTGCCATGGTGATTGACTCAAGAGTTTTGTTTCAGCGCTCTTTCTGGTGACCGATGACTGAGTTTCCCTCATACCAGGGTTAACATACTCCGAGTTAACCACATAACCTGCTTTCTGGAACAGCCCTCTGGTCATGCTACTATCAGAGCATGTTTTGTTGCTGCTTGATGTAAAATAAGATGTGATGAGGCAAAATATCCTCATGTTTTCAGTGTCTATAAGCTAATTAAATTGTTTGACCATAATGAACTGTTGTAAATTCAAATTGAAAATGAATGCATGTGCACCAGTCAGAACAGACTGACTTACAGCTAAAGTGTCTGGCCTCTGCATCCTCCTCCCTTCAGCTCCATCCTTGCTCAGCTGGAGCCAGGTCTGAATTGCCGTCTCCACTTCAGCCCGTGTGGTTTGTGTAAAAACCTCATTTCTAAGAACCGATGCTGCAAGAAAAAAAAAAAACAAGAGTAAGGCAAAGCTTAATCTGGAACATTTCTCTTCAAGATGTAGCCTTTACATTTGTGTGGTAAAAAGCAAGTTAATGACAAATGTTAAAACCCCTATGAAGAAATTTAATCTTTTGCTGGAATGAAGACTGAATTTCTCATGAACACTTTATTTTTGTAAAGAGGTTTATCTGGCTCAGGGCTCCAGACTAACTTTTTTGTTAACAGTTATAGGCAAATTACTTTGGAAACTTATTTAAAATGCTGAAAAGCAAGAACTAAAATAAAATAAATACTTTTTTTAAATGCTGTGAAGCAGCCTTCAGCAGGACAGTGAATACCGGAGCAGGCTGATTTTATAGTCCAGGATGGGTGTTCAGGTGGGGGTAAGAGGAGTGAGATGAGACTCGGCTGTTTGGAGCTGCAGCCGCAGGTGGAGGAGAGCCGAGCCTCCGTCAGAGGTGGAGCACCAGGACTGAGATGCTCCGTCTGTCTCCGGTGCGGTTTCTCACTGTCTTCGTTAGTTGTTGCCCGCCGTCGGTTTCAGTAAATCACTATAACCGAGGAAATGCTGGGCGAGTCACCCAAATGAGAACCAAATAAAACTACACATTTTATCTGAGCTGAGAATCGGGTTTTCATGTGGTTACAGCTCCTCAATATGTAGGAAGGTGAATGGAGCAACCTTGCCGTTCACCCTGTCTGCAAGAGTTTAACCTTTTACTGGTATCAGCTGTAGCAGTTAAGCTAACGTTAGCGGCACCTGTATACAGGTAGCAGCACCGCCGAGATTCACGCAGGTGGCCTCAGACAGCCAATAATCTGGACAGAGTTGTACTTCGCCACTCCCCGGAAACTTTAACTTCACATAATAAACGTAATAACTATTATTGAGGGGGCAAATTGTCCCAAGTAACTTACCTGAAACTCCGACCACGTCCCTGGACCGCAGACTGACAGAGGTCCCGCCTTCTGGCTCCTTCCGTATGTGGGCAGGTCTGGGGCCGACATGAAGCCGACGCTCCAGAGACGTTTGATGAGCTGGGACAAATGACTATTAAATCTGAAGATATTCACCCATGGGCCGATGTCTGACAGCTCTTCTAAATTATAGAGCCGACGTCCAACCTTGGGCCGACGTCGGCCAGACGTACGTGTGCTATCTGGGACAGTCATGTCTACTGAGACTGAGGTGGCCATATCAGACACGTATCCCATCGCCTAATCAACGTGCATCTCAAGACAGACGAAGGAGACACCAGCAAAGTGGGGGAGTTCAAATCCAGAGTGCGCACTTCACTGGGTGAATGGAAATCTATTCATTTATTTATAGCAGATACTTCTAACTGTATGCACTGCACACAAAGCACAATGTTTGACAATTGTGTTTTTTAAACTTCTATCATATCTAATAATATCAAGCAATCTGTTAATGATTAAAATGGTTCATCAATTAAATGATAAAACAATTAACCTGTTAAAAAAATATTTAAAACAAAATCACATTTAGATTTAATTTATCATCTTTTTCTTCACAGACTGCTTTTGATGACCTGACGTCAACACCACCAATGCTGGCCACCATGCTGGATCCTTAGCACAAGCACCTGGGATTTTTGACCCCATCAAGGAGGATTGCAGCTCATGCCAAACTGCTTGAAGTGCTGGCAGAAGCAGAAGCCGGACATAGGAGCACCACATCAGCAGCCGCCGCTGGAGACCAGCAAGGGGTGGTCGATGCAGTGCCAGTCCAGGGAGCTGTGCTTCAGAGACGCAGTGCTTATGCTTTACTTATGGGTGAAAACTATACTACAAGGAGCACTGATGATGATGTAGAAAAAGAAGTGGACAGCTTTCTGAAGGATCCACCACCACACCTTGGTTCCAGTCCCACAACATGGTGGAAGGTCAATGAAGGGAGGTTTCCAAGGCTGGCAAACCTGGCACATCAGTCCCTTCTGGGCGTGTATTCTCAGCAGCTGGCCTAACTGTTACAGGCTGCGCATACAACTTACTCCTGACCATGTTGATCTGCTGATATTCTTAAACAAAAATAGATAAGTATCTGAGGGATGAGGCGCACTAAGGATGTTTTGTTTTGTTTTATGAAGACAGACACATCTGTCATCAGGCAGCATATATTTTAAGTTCACTAAAGCTACAGTTCTGGTCTACTAATGTTATTCTGATTTTGTCACATTTTCACAAATACTGTTAATAGTCCACAAATGACTATTTACTTTTCAGAATTTTATTTATTTCATCATTCTGCTTTATATTCAAATGTATTATATTATTTAAGACAGCGCACTAATTTACTCTCATGTGAAAGCAGCCAACAATGTTTTCTATTCAAGAACATATTTTTTTAATGCGGCTGCTATTCATGGTTTCAAAATAGCAGATGAGAGGCGCGAATTTATTTTCATAATAAGTAGCCTGTGTAATATTTTGATATTTTCTATTCAAAATATGTTTGATATGCAACCAAAATGTTATTCCCTGCCTTCAAGTGATCTCAGAATAAATCTTTGATTCAGGAATATGTGTATTTTTTTACATGATAAGGAAGATAGTATTTTATATTACATATACAGTAGATAGAACCTATTTAGAGGAAAAATCAGCTTCTTGGAAGAAATTGCTGCTCATCAATTAATCAATCATCGATTGATAAGATGATACAACTATCGATTAATGAACCGCTCGATAATTTGCATCCCTATCTGGAGGTTTTCTGTTGGACGAGTAAATCTTCAGAGATATTTATTGATGATCAGACGGCAGTACCGATCTTGTTAACAGGACTTTTCACTGCTTTACCCAGAAATATTCATTGAAGGAACATCAGTTCTAGAGACTACAGGGAGATCAGCAAACATCCTGAAACCTCTGTTTCACTTCTCTTACTGTGAGTCTGAAGGTCCAGGTCCATCACTGAAGTCTGGCGGTTTTCCTTTGGACCAGTCACTCTTCATAGACAGACAGTCGGGTTCTGGACTCTCTGTTCTCCATCTCTGCTTCTGACCTCTGCAAACACAAACAAGTTATCATTCATATCACAATCAGAAGCTGTGTTTACAAGGAGACTGCTGACCCAATCCAACACCAGGATAAAACCACTTCATGTAAACATGTCAGCTGATCCAATCAGCATCGATTGGAAAAGAATTTTCAATCAGATCAGAACGGATGGTGTAAACCTCTTCACGATCAGATCAGCAGGGAATAATGACCATGTAAACACTCATTCTGATGGTTTTGTTGGGTGTGTTTTCTCTGCACATGCTTGAACCATGTGGTGGTGACATAGCAAGATTGAATAAAATAAATTAGTAATAAATAAATTTTAAAGCACTTTTCATACCAGAGTAGCACAAAGTGCTTCACATAATAAAAGAGCCAATGTTTCAATAAAATGACAATTAGACAAATAATAACGCATTGTCTCTGCCACACACATACACACACCCTAAGGACTGCACCTGGATAAGATTCAGGGAAGACATGAAAAATAGTGGAAGCAAAGCATAACGAGACTGATGGAAACAACGATTTTGCTAGAAACATAAAGAGTTAAGGATTGTTGAGCATTTTGACGGTCAAAAGGTTCAAAATTATATTAAAGAAACCTGTCTTCTTCTGAGCTAGTAGCATTGCACGTGTCAAAAGCATTACGACAATATTTAATCTGTCCATCATGTAAATGCAACAGATGGGATATTTATCCATCGTCCATGTGAACATGTCAGCTGGAATCTCTGATCAGAATGATGTTATTTGGATAGATGACATGTTTGTCCATGTAAACGCAGCTAGAGAGAAATCCTCTGATGAAACATGGAAGAAGCTCTGAACACACAAACTGCTGCAGAGAATCAGAAGCTTCAATGTTTGGATCAGTCCTCTTAGATCAGATTACAGCTTTTCTAGCTGACTGACATCAGAGGACACATTTCCTCTGCAGGAACGTTCCACACAGACCAGGACCTCTGGAGGGTAGGGCTGGGACAATTCCCAATTGAATCATATATTGGCATTTGGAAGGTTACCAGGCAATGGGCTATATGCATGGTTCCACTACTTCCTGAATTTCAGACAGCACCTTTGCTTCCTGTCTTTCATTATTGGACAAACTGATTAACCCAGGTGTGTTTGGCCAGTTACTGAGATCAGACACACCTGGATTAATCAGTTTGTCCAATAATGAAAGACAGGAAACAAGGTGCTGTCTGAAATTCAGGAAGTAGTGGAGCCGTGCATATAGCCCATTTGCTGTTTATCAGGGCAATTTTGAAAAAAAGACCAAAAAAAAAAAAAAAATAAAATAAAATAAAAAATAAATGAACAGCGTTCTACTGTGCATTTAGAGATGTTTCTGGAAGAAATCCATGACTGTTAGAGAAGCTCCGTTCACAAACAGACCTACAGTCCACATTCTCTCTCCTCAGGGCAGGTACACCATCAGCAGCCCTGTGCCAGTGACAGGGCGCATCATTTCGATCTGAGCAGCCTGTTGGCTACTGCTTTGGGGTAATTTAAAAGAGTAGACTGAGGCTACGTTCACACAGAGACAATCAGAAGAGAAGACACAAAAGTGGCGTCTCATCTTCATCTTTTTATCCGCGTTCACACGAGCATCGTCATGAAGAAATCTGCGTGCATACCAGGACACAAGTGTGTGTGGAATTTGATTGGATCTGCACGCCGGGCCTTTAGGTGGTGCTGTGACAGAACTCCACCATGTCCATGCGCATGCGTACAATCGTTTGTCTCTGTTCGCTTCAAAATCAAAACAACTATGGCGGCGATGAGGAGGAACTTTGTGTGGAAAGATGAGGAGGTAGAATAACTTCTCCAAACGACACTCAATTACAAGCTCGCAACATGGAGATCTGCTGGGCTTACGTAGTCAGACATTGTTGTTTTTCCTTGTTGTGTGACGTCACGCGCAGCCACGTGAGCACGGCGTCAGCAGGCCTGTGGGTCCACCATCATTTCTGCGTTTTGGACCGTGCAGACGAGGGCGCAACAGCGTTCTCAGGAATTCCACATTGGAATAAGTCTTCAGATTTTTGCGTCTTTAACCCAGAATAACGCCGTTGCCGTGTAAACGAAAGGCACTTCTGATGAAATAGTTTGCCATTTTTACCCACAATCGTCCTCGTGTGAACGGCCCCTCAGTACAAATAAACATTGTTTTAATGTGTAACTACTGAAATGTTCACACAAGAGCTTTCATAAAGAGATTTTATGAACACATCATCCAGCAAAGCTGATTTTAAAGTTGTACTTCCATGGTCATTTCATTAATATTTCTGTGTTCTCCATTATTATTGAATGCATTCTGCATCGTTTCTGTTTAAAAAAACCTTCTGGTATCTTTGTATCCAGCTGTATTTGTATACTAGAAGAGAGGCTTGTGGTCCAACGGCAGGCTTCTCCGGGTCCTCCCTTCTCATGAATTTCCGTCTGATTGGCTGCCTGCCATCAGTGTATGAAGGAAGCTCCGCCCTCCGCTCTTATTTTGTTACAGACAGGAAATAGAGCCGACAAACAAGTTTGTTCCGTCATGCTAACAAACAGTTAGCTAATTAGCTTCTCAACTCCGAAGCTACAGTCGTGCTGTCTTTACTTCTAGTGTGTAGTGGAGGGTTACCTGCCTTCCAATGGACAGATAGAAACCCCACGTGGGATACGCTATTTGCAATGTTACGTAGAAGTGCAAGGCAGTTCCCGATTCGCTCTTTTCTTCGTATTGTTTCTCTGATGAGAAAGCACAGCCGACTGGGGGCAACGCAACGCTAGCAAGTCAGCATGTGTAAGTAAACAAGGGGAAACCCTCCGTATTTCAGAAGGAGCAAGTTAAACGGGTTTTCAGTCGAAGGAGGCCTTTAAGGTTGTTAGTGCAGTCTAGCCTGGATGGAGGTTAAAATGTTGAAGTATTATACAATTACGTGGTATTATGCATATTATTAGTTATACAATACATGTAAAAAGTATAATAGTACTTATTACAAAGCCATGTCACAGGAGTTTCAGCTCACACATGCAATCAAATTCGGATTATAGTAGCGATCAACATAAGACCCCGCCCCCTTGCCATTGTAATCGCGTATTGGCAATCTTGAGCAATGAAAATCTACAATTTGAAATTTAAAGGCAATCGCACAGACCTGCTGGAGGGTTCTGCTTCTCACCCTCTTACCCCTTTCAGACTTGCTCTGGAAAGCGGAAATCGTGCAGACGTCGTCTTTTATACAATTTGTGTTCAGAAAATGGTTCCACTCTTTTACCTCTGAGCTGTAGCGGTCATGTACCAGCTAGCCTCCGTGTCATAGGAGCGGAAATGTTGTGGTACATTGTTTTGGCTGAACACACAAGAAATGTTCTGGACAGGGTGGAAGAAAGGGCTGTCATTGTGTTGACTTATCTGGAACATTTCCCAATACCTGAGCGTAGCTGGGATGTAAGAAGTCTGCTAGGAAATGATATCTTTGAAAAGACAACTGCAGTTAACTCACTGGCTGCCATTCATTAATTCAAATCTGAACGTTAACTTCCAATCACATGTTTCCACGTTAATTAAGGGTTTTAATCGGGGGAGCTGTATTAATCTCTGGCGGAGCTTGTCAGAGAGAACCAAGGGCTCGTCATAATTTTTTTTGGTAGTTTTCATCTAATCCAGCAGATGGCGGTGTCAGACAAGCTTAAAAAAAACCTACCAGGAAGTGATGCGATTCTATGATGCTTCCTGTGGTTAATGGTTGCGTGCGCACCTAAGCTGCGGTAGAGGGAGGAGTAGGGAGACGTTCCTGCACTATGTTTCTGCCAAATATGTTGTGAGACAAACTTCTTGTTGCTTATTTAGCAAGTAAATAATTATTTTGCCTCCAAAACTCTTTTTTCAGTGTTGTATTTGTTGTCTCATAGAAGTAAACAGCTGATCAGATGAAGAAGGTGTCACTAAAGTAAAAAAAATATTGGCATCAAAGACACTTTTCCACTTGAAGCGGACGATCGCATTCAAAACTCGTTTTCTTAGCTTTTTGGTCAGAAACAGGCATTTTCGCTGCAACAAAGCCATGTTCTACTGCAGATTACTAAAGAATGGAAAAAGCTAGAAACAAATGGTTTATCTCTGATAAAAGAATAGAGTCTAAGCTTTCCTTTGGTACATTCAGTGTTTGTATTGGTATAGTACACAAAATTCTGTTGATCTCCCAAAATCAGCGAAAATGCTTAAAAATCCTGGCAATATGGAGCGCTCTGCTCGGAAAAGGTCTGGCAGTCAATGAGTTAAAGAGCAGATGGACTTTACTGAAAATATTCCACCAGGCAAGTTAAGGATCGCCCGATCCATCTGCCAGCCGATATTTTAGGCCGATATTTGCGTTTTTTTTGCTAGTATCAGCATCGGCTGATACGTAGAGGGCTGTGTTAAAAAAATCGATTTTCCAATTCTGAATCGATTCTCATATTAATTTCCAAAGATCGATTCATTTGTCCAAAGATCGATTTTTCTTATCTTTTTTTTTCAATGACCATTTAATGTACTGCCCCTGGTTAAGTGCAGTGGCTCAGCTGCTCCGCTAGGTGGAGATAGTGAGCTGGACAGAGTGTAGGATTACTAAAGCTAGTGCAGTGCCAGAAGAAGACTAAGTGGGGCTGGTAAAAGTAGTTTCTAAAAATTCAGTTTAAACAGAGCAGAGGAAACATCTGCCTGTAAGTACTTTAATAAATGCAGTTAATGTTCATGATCGAGGTGAAATTGATACTTTCTATTTTGTATGTCATCTTTGAAGTTACGACGTAGATGCTAATTCCGTTAGCATGTCAATGGCATTTTCCATTAATAGTAAGCATCGAGCTAGCGGGTTAGTCGCTAGTCGTTTTAAGTTTTAAATGCTGACTTACTGTGTATTTTGCCTCACTGGATCATAATTTTGTGAATTTTTATTATTTGTTTCCTGTTATTTGAATTACTGTTGTGAATGTAGTCTTTTTTAAACTGGAGGGTGTGAATAATTTTGTGGATGGCTGTATCTGGGGAGAGGGTTTGGTTTGGTCTTTACAGCCACCATTAACTACATTACTTACATTAATATAATACTAGAATTAATATATTGCATAACTACAGAGTTATGGATCTCGGGTAAAGGCAAGAATTTTTTCAATGCCAGCAAACCAAATTGAGATCGAATTGAGATCGAATCGAGATCGAATCGAGATCGAATCAAAATCGGATCGGACAGATCGAAAATAATCGATTCAAAACCATAAGAATCGGTATCGAATCGATTCTTGAAATCTGAATCGATACCGAGCCCTAGTAAGGTGCGTTGGCCGATACGCGCTCCTCGGCATAATTCACAGACAGACATCTATACAGGCAGCAGTTGCTGGAGACGCTGCCCCCCCCCCCCCCCCCCCTCCCCCTCAAAAAAAACTCTCTTCTTTGCATTTTTAGAAAAAAAAAAGAGAGAGAGAGACCCCTAACACAGCAGCAGAAAATAAAATGTCTCCGTGCAGGAAAACACAAACATGAGCAGAAACAGAAAGCATCAGGTCTCCAGTGGGCAGTAAAACTTTTCATCCACACATCCAGAAGTGAAACATCCTGATAAAAGCAGAAAAACAACAGAAGCCCGAGTGTCCGCTTGTACAGAGGAACTGATTATAGCTCACATGATCTCTGCGTCGTCCCCAGCGGCAAAAATCTTCTAATCCAGACCCGCTGGGTCTGAGAGCGCACATGCAGGATGACATGAGAGATGTCCAGACTCACCTGCACCGTCAGAAAATGTCACTCTGTAGGTCGTTGTCAGATGTTTACGTTTTTACCCCCCAAACTCTGTTACCGTGTAAATCAGACGCCAGAAACAGGGCTCCAGACTGCGACCAAATGTTCGCATTTTGCGACTGAAATGTGAGCTGTAGCGAGTAAATTTTTAATACAGCGCATGTGCGACCAATAAAATGTGCCATTTTTTTGCTGACAGACTTTCACCCCGGCTCCGTGTGCGCCACGTTCCGTGTGTGGCGCTGCCTCACTACACGACCATTTCAGTCAACGGTTTAACGTTTTTTTCCATCATGGACCACATGACTTTAATCCAGCCCTCTTTATCATGATTGTTATTATGTGAACTGGTGACATCATGCATGATCTTGCAATTCTGTCATCTGTTCCTGGTCCCTTTATCATCATTTCTTTATCATTAATCTATTTTTATATATCTGAGTGGAATGAGTCGTGAGTTTAATATTTTTGAACATTGTAGTTTCTGCATTTATTGTTCCAGTATTTATCAGTAATTCAGTGAAAATGAGAGAAAATGTGAACATTTGCTTTGTAAGTTGATTTTAGTGTGCGCCCCTAAATTTTGTTCTTGCACTCCTAAAAATTTATGTTAGAGGCCACTGTGCTCCTAGTAAAAACAGTTAGTCTGGAGCCCTGCAGAAAGCGGCAGGACTTCTACTCCCTCAGCGCTGTGGAGTAATCACACCTGATGTTGATGTAGAAGTTTTTCACCTCAAGTTAAACTGAGAATGAGATCAAAATTAAATCAAATAGAAAACCTGATGTTGGTTTAGATTTATCTTCCAGCTTGATCATACTTCAATATACACATGAATACATGATAAATTATAAATAATATTTTTTACAAGAATATGAAAAGTTGTACATTAACCTGCTTACTGTATTTTCCAGTTGTAGAAATCGTAAAGATACATACATACATACACACACGCACGCACGCACACACGCACACACGCACACACATGCACACACACACGTACACACATACATACATACGGAACACCTTGGACTTTTATTTTAGTCATCTTCTGCTCAGAAAGTCAAAATGCTTTGATATGAAAAATTACAGGGCTGACACTGGTAATGCAATATTGGCCCCAAATATCGGCATGTTGTAGGCTGAGGCTGATGAGAAAATATTGGCCCCTAAAAAGCTGTATCGGTTGATCCCCTAATGCCAGTCTGAAAGCGGCTTGTGACTTCCTCTGACTGGACCTGATCAGGTCAGTGTGTGAGATTCACCACATTACATGTTCCCAGTCAAATGAACATTTAAATCTCTTTTAAAGATGAACCTATCTGCCCTGGAATGTGATTTATATGTTTTAGTCTTCTGGTTGTTTTAGTCTTTCATATAATTTTGTATTCATTTCTTTTTATTAGTTTAAAAAATTGTATTTTGTATCTTATACAACATTTTGGGCACTTTAATTTGTTAAGTATGCTATATAGATTAATTTGAGATCAATGTGAGTCTGAGGCTCAGGGTTAGCCACTGTCATCTGGAGGTTTTTCTGTTGGATGAGTAAATCTTCAGAGATATTTATAGATGATTAGACGGCAGTCTAACAGGACTTTTCACTGCTTTACACAGAAACATTCATTCAAGGAACATCAGTTCTAGAGACTACAGTAAGATCAGCAAACATCCTGAAAGCTCTGTTTCACTTCTCTTACCGTGAGTCTGAAGGTCCAGGTCCATCACTGAAGTTTGGCGGTTTTCCTTTGGACCAGTCACTCTTCATAGACAGACAGTCGGGTTCTGGACTCTCTGTTCTCCATCTCTGCTTCTGACCTCTGCAAACACAAACATGTTGTCATTCACATCACGAGAGCGAAATCCTCTGATGAAACATGGAAGAAGCTCTGAACACAAACTGCTGCAGAGAATCAGAAGCTTTCATGTTTGGATCAGTCCTCTTAGATCAGATTACAGCTTTTCTAGCTGACTGACATCAGAGGACACGTTTCCTCTGCAGGAACGTTCCACACAGACCAGGAACTCTGGAGGGTTCTGCTTCTGACCCTCTGAGTTCCTCTGATTGGACTGGATCAGGACGGTACTCTCAGATCAGGAACATTCTTGGTTCTGGATCCATGAACGTTCCTCATGAATTTATTCCAGTCTGATCCAACAGTGAGACCTGCAGAACATTTACTACCAATAACATTAAATTCATTCATAAATGCCTGGAGCCTGTTACCGAAGCTAGAAATAATCATCCTGGATTCAACCCACGGCTGCAGACCTTCTGGTCTGGTCTGAAACTAAATGAAGAAGTCTCAGACCAGGTCCTCTGCTGTCAGATCCACCACTGTTACAGGAACCAGAACACATTTTAGAACCTGGATAACTGAGCAAGTGTGAACGCTCTCATTTCCAGCACTAATGTTTGCTTCCATCATTAGGTTGCCATGGCAACAGGCTTCACAAAGAAGCTGATCCCCTTCATGAGCATTTCACTTACTTGATGTGTGATGGTTCTGGTCCAGTCCTGAAATCTGGAGGTCTGGATGGGTCAGCCATCACAATCACTTCTCCAGGATCAGGATGATGAAGAACCTGATTCTCCTCATTACAGCAGCATGAGTGAGGAAGAGGAGGGTTCGGGCTCTGGACTGCAGATCCTGATCTGTCCTCAGTCAGAAACGGTGGAGAATTTAGAGACCACCAGGACCCCGTACTGTTGAACACCTGAAGATGTGTTTGCAGGAAGAATTAAACAAAAAAACACCTGAAACTCTTCATCACTGAAAATGAGAAGATGAGAAAAATATCTGAGAATCACTGATGAAATAAAAGAAATTAAAGGAGAACTCAGTAACTTTTTTTTACCTCAATAAAATGCTTTTCGAGAATCTCCGTGGAGCTAAACAAAGTGTTTACGGAGTGATTCAATTCAAGCTTTTTTACTGTAGTATATTAAATTTATGACCTTAGAGCGGCCTGACCATGTCCTATTCAGTTCTATGGAGGACACCACTAAAATGACCAGA